>CM076571.1:177439185-177753336 GCA_034641835.2 Pinus albicaulis | reverse complement strand
TCATTTTTGTAATAAAAAAAATGGTGTGCAGCTTGTCAAACTTTTGCCACAATTCATGAATAGTCAAACAGTTTAAACTTGACTTATTCATATTTCAATTTCATGTTATAGAATAGAGAATAAATATCTTACCAAACAGTTTAATCTTGGCAGATAAGTAGATAGGTAGAGTGAATAAAAGGTGCTCAACAGTTTAATCTGAACCCTTGGATGTAATAAGGGTAGAATTAGATAGATTTGCCTTGTAAAAAGAAAAGATTGAAAAGGGTTTGCAAGTCTAAATGCACCCTAATAAAGAAGACAAAATAGTAGGGTAAAGTAAGTAGGGTAGGTAGATGTTGTTGCAGAATTACATGTGATGAATGATGGTTCTAAATGTGTTCACTTTTACTTTCATCACAAAGTGCAAAGGCAAATACTACATTGGAAAAATTTCGCAGCAGAGCAAAAGTCAAAATTATTAATTTCCCCTCTCATTTTCCCTAAAGATTTTACTAATTTCCCCTAAGTGCTAAGGAATTTGAAGATTAGAGGGGCTCAAGGCATTTCCTTGACTTTTGGAGGGACCGGACCCTCGGCCCAATAATTGAAAAAGACCTAAGTACTTGAAGTTATCCACTATCACATTCATTCACCTCTCAAAATCTTTTCCTAAGTAAAATCCCATTTTACTTAGGAAAATCCTTCAATTTTTCATGAAAAGCCCTCAAAATCACTTTTTATTCTAAGTCTAAGTGATGAAATTATAATAATGATATTTACTTTTGAATTCTCACTTTCTTGGTTATATTTAAGTATTTTGAGTTTACATTGTCCCTTGTCATATTAACTCTAATTTATCTATTAACTCCCTATGAAAATCACCTTTTCCTATTATATATAAATCCTTTTGTAATAATATTCCCAAAACCCATGTATTATAGCTATTTTAGCCAAAAGTATTTTATTCCAACTTATTCAAATCAGAAACCCACAATATGTTCCCTTTTGGCTAAAATATAACATTAAATATATTCCCGCCCCCTATGGTAATAAATCACATTGATTTAATCACCATATATTAAAAAATATACGAAAAAAGTTTAAACATATGTATATATGTTTAAAACAGAAAAATAAACCCAAAGTTTAATTAAAACTAAACTTTGAAATAAATCATCCCTGCGCATTTAATATTTCCCGACCATTTTTCCCTACGGGATTAATTAATCCTTAAGATTAATTAATAACCGAACCCTCCAATCAAACGCCTCCCGAAATGATTAATTCATATTAAATCATGTTAGTCCCGCCCATTAAATATCCGTCAACTCCATATCATGTGAACCGTTGGATCGATCCGCCCAAGATCAACGGCTCGCATTGATTCCGCTGGTCATCCCCCATCCGAAAGTTAACGCGCGAAATGAAAAGTGGTTTTAAAATAGCGTATGCTACGTGTCAATATTTGTATCTCTTCGCTGCCCATCCGCCTGAAACTGCCTTCGCCCATAAGTGGTGCAGAAAAATCGCTTACCACTTTTCCCCCCCCGTGACTCGCCTCCCGTACAGAATGACGTCAGGCATTAAAATAATAAAAGTTCCCCCCCGTTTGACTTTGCCAATAAAACAAAAATTTCGTGTCTGTTTCATTATTCTGCACGAATTGAACAAATACACCCCCCACGCAGAAAATTTGAATTTCAAATTTCTGAAGTCTGCCAACTTGTATCCTGTCAAAGAAAATTGCAGTCGATCCTCTCAGAAGATTATCCGCACTCACCCGCGTTTGTTCGAAGCACTCTTTTCCTCCAAAAACAGGTATTTACCCTAAAATCGCACTGAACTCTATAAGAAACTTGGTTTTCCTCTTTCTTTTACTGAAACAGAGTTAAAAAATTGATTGATTGTTCATTCCTTAATCCCGAAGAACTGTAATTGATTTCCCAACTTGCAATTGTACCTATTTCTCCGGTCGAAACCTGTAATTTTTCTCAATCTTTCACCATAAGCCGAATTTCCATTTTTGAACACACAAGAACCAAAAATGGAAGTTCCTGTGGCTTTAAACGTCGCCCCATTGAACGCCCCTCATAGAGACCTGGATTATTTATCATTAGTCGACAAGGATTTCCAAATCAAAGACCTGAATTTTACTGAAAGCCCTCTTTGAATTTTTTGTCGCTGCAGAGACAATTATTTGAATGGCTTAGATACAATTGGGTTATGGGAACCTAATCTTCCCCAATACCTCTTTCCCTCTGTTCATATTTTCCCTGAAATAATCCATCTTTGCCATGCCAATTATGATCCTAACCAGAGAGCAGTCTTATCCCCAAACCAAGACGTCCTTTTCCCAATTACTGCTCAGTCAATCAATGAGATGCTTCATTTTCAACCTGATCAAGCCCTCACTCCCCTGTCCCTGGGAGACCTTCTTGAGAAATCTACAAAACTGTCCCATGAAGAACTAAGCCATATCTGTCAGACCTTTATGTTGCCTGATCATCAGCCTAAAGGCCCTCCCCCTTATGTGCATGCTTTTTTCACTGAGGAGGGTAGACTTGTTTTGGATATGATATCTTTTATAATGGGCTTTAATACTAGTGAATTTTTTGACCATTTAGTTCTAGTATTATTGTCTATTTTTACCCCTGGACAGCCTCCTGCTGTCAAGTATGACTTTGCATCTTACATAGCAGACAAAATCCATGATCAATTCATGAGATTAGAAAATGAAAAAGTATTCAAATATTCCTCTGTCATCTATCACCTCATGCTATATTACCAGTCTGAAAATTTCCCTTTCTATACCAAAAAGCTTGATGCCCAGGGGAATCCTAGATCTGTTATCTTTTGGTCAGCCATCACCCATAGTTCTCAAGATTCTCCCTATTCCTATAAAGCGTTTATTGATCTGTTTGTACAACCAGAAACCACTTTGTTAACTGGAATTTCTCCTCCCAGAATCAGTAATGAAATCAAGAAAACTCTACAGCTATCAAAACAATACAATATTGGTGATTGGTACTTGTACCAAAATCACACAGAAGTCAGGATATATGGATGTGAATTATGTCCATTTAAATTGCCAAAATATGTCCCCATGAGACTCTTTGCATTAGAGTACTTCAGGCAAATGAACAAATCTGATATAATTCATTTTTGTAATGCAAAGAAGAAGGCTCAACTCCGGATCAAAAGTCAATTATGTCTGTTTATCTGTAACTCGAGGGATGGAGGGGAGGAAGCTGAAAAGATATTACAAGACCATTTCAGATTACAGAAGAGTTTCTATTGGGCACCTTATGACCCATTCAACTTCATTTGTGATAAAAGAATGAAAAATAAATCAGCACCATATATCCATCAGAGAATTCCAGAGATTGAAAAATATGCTATTACAGATGAATGGATAGAAGGCACATTGATAGAGCATGATATTGAGCAGGTCAATATAAGAAATGTTATGAAAGATCTTGAGAAGATGCTTGACCTAGACTCTTTTGTACAGGTACCAAGATCAGAAGTTGGCCCTTCCTCAACTGGGATTATTCAACAGGAGTTACAAGAAAACATTGCAGTAGAATCAAAAGGAAAAGAAAAAGAACCGGACATACAAATAGTTGAAAAATTCACAATGACAGAATTACCAGAAACATCTAAAGAACAAGGTCAGGTACAAATCACTCCAACTTAGATCAATGAGGCAGAATTTCCAATATTCAAACTCCTCTTAATATGGAAAAAGGGAAAAAGAGAGAAGCTGAAACATCCACCCCTGGTGATAGATCTACAGAGAAGCATGATACTAAAAGGCAGAGATTGAATCCTCTTCCAGAAGTTGAATCATTTCAAGAAATTTCTGACAGTCAAGGACAAGGACAATCAGGCAGTCAGCAAATAGATACAATCAGTGGAGCGTCTACTACCTCTCAAAGGGAAAAGCTACAGAAGCAACAGAGTATGGAAATATCTTCTTTCAAAACACCAGTCAAAGATACAGGAGATATAAAGAAGACATTTATCAATATTAAGGCCAGGAATGATCCACTGAAAATGTAAGTATATAATCAATATTTGAAAATGGCTCCAAAGAATCAAGAAATACTAATGTCAGCTTTTGACATTCAACAAGGCAAAATGTTAATGAGCCATTTCAAACCCAAGGTGCAACAACCCCAAACAACTGCTGATTACATTAGGACAAACTTTGAAGTCCTAGCAAAAGACATCCATCCTTTAGATCAGATTGATTTGCATAATCAGACTGGGGAAATGATCTACTCTACTTTGACAGATAAGGCAATGGCAGCTCACAAGTTACAAGACTCTTTGGAGAACACCAGTACACAATTGCAGATTGAAAAGGCTTCTTCTCAAGCCAAAGATAACAGAATAAAAACTTTGGAAGAAATAATAATTGGTTTGGGACACAATCCAAAGGATGTCAAATGCATAGAAGCATTAATAAAGAAAAAATATGATGACATTGCTGCTTTGAGAAAACAGTTGAAATTGCCAGCCTCCAGACATCCTCAAACTGAAGAAATAATAAAGAAAAATTTTGAAGAAGAAATGATGGAGTTGCTATTAAAAATGAATGAGCAATTGGTTGAAACAGAAAAAGTGCTGGAGCGAGCATTAAAAGACAAACAATCTACTCTTCCAACATCTACAACAGAGGCAATTATAGGTACACAGCCAACAGGTCAGCCAGCAGAGGCATCACATGTAGACACTTCAAATTTGAGTTCAGAACAATTAGTAAAACAAATGGATGACTTGAAACTTCAAGTAACTGAACTTCAGCACACAAAGTTATAACTTGTCAATTTAGAACAGATATATGATCTTTCAAAAATGAGTGTTGCTGAGAAATAAAGAGAAATCAAGAGATTGGAAAAACTGGTTAAAGCATTAGAAAAGGATCTCACATTGGAGAAGCCTTTGAGAGAAATAAATGAAATTCTTTGGGAGAATATTATCCAGTCAATAAAATACATATGGTCTTCAATTCAGATAATGTATGAGCAGAATGATTTGGCCAGAGCAGCTCTGGATGAAGTTGAAAACACACGAACATAATTAGGAAATAGGCCTGAGGAAGCCAATCAGCTTATACAATTTCTGAACACTCAAACCAGACAGCAACTTGCAGATTTAGGTATTCAAGACAAAACTGCAACAATCCTAGAGATAAAAAGAGTTTTTACTAAGAGAACTCTTATGCATAATTTAGAAAGAAGATGCTTTGACATGCAAACTGAAATCCTTGATTTCAGAAATAGGTTTGATGTTTTATTGAATAAAGGGTTGCCTAGCCCTATGATGTCAAAAGATAAAATAATGGACCTGGAAAATTATGTTAGGAAATTGGACATACATGCTCACAATCTTGCCAATTCCTCAGCCAGTTCATCACAAGCAACATTACCTACAGGAAGGAATCTTCATGACAGATTAGAGAATTTGTTTTATCTAGAACATGAAGTAAGGTGTTTGTTTCCTAACCAGCCTAATTTTTTCAGATATACCGAGGCTGATGAAACATTGAGGAAGCTTCAACGGACAAAAATAACAGAAGATAAATGGTGGGAAGACTTGTTGGAAAATTTGTGAAATTTATCCTTATTTGAAATTTTGCCTATTTACCACAGTATAAGGGATAAAAGGAACAAACAAAGGTCAAAGAGTATCAGTTTGGTTAAAGTGTATCAGTAAGAACAAAGAGTATCAGTGAAGCAAGGCAGTCAAAACAAAATTACTGAAGAGGACAACGATGAACCAAAATATAGCACCTGCCTCCAGCACATCCTCGAAAAGAGGAAACAGCACAACATCGATTACTTCTTGTCTTATCCATGAGACCACCTGTCTCCATTTTTATTGTAACTTATTGATGATTCATTTTATATTATATCTCATTTTTTTAAGAGATATTTTGTCTCATTTTTTGTATAAATAAGCCCTCGATTGACTTATTGAGGGTGGATTCTTCTACTTTGCTGTAACATTGATTTTTTGGAATAAAAGTGCTTTGGAGAAATTTCTTTGTGGCTTGCTGGATGATGAATTGAAGCTCAAGACTTTTTGGAGGATTCATGTGTCAGACTACAGTTCAATAAGTCATTTCTATCTTATGTTTTAAGTTTTATATCTGTTTATAATATCACTATGTTCCATTTCTGAATAATTGACAAAAAAAAATAAATCATAAATTGCTTAAGTGTACTCTGATTTCAATTGTAATTGTTCTAAATGTTTTCTTCTAAACTGGTTATAAACAATGAATTCTTAATTTCTCTTGTTTCGCTGGTTTAAACATTTTTATTACTATAGTAAAGAATTCTTAACTACTCTTTATTTTTAATCATTCACTTTCTTTCTTTGAACATGTTGAAAGATTCTTAATTTCCTTTCATCCCTTCAAAATCCATTCCATTCACTTTAATATCTAAAATTTTTCTCTGTTTGGCTATCTTGCCCTGCAAATCCATCTTTGGTGTAAAAAATTAATCCAGTAAAGCCATCCTTTCGACTCCATAGCCCAATGGCCTGAAATACTCAACCGTGCCCTTAGTTGGCGGATTCCACCATTCAAATTCAAACAAACTCTTGGACTTATAACTAGCCTAATATTTTCTAAGAACAAAACTAAATCATAAAGAGAGATCCCTCTCTGGATACAGATCGGCTAGATTCTGTATCTGAAGGTTGGTTTGTGGTAACCTCAGATTTACTTTCCTTTTCCACAACTTCAAGGAAAATCTGAGTGATAATATAGTGGTGACCATACCGGGGATTCTGAATATCTTTCTTGTCAATATTGTTTGCTTATAAGCTATAGACAGAGTCTGAAGATCAACCAGGTAGCCTTTGAATTTTATTTTCTCTGCAAATGCATAGTAAATAAATGTTGCTTCAGTCTATCTCTGGTTTAGCTTAAATAACTGAACTTTAGTTTCAAACATTCAATCAGACTCTCTAGTTCAATAAATATTTGAGAAAATTTTAATCCAAAATCATAAATTTCTTAAAGAATTTGTCGAAGTTGTACTTTCATTTTAATTAAAACAAAAAACCAAAAAGAAACATTACTAGGAAAACTAGCTTCAGAAAGAACTCGTTATACCAGGTCAAATCCTGATCCAAACCCACCTCCGGTATTCGATAATCCAAATCTGATTCCTAGGATTCTTAGAAGACAAAAAAGTCAAGATATTTCTGGAAGTTCCCGACCTCTTTCTAGATCAGCATCCTGTCCTGTGAAGATTATATATTTTGATGAAATACCTTTTGATGAGCGATTTGAACATCTTTGTTTGTGAATTTTTCTGAAATTGAATTATCCAGACTAGTTCCAGACCCATTGTTTCTTGAAGATTTACAATTGAGATTTGTTTCATTTCATCTTGACAGACATTTACAAAATTCCATTCAATCTGAACAGACCTTTGAAGAAACTTCAAACATTTCTCTAATTATTGAAGCTTCCCCAAGTTTAGTTACTTTTCCTCAAGATTCCCAAACACAAGCCACTCCTTCTACTCCTACCCCCACCACTTCTATACCATCATCACCTGTTATTCCATTACACCTTCCAATGGCCAATAGATATGCTTCGTTAAGGTTGTCAGGCAACCCTGCTGCTTTGCCTCCAGAATATCAGAGTAAGATCACCCCTTTTGATGGTTCAGGTACTTATACTGCTCAACAACATACCAAAAGGATGATTGATTACTTTTAATTTTATGAAATTGACGCTGATCATGTTCGAATGAGAATTTTTGTCCAGAGCCTTACTGGGGAAGTCAGGACATGGTTTAGGGCTCTTACTCCAAACAGTATTGCTGACTTACCAGCCCTATATAGTTCATTTTTAAATAGATGGGAGAAGAAGAAAGACCCTCTTCAAATCCTATCTGACTTTGGAAAATTGAAAAGAGGACCTAATGAAACAGTGCAAGATTATATCATCAGATTTAACGAAGCCTATAACGCTGTCCCTCAAAACCTTAGACCCCTTCCGGATTCAGTACTGGTTAAATTTCCTGATGGTTTTGACTCTGACATAGCGTATTCACTTAGGGAAAGAGCTCCCCAAACCATAGAAGAGATGCAAAGCATAGTGGTTAGTGTCGAAGCTAACTTGATAGAAAAAAGAGCTAGAGCTAGAGCTGAAAGAAGGATGCCTATGAACGAAGAGCCTTCGGCTTTTGAAAGAAAAATGGATGCAATTATCAAAGGGATGGAAATACTGGGAGACAGAGTAGAGACAATCGAAATAAAGTCTTCTAGTGATAATAAAAATGTTGTTAGAAACCCAAACTTCAGAAGAAATCAAAACCAAAATACTGGGAAAAATGTTCCTGATCAAAAAATAAGGCCACCATTCCAGGAAAATTTTGTTGAAGGTTCATATTCTGAGGAACCAACAGAGGATGTTGAAATAAATAACATGACTGAGAACAAAAATGAACCAGAAGTTTTCCTTTCTCAAGATGATCAAGAAAATCACATTCTTGAAACATTTCAAACTCATTCAAGAGAAACTTTTGATTTTAAAGAAGGTTATGATACAACGATTTATGAATTTCATAAACAATACAATTTGAGAAGCAGATGAATTGATGTGCCAGAGAGTAGAAAACAAAAAGCTGTGAAGCAAAACATAAAAGGTAAAACTAACGCTCCTCCTGTACAAATTGTGTCTAGAAAAGGTCCTAACCCTGCAAATCCAATAATTGAAGATGTGTCTGATAACCAACAGACTAATAAAAAACTTTCTAATACCTTTCCTCCTGCAGGAAACGTAGAAGAACCAACAGAAGTTAATTCAGAAACACCTTCAACTCATAATCCCACCCATGAAAAAGAGAAAAACACTAGAGCTCAAACAGAAAAACCTTTCAATCTAGAAGCTGAAATAGGCAAACTAAAGATAGTTGTTCCCTTATCAGAATTGTCTAAACATGATGTCTATAGAATCCAAATCAGAAAATCCCTTAATATTAACATTACTGGAATGGATGATTCAGTAAATGTTCTTGATGATCAACCCAAACTCCTTTTTGGCCCTGAGGTAAATGGCAAACCAGAAAGTGGAGGAACTCCTCCATTTTATGTGAGTTTGAATGTTCATGACAAAACACTTCATAATGCTATGCTTGATTCTGGAGCGTCCCATAATTTAATGCCCAAAGCTGTGATGGAAAGATTAAACCTTGACATTACCAGACCGTATAAAGATCTTTTTTCTTTTGATTCAAGTCAGGTAAGATGTTTAGGTTTGATTAAAGATCTGTGTGTTACTTTGGTGCAATACCCTGCGAAATCTGTTCTGATGGATATAGTAGTAGCCGATATTCCTCCCAAATATGGTATGTTGTTGTCCAGATCCTGGGGTGCGAAACTCGGAGGATCTATTCAATTAGATATGTCATATGCTACTATTTCAATATTTGGTCAACCTAAAAGACTATACAAATATACCTTGATGAAATATTTAGTCAGTAGCCATGAGAAGCCTGAAAACTTCCCTGTCTATTCAGTACATTCTGATATGGACTCTTTCATCCTTTATAATGTTGAATCTGACCTTCCTACTGAACTAGAAGCACCAGAAATAGAGACTGCAAATAAATATACTGTTCAAATCGAAGAAATTTCTGAAAACAAAGAAGCATCAGACATTCAAGAGACACCAGAAAAAACTGAAAAACCAACTCCTCCTGTTAAGAAACATATTAAAACAGTTGATGAAGATTATGAACATGAAATTCTGTGGCATTTATAATTTCATGGTTCAGTAAATAAATTAGGAGCATGAGCTGGAGTTTGGATACATAATGTTGAAAATGATCATGCCGAAGGCCATGCTTATAGGTTGAACTTTAGATGCACTAATAACATGGCAGACTATGAAGCTCTCTTACTAGGGCTTAAACATGTCAAAAATTTAGGAGCTATTAGAGTATCAATCATAGGAGACTCTGAGTTAATTATTCAACAGATTAATGGTGAATGTTCAACAAAAGACCCCAGATTGAAACAATACAGAGAAATAGTTGTGGAAATTCTCAACACTTTTCTACAAGCTCAACTTGCCAAAATTCCTAGAAAACAAAATTTGCATGCTCATAGTCTTGCAATGTTCGCTAGCACCTGTAAATTACCTTTTGGACCTAATCATCAGTTCACAACTGAGATTAGACATAGACCTACTATACCGGACAATCTCATGAATTGGCAAGTATTTGTAAATAATAATCAGATCAATAATTTTTTGACCTTAGAAAATGAATTTTCTATCAGTAGTATAGATGAAGACACAACAATCAATGAATCTGATCAACTAAATGAACAAGAAATAGATATTTCAAAAGAGACTGCAATTCACATGCTTCACCCAACCAAATTCACTAAAAAAGATATGCAGGATTTGAAACAAATGGAATTCGATGAGATTATAGAAGATGAATATGAAATTATTAATCTGAAAGATAATCATTTACCCAAAGGATTAACTCCTTTGGAAGATCTTTTTGACTCAAATGACATTCCACTAAAACCCAAAATGGAACCTTTAAAAGATGATATTGAAGAAGTCAATTTGGGAACTGAAGGAAATCCCAAGATGGTTAAACTATCTAAATCTCTACCAGAAGATCAAAAGGTTAAATATGTTGAACTTTTAAAAGAATTCCAGGATGTTTTTTCCTGGAGTTACGAAGATCTGAATTCATACGATACATCAATCATTCAACATACAATACCTTTGAAACTAGATCAGAAACCATTCAAACAGAAACTTAGAAGGATCAACCCTGTTTTACTACCTTCAATTGAGAAAGAAATTAAAAGAATGTATGAAGTAGGAATTATAGCTTTTATTAGGTTCTCTGAATGGGTTTCTAATCTAGTACCAACAATGAAAAAGACTGGAGACATTAGACTATGTGTTGATTTTAGAAATTTGAACAAAGTTTCTTTAAAAGACAACTATCCTTTGCCTAAAATGGACCATATCTTACAAAGGGTAGTAGGATCTTCAAGGATTTCTCTTCTGGATGGATTTTCAGGGTATAACCAGATTCTGGTTCACCCTGATGATCAAGACAAAACAGCATTTACAACACCATGGGGTACTTTTAAATATGTTAAGATGCCTTTTGGTCTCAAAAACACAGGGGCAACTTTTCAAAGAGCAATGGATATTGCATTCGCCAAAGAAATTCATGATTTTCTGGTCATTTATCTAGATGATTTAACTGTTTTTTCCAAGACAGATCAGCAACATTTAGATCATCTAAGACAAGTATTTTTAAAATGAAGAAAGTATGGTATTTCTTTAAATCCGAAAAAATCATTGTTTGGTCTTGAAGAAGGAAAGCTCCTAGGTCACATTATTTCTAAAGATGGCATTAGAATTGATCCTAAAAGAATACAAGCCATATTGCAGATACCTCATCCCAAGAATATTAAATAACTTCAAGCTTTCATAGGAAAGATCAATTTTTTGAGAAGATTCATTTCTAGTTTAGCTGAATTACTTAGACTGCTTACTAACATGTTAAGAAAGGATTCAAGTATTGACTAGACTATAGAAGCCAAGCAAACATTTGAAGAAATCAAAATGGCTTTAACTAGAACACCAGTTATTACCAGTCCAAAATTTGATAGGGATTTCATTATTTTTTCATTTGCTTCTCAACACACAGTTGCAGCTGTTTTACTACAAAAAGATGATCAAGGATGTGAAAAACCAATAGCCTTTTTTAGTAAAGAACTTATAGATGCATCATTGAAATATAATATCATGGAGAAACAGGCTTTTGCACTTGTGAAAGTAATTAAAGATTTCAGAGTTTATATATTATATTCTCATATGATAGCTTATGTACCTAATGCTGTCGTTAAAGACATCTTAACTCAAGATGGAATTGAAGGCAAAAGAGGTAAGTGGATAGCTACCATATTAGAATATGATATTGAAATAAAACCAACAAAACTCATAAAAGGTCAAGGATTGGCTCAACTCATGACTAAAACAAATTGCCAAGCCTTGGATATTAATGAACTGGATGACGAACAGGAGATGGCGACTCCACAGATCAGTTAGACCTTTTTAGACTCACCCTGGTACACTGATATCATTTATGTTTTGTTAAACATGCAAGCTCCTCCAGGGTTATCCAGAACGAAACAAAAGGTTCTTAAAAATGACATCTTTAAAGTATTGTATTTTAGATAGTGCTCTTTTTTGGAAGAATCATGATGGAATTCTATTAAATTGTTTATTGAAAGATGAAACTAACAAAGTTCTTAATGAATTTCATGCAGGAGATTGTGGTGGGCACCTCTACTGGAAGTCAACTACAAATAAGATATTAAGGGCTGGTTTTTACTGGCCGACTTTGTTTTCAGATGTTAAGAAATTTGTAACTTCTTGTCACAAGTGTCAGATATTTGAAGGCAAGAGAAAATTGCTGCCTTTACCATTAAAGCCAATTTCCACCGAGAAACCCTTTCAACAATGGGGACTGGATTTTATTGGAGAAATCCATCCTCCTTATTTTGGGCAACACAGATGGATCCTTACCGCCACATATTACTTTACTAAATTGATTGAAGCTATCCCATTCAGACAAGCCAATGATTTTGTAATTATAGGGTTCTTAGAAACCAATATACTTTCAAGATTTGGCTGTCCAGAGAAAATTATAACTGATAATGTTGTTGCTTTTAAGTCTAAGAAAATGATTAGTTTTTGCAATTAATATCACATCACTTTAGGCCATTCAACAGCCTATTATCCTCAGGGTAATGGACTGGCTGAATCTTCCAATAAAAGCCTCATTAAAATCATTAAAAAATTATTGGAAGAGAATAAAAAGAATTGGCATAAGAAACTTACTAATGCATTGTGGGCAGACAGACTTACAAACAAGAAATCAATTGGGACCAGTCCATATGAATTAGTTTATGGTATGGAGGCCAGATTCCCATCATCTTTAGGAATTCCTGTAATGAAGCTACTTCAGGAAGCTCAAGTAGAACCAAATGATATTCAGAGAAGAATAAATCAAACAATTCACTTGTAGCAGATCAGAGAAGAAGTGTATCAATTATCCCAAGTTTTGCAGGAAAAGTTAAAGAAGATGTTTGACAAAAAGACTAAAGCAGAATATTTTCAAATAGAAGATAAATTTCTAAGATGGGATTCCAGAAGGGAAGATAAAGGGAAACATGGGAAATTTTATTTCTTATGGAAAGGGCCTTACATCATTCATGCTTTACAGGGAAATAACACATACTTTTTGAAGAATTTGGATGGCTCAGAAGCTGAGGAAGGACCAGTCAATGGTCGAATGCTAAAGCACTATTTTGATCCTATTTACTAGGATGTTCTAATTTTTTCTAACTTGTACATATTATATCCTTCCTAATGCATCAGTTTTGATTAGATGGTGACTTGTTGGAGTTGAAGCCCGAAGTGAAGTCCCTAAGATTCAGAAGTTCTACTATCATATATACAATAAAGCCACCAGAAAAAGAAGATTACATGGTTCAGTTGAAGACATTTTAAGGCATCTGACCTTCTGTTCTTGAATTTTCGCCAGGAAAAGACATCCCCAAGTGGAGCCAGTGTTAGAATCCTATACCAATAGGTGTCATTTTTCATCATTGACTTGATGAAATATGCAATATGTTCAAACCTTTCTCTTGTTTCAAAGGTGTTCCATATTCTTTAAAAATCAAAAAATCAAAAAAATTTAAAAAATGTAAAGAGGGTATACCCTAAAAAGAAAATCAAAGGGTGAAAAGAATAAAATGGTCAAAAAAGTGAAAGAAATGAACCCCAAAAAAAAATAGACCAGGAAAGTGTGCAAGTCCAAATGCCACTACTATTTCATTTTTCTAATAAACAAAATTGTGTGCAGCTTGTCAAACTTTTGCCACAATTTGTGAAGAGTCAAACTGTTTAAACTTGACTCATTCATTTTTGAATTTCATGTTGTAGAATAGAGAATAAATATCTTACCAAACAGTTTAACCTTGGCAGATAAGTAGATAAGTAGAATTAATAAAAGGAGCTCAACAGTTTAATCTGAGCCCTTGGATGTAATAAGTGTTGTTACACCATTTTTTGGTCATCTAACCTTTTATCATTAGATGGACCCAAGTACACCATGTAAGACCAGTTTTACCCTAAGTAAAACTGCTTTCACTATGTTAAAATAGGAAACCCCAAAAGGAAATATTAAACAAACCTATATTTGTTTGATTTTCCTCATGGAATAATTAATTAAACCATAATTTAATTATTATTCCCAGTCATGTTTAACCCAGAAACAAAGAAATTAATGAGATAAACCCTTAGTTATCTTGTTATTTTCTAGGAATAATTATTTAAATCTTATTTAGATAATATTCCTTGTTAAATATGACCAAATCACCCACCATTAATCAAATAAATCATTATTTATTTGATTATCTCACAACCACTTCCTTAAAAAGATAAATAAATCATTTATTTATTTATTTTTCAGTAATCAAGGGATTTGACCCAAGTCAAACACCCTTTCCTCCAACAAATATAATAAAATATTCCATAAAGGTGGATCTAGATTTGGTTAACATTATTTTAATCATGCACCAAGATCTAGAATGACCCAATATTTTGTTATAAATAGGAGGGTTCTTCCCCATCATTCCTCACCTTTTGTTGCCTATTAGATCACTCTGGATCTATACACTTGGTCTCATCTCTATCATTTTCTCCCATTGAGCTCTATCTTCTACATTGGGTTTTCTACATCTACAAGAGAGAGAAAGCTTAGATCTGAAGTGTTGAGGACTACAAAGAACCCATCCCATTGAGGAGATCTGGATACACCTTCTTGTTTCCTCCCAGGTGCCCTGTAATATAAAAATTCATTCAAAAATCGTGTTCTTGTCTTGTCTCTTGGATGCATGGAGCAAACTCTTTACTTTACTGCTTAATATCTTTCCATTTATAGATCTGTTTGTTGCAGCACTTTAACTACTAATTGCAGATCTGAAGATGTTTTGCAGCCATTATTGTTGTTAGGGCTATTAGTTATGCGTAGCTAAAGTGGTTCTTTTCGTACACTTCGACGAAGAATTCATACTAACAAATGGCGACTCCACACGGGTTTTAAATTACGACCGCTGTCGTTTTTCATATTCCTGCATATCCAGCTACTTCAGGCCCTAGGGCTTCTTTTCAGTTGCTTAGTTTTCCTCTTTTTATGTCATTTTTCTCACATAAAACCCTAAAAACTTAAAATTTCTAACTTCCGTGTGTTTCTGGCCCTATTGCGCAGGTAAGCGACACCAGCCGCAACTGAGACGGCAACTTACACAGAAAATGCACGGCAGGACAGCCCCGGAACAGGGAGTCGCACTTTTTGGCCCTAAACACAAGCGACTGGACCTCCAGTGCCTTTTGGCCCCGATTTCTGAGCACACTTTCCGGATCGGGTCGAAGCTACGACACGCCTCGGCATTTTTTTACGCAATTTTTCGGGTTACTGTGCCGGCTTAAATCGGGGTCTTCCGGCCTACGTCTCGGCCGCCTTGACCGAATCTGATGTTGTTTTTACTCATCTAAGTGGGAACCTTGACCCCTTAGGGCTTTAGTACCCTCCACTTTTTGTGGAAGAGTTTTAGCTGTTTCAGCCGTCGGTTTCAGAGCTTCAGCCCCTTCTTTTCCAGATCTGTTACCTCCCTTTCAGATCCATTGAAATCAGCCTCTTTTCCTTTCAAATCACCTCTTGTCGTTTTGTTTGGACCTCCTTTTAACGGCCTCTGCCTCACCCCCTCTGGTTTTTGCTGATTTCCTTCCCTTTTTCCAGCCACCTTGCCTCTGTCTCTTGGCTGTGATCTGCACCTCTTGCCTGCAGTCTTATCCTCCAGATCCCTGTCCCTTTTGACCCTAGATCTGTTGAGCTCCCTGTATGTGTGTTTTACATAGTTTTTCCCTTTCTTTTCAATATAGTTGTGAGAGACCCACCTTCTTGGGTTAGATAGATGCATACGTAGCTGTTATTTTTCTGTCATTTCAGCATTATTTTCTGTTCTCTGTAGGTTTATTTTCAGCTACGCAGCACACTTTTTTCTTGCTCTCAACAACGGAAAGGGTTTAAAAATTAAAATTAACGCACTTTGTGACCTAAGTGAAGAACGAATGGATTACTGCAGCAGCAAAGACTCTAAAATCAATTGTCTTGCACCTTATACGCATCGACACTGCAGTTACGTCCTTTACGCCTTTATGGGGTTTCCTTCTTCTGTCATCATTCGCCCCCAAGGCGCTGCGCCCCCAAGGCGCAGCTCCCGGAGACTTCTTGGCCTTCACCCTCGGTTCCCGGTCGATCGACCCACTCCGCACCGCCGTCGTCGAGCCGAGTCCACCTTTGAGTCGCCTCCAACACTTTCCACGATTCATGGGTCCCCATACTCTCCCGGTTCTCCCATTTACCTTCACTATATAAGTCAGACTAACGCTAGCGGTTCTCCACGACTAATCCGGCCCACTCTAAGCCGGAACTGCCACAACCACTACCCCGGCCACCCCTGTGCTGCCATACATTGCAGGCCTCAGCCTCCCCGATTTCCATCAGTTGATTAATGACCCCATTCACCACAATGCTACCTGGCCCGCTATGCCCACCAAGCTGCCCTCTGATATCCCTAAGTTCGAGGGCCTCAATGGAGAAGATCCAACCAATCACGTCCGGTCTTTCCACATGTGGTGTTCCTCCAATTCCATTACCAATGACTCCATCCGTCTTCATTTGTTCCAATGCACGCTTACCGGCGAAGCTTCTAAATGGTATGTCGAACAAGCCACCTCTTCCCATACCACGTTCGAGACTCTTGCCCAAGCCTTTTTGTCGTACTTCCAGCTCCCTCTCCGATACGACACTGGCACGGAGCTCTTGACTTCATTTAAGCAATCCTCTTCCACACGCCTTTCTGCCCATGTTCGGGAATGGCGACGAAGACGGAGCTTATGTCGAGCCCCTCCCTTTGAAGATCGGGTTTTTTTTTTTTTTGTGATCGGATTCCTTCGCACCATCGCGAGTCTCCCATCGGCCAAGATGTCGCCTCTCACTTTCCTCGGAGCGAAGAAGTCACCCACTCAAATAGCCTTAAATATGACTAATCTCTACGCTCCAATCCCCACGGTTATGTTATACGTCCTTCTGACGACGAGCCGTGGCGCTAACGCCCCGGGGGCATCTCATTCCGCCGACGGTATTGTAGGATCTCTTTCCCACCCATCTGCTCACCCTCCTATGGGCTATGGTCTCCCTCAGGGAGGGGCCAGCACCTCAAGCACTCTTCCCCCTCCCGGCAACATGTATCCAGGATACGGCATGCCTCCTCCTTTTGCCCAACCTCCTGCTTACCTCAATGTCACCCAACCCAACCCTTACCTTTATCCATAGCCTGGTGCGCCAGCTCCTCCAGCATATGCGCTTCCGCCTCCCTTTCCTCCTCACAACCCGCAACAGCACTTACAACCCCCTCCAGGGCAAGTATTTGCACAGCAGGGCGCGATTAATCCCCCTTCTTCTCAAAGAAGGCGGAGAGGCAACCAGAACCAATCTGCCCCTGGTAACCGAGGACCCAATTCTGGTGTGGACCCTAACACTAGCAACCAGCAACAGGGCATTCCGCCCAAGCCGGACAGGCCGCTTCGCACAAACAAGCCCTGTTCGTGTTGCGGTGTTTATGGTCATTACACTCACGATTGTCCTCTCTTACCCCAGATGCGGCAGATGTGGGAGTCTCAAGCCACATTGCGCGGACAGCACGCCTCCCCTCATGCTCCCCCTAATGTGGCCACTACCCAGCCAGCTGTGTTCACTGATCCTTTCCCTCAACAGGGATTCGTGGCTACCCAACCGCCCGACAGCCAGGTAGCCGCCCCCCCTTCCATTTCTGGTTCCTCTGATTACCAGATCCTTATGATGCACTCCGATCCTTCCCCATCCGTCGATCTTCACCTTCAAACTCGGTCCCACTAGTACCCCAAGCCTCCTGCTCAGTCTGCTTCCGAGCCTCCCTCTTCAGGTTCTACAGAGCCTCTTTCGACATCCAGTGGTCCCTTACACATCCCTCAACCCAAAGTTGAGGTTCATCCAAATATTCCAAAGGGACCATTACGCCGAAATGCTGCTTCCGGTCGAGCCGCTCAGTCGTATAGTATAGTAGATGATTTGGCGCAATCCCCTGCTGCCATTTCCACACTGGAACTCCTCCAGTCGTGCCCTTCCCAAAGAGAAGGCTCTACTATCTGCCGTGGGCGCTGTCGATCCTGCTGATGACCAAATGATTTTTTTTGACGCCACCCAATCGGACCATCCCCCTCTTCCTCCTTCCGTCGCTTTCCAAATCCCAGTCAAAATCCGGAACGCCACTGTATCCCGGTGTATAATTGATGAGGGGGCATCCACCTGCGTGATGTCCGCTTCGGTTTGGAAGCAGCTCGGATCCCCTGAGCTGGCCCCGTCCACGATCACCCTTCGAGCGTGGGACGGTCATGCCTCCTAGCCCATTGGCCTGTTTCGTAACTGTCCCATCACCCTCGCCGGTAAGACCGTTTGCGTTGACGTCGAAGTTATTGACGCCCCTCTAGACTACAACATTCTATTGGGGCGCAGCTACACCTATGCCATGTCTGCTGTCCCATCCGCGGTTTTCCGCAAGATGTCTTTCCCCCATAATGGGAAGATAGTCACCATTGACCAGTTGACATATCATGAGCCTCCCTCTCAGACCTCCCCTGAGACCACCATCTCTTCTGTAGCCAACAAGCAAACCGTCGATTCCCTGACCAGTGTCTCCCCCGGCGTTTACAAGGACTCCTCCCTGCTTGGAACTTTTTCTTGTCTTCCCCCTCCTCCTATCCCTGATCCCAGCTTGTCAAATGTTTGCATGATGCAATCGTCTCAGGCCACCCTCAAACGGCCTGCTTCGGCTAGTCCGCAACCCGCTCCTAGCCATACTTCTCCGCCAACCGGACCTCCTCCTTCTGACCTTCCTCCTACAGCTGGTATCCCTGAACCCCTTTACCCCCCTGGCTCGGTTCCCCCTCGCCTTAACCATCTCGGAGCCGTCCCTCCTGGCCATTACCCTGCTGGGCAGATCCCCTTCCTGGCTCCACCCCCCGGAGTATTTTCTGTCCCCGTCATGGCCACCCTCTCTCTCCCTAATCTATCCATCGGCCTCCCCGTCTGGTACATTGACCCTCCAGCCGCTACCCCTCCCGATCACCCCAAACCTTACCTTGCTTTGACACCGGTTAAACCGGTCCCCCTCACCTTTTCCGGGCCCCCCGCACCTCCACAGAACCCTGTGGTGCCAACCCTTGGAAAGAAAGGCAAAGCTCGTAAGGGGGCAACCAACCAGGACCAGGCCGCCCTGACAACTCTTACCTCCCCACGACCACCAAAGCCCGCCATCCAATGCGCTTTGTGTGATATCGTCGGTCACGCCACTCACATGTGTCCTGAATTGCCGCACCTTAAGCTTTTGGTCAACGAGACATTCCCCGACTCTGGTATCCCAGAAGTCTATGTCACTATCCCCGACTCTATCCCGAAACTCAAACACTTGCGCACAAACCACCCTTGTGCCTTGTTCGATTTTCACGGCCATTACACCCACCTCTGTCCCCGCCTTGACGAGTATCGTGCCTCCTTGGACATGTACCGCCAATTCAAGGCCACTTCGATCGGACCAGAGGGCATTCCTACTCCCATTCACATTCCTCCTCCCACTATCAAGCCAACGGAGCCCTCAACCACCATTTTCTACCTGTCATCATCCTTGCGAGATAGTTCACCGGCCATTCAACCTACCGATCCTCTCAGCTCCTCCGCTGGCCTTAGATCTGTTGATATCGCCCATCTGAGCCCTTCTCCTCATGATGACCCGTCCCACACCACTACTTCCTCGGGTGACCCATCTTCCTCCAGTCTTCCCATCTTCCACTCTGATGAAGACATTATGGAAGCCATGACCAATCCTGACTTTCCCTGGGACGATATGCACCATCGCGCATATTTCCTCCCACAGCAGTCCCATGACCAATACGCTGTGGAAACCAAAGACTTCATTCCTCATGCAGTCGATTGGTTCAAAAAACCTATCCCTGCACCTGATGCTTTCGAAGAAGGAAACATGGCCAATGTCTCGCCTACCATCAAAATTGACATTTCAGTCAAACCAGGCATCGAAGAATACATCACCTTGGGTGCCCAATGCACCCCGGAAGAGATTGAAGCTTACACCAAGCTTTTCAAAGAATTCCGCGATATCTTTGCTTGGTCCTATTCTGAAATGCCCGGACTCGATCCTGCCATTGTCGAACATCATATCGACACATGGCCTGATGCCAACCCAGTCCGACAAAAGATGAGACCCATTCATCCTTCCCGACGTGACGCTATCAAAGCCGAAATAGATAAGCTCAAGCAGGCTGGTTTCATTTACCCCATTGAATACACCACTTGGGTGTCTAACCCAGTTCCCGTTCTCAAGAAATAAGGCACCATTCGTGTCTGCACGGACTTTCGCGACTTGAACAAAGCTTGTCCCAAAGACAACTTCCCCACACCGTTCATCGACCAAATCATTGACGAGTGTGCAGGGCATGAGGTCCTATCCTTTATGGATGGTTTCTCCGGATATAACCAAATTGCTATCCGTCCTGCTGATCAACTAAAAACCGCGTTCATTAGTCCATGGGGAACTTTTGCTTACCGGGTCATGCCCTTCGGCCTTAAAAACGCTGGCGCCACCTTTCAACGGGCCATGTCTTATTTCTTCCACGACTTAGCTCATATTATCCTTGCCTATTTAGACGACCTCACAGTGCGTTCTAAGCATCGGGCGCAACACCTACACGATCTGCGCACCATTTTTCTCCGATGTCGCAAGTATAATATCCGCCTTAACCCGTTGAAATGCGTTTTTTGCGTTCCCGCCGGCCGTCTCCTAGGCTTCATCGTGTCTAAGGACGGTATCACTCTTGACCCTTTGAAAGTTCAAGCCATTCTTGAACTCCCCATTCCGCGTACCCTCCGCCAACTCCAAAGCCTCCAAGGCAAAGCTAATTTTCTTCGTCGGTTCGTCCCTGACTATGCCACCACCGCACACGGGTTCCTTCGACTCCTACGCTCTCACATCCCATTTGTTTGGGATACCTATGCTCACGAGTCTTTCGATGCCCTCAAGCAGGCTCTCACATCTGCTCCCTTAATTCGCCCTCCCGACTTTAATCGGGACTTCATCCTATATATCTCCGCTTCCACCTATTCGGTCGCTGAAGTCCTTATCCAAGAGGATGACCATGGCATTGAGCATGTGATCTACTATGTCAGTAAGAACCTTGTGGGACCCCCTGTCTCATACTCCTATGACGAGAAATTAGCGCTGGCTGTCGTGTTCTCAGTCCAAAAACTTCGTCATTATATACTCCTGCACTCCACCAAGGTTGTGACAAATTCCAATCCTATGGCTTTCCTATTGAGTCGTCGTATCCTCACTGGGAAGTACGCCCGTTGGGTCGTTATTCTTCAAGAATTCGACCTTGAATTTGTCACCCCAAAAAGTAAGAAAGGCTTAGCCCTCGCTGAGCTCATTTCTGAACTACCTACCGGATCGCAAGACCCTCCCGTTAACGACGATATCCCTGATGAACACCTGTTTGCCATTACTTCCGATGACCCGTGGTACGGCGATATTCTTACTTATTTGCGAACCCAAAAGTTCGCCCTCCACCTTGACCGTGAGGCTCGCCGACGTATCCGACACCAGGCCCCCCGATACCTTCTTATCGGTGACGACCTCTATCGTCGCGGGATTGATACTATCCTTCGTCGTTGCCTCACACACGCTGAAGCTGAACAGGTCCTTAATGCCTGCCATAGCGGCGCTTGCGGTGGCCACCTCTCCGGTCTTGCTACTGCCCAAAAAATTATGCGCGCCGGGTATTTTTGGCCTTCCCTCTTCAGCGATTGCATTGAGGCAGTCAAACACTGTCCCAATTGCCAACATTTCGCCCCTAAGGTGAGAGCTCCACCAGCTCCCCTCCATCCAGTCGTCTCCACTGGTCCCTTCTGTAAATGGGCCATCGACTTTATGGAGTGTCGCCCGCCATCCTCTGGTAGCCACAAGTATATCATCGTGGCGGTCGACTATTTCACCAAATGGGCCAAGGCCATGCCAACGTTCAACAACACGGCAGCTACCGCGGCCCTCTTTTTCTTTAACCATGTTATAGCTCGCTTCGGGGTTCCCAAGCAACTAGTCTCTGATCATGGCAGACATTTTGAAGATGAGATATGGCGTGAGCTATCCTCACTGTTGGGTTTTGAGCACAAATATTCCTCCTCCTATTACCCCCAAGGTAATGGCCAAGTTGAAGCAGTCAACAAAACCCTCAAGACCATGCTTCAACGAACAGTGAATAAGCACAAAACAAACTGGCATCTCATGCTCTTTCCTGCCTTATGGGCCTATCGAACCTCTGTTAAAACCGCCACCGGGTTCACTCCTTTCCACCTAGTTTTTGGAGAGGAGGCAGTTTTACCGATCGAGTGTGAAATTCCTTCTCTGCAACTAGCCGTTGAACTTCTCCCTGACACCCAACCGCTAGAACAACGACTTATCATGCTTGAGCGTGCCTCCGAAGACCGCCGTATTGCCTTGCAAACCATGGAAGCAGCCAAAAAACGCACCAAAGCTCAGTATGACCGAAAAGTCCAACCTCGCACTTTTCATGAAGGCGACCTTGTTCTAGTCTATGACCAGGCCCATGATGTCCTGGGTCATGGGAAGTTTGACTCATTATGGCTAGGCCCTTACATCATTAGTAAGGATCTTGGAAAAGGGGCATACCTCTTAGAGGATTTTGAAGGTCATCCCCTTCCTAACCCTCGCAATGCACTCTATCTTAAGAAATATTACCCTTAGCATTTCCCCTCGGAAATGCATGTTTTATTTTCTTTTTGATAGCCAGCATCTGTTGTTTCATTTTTCCTACTTCACCAGGACCCATTTCGTCCACGCGAAGTTACCTCACCTTCATTTTAAATCGAATTTCCTCACCTACGCCACTTGTATTGGGGGCACCATACTGCCCCCTTACTTGTCCATGTTCGTGACGATTTTCGTCATGAGTGCCCACCTTGTACTCATGTTTCCATGGTCCCCCATTGGGGCCTTTACTGTGTGGCAACACTATCGTGTCACCCTTGTTTAGAGCATCCAAGTTGAGTCATCATCGCATTCATGGAGTCTATCCTGCGTACCTTTGTACCCCACCATAACCCTCCTTCCGTTATTGCTTGGTTCCTCTCTTGTGTCGCATATCATGACCTTCAGCCTCACTGTCCCCTATCCCTTATGATATTGTGTCAGTCGCTGCCATGTCATTCATGCCCTTTATGCTCTAACAAGGGAAAGTCGTCCATTCGCCACCCCATCCTTTCCATTCCGCCATCATCATTAGTGTCAGTCTGTCCGTCACTCTACTATTTTCTCTCGTGCCTTAGTTGAGGACCTCTCATTGCCTCACCTATGGCAGACGTCCTTCTGTCGACATCAGCTCATTCATTCCAAAAGCCAGGTCTAGAGGGCGGTGTAACTTGGTTCCAGCTTCCACTATGGTTCGGTGCCTCGGATCAGGCAAAGGGATCTCTTCTTCCCCTTTGACTTGATTGTTTCTCCAGCTCCTTTCAGCATGATCGAGATCCGTATACTCGATGGTTCAGTGATCCAGCAGTAGCTCTTGATGATTCTCGGGTGTGTGTGAGATGTCTCAACCCTCATGAGGGGGTGGCCCTGCAGGTAGCCCCCCACATGCCCGGATGACCTCTTCTTTGCAGCCTTCGATGCCGCTCCAGATTTTGATGATGTTGGCCTTAGCCACTTGCAGCACCTCTTTGATTTGCATGTATCAGTCAGATTTTGTGAGCCCTTCCCCATTTACGGGGGGCATTTGGGTTGTATTTATCTCATGTACTCAGATATTATTGTACTAGTCCTGGCTGTTATCCCAGGCACAACATGTATGTGAGACTCTTCATTGTATTTTTATCTGGCCCTTGATTATGCCAGCTGTACTCTCTGGTTCGGTCCCTTGTGTACTGGACACACTATTCTTTTGTACTTTGTCACGGCGGGCATAGGTATGCCTCCCCCGTCGCCTTCAGCACAGGTACCCTCTCATAAAAAGAGACTTGTTGCACCTGCGAGTCTCGTCTCCTCAGGGTCTAGTCCTTCAGCACACTATCTACCTCACATTTCTCTCTCTGACATCCCCTTTTGTTGTCTAGTGATCGTATTCTTACAACGTACTTCGGTCATACGATTTGCTCCTGACACTCGCACGCTGGGGGGCAATCTGTTACACCATTTTTTGGTCATCTAACCTTTTATCATTAGATGGACCCAAGTACACCATGTAAGACAAGTTTTACCCTAAGTAAAACTGCTTTCACTATGTTAAATTAGGAAACCCCAAAAGGAAATATTAAACAAACCTATATTTGTTTGATTTTCCTCATGGAATAATTAATTAAACCATAATTTAATTATTATTCCCAGTCATGTTTAACCCAAAAACAAAGAAATTAATGAGATAAACCCTTAGTTATCTTGTTATTTTCTAAGAATAATTATTTAAATCTTATTTAGATAATATTCCTTGTTAAATATGACCAAATCACCCACCATTAATCAAATAAATCATTATTTATTTGATTATCTCCTAACCACTTCCTTAAAAAGATAAATAAATCATTTATTTATTTATTTTCACTAATCAAGGGATTTGACCCAAGTCAAACACCCTTTCCCTCCAACAAATATAATAAAATATTCCATAGAGGTGGATCTAGATTTGGTTAACATTATTTTAATCATGCACCAAGATCTAGAATGACCCAATATTTTGTTATAAATAGGAGGTTTTTCCCCTTCATTCTTCACCTTTTGTTGCATACTAGATCACTCTGGATCTATACACTCGGTCTCATTTTCTGCCATTTGCTCCCATTGAGCTCTATCTTCTACATTGGGTTTTCTACATCTACAAGAGAGAGAAAGCTTAGATCTGAAGTGCTCTATCTTCCTCCCAGGTGCCCTGTAATATAAAAATTCATTCAAAAATCGTGTTCTTGTCTTGTCTGTTGGATGCATGGAGCAAACCCTTTACTTTACTGCTTAATGTCTTTCCATTTATAGATCTGTTTGTTGCAGCATTTTAACTACTAATCGCAAATCTGAAGATGTTTGGCAGCCTCTATTGTTGTTAGGGCTATTAGTTATGCGTAGCTAAAGTGGTTCTTTTTCGTACACTTCGACGAAGAATTCATACTAACAAGTGTAGACTTAGATAGGTTTCCATGTAAAAGAAAAAGAATATTGATAAGGGTTTGCCAGTCTAAGTGCACCCTAATAAAGAAGACAAAATGGTAGGGTAAAGTAAGTAGGGTAGGTAGATGTTGTTGCAGAATTACATGTGATGAATGATGGTTCTAAATGTGTTCAATTTTACTTTCATCACAAAGTGCAAAGGCAGATACTACATTGGAAAAGTTCACAGCAGAGCAAAGTCAAATTATTAACTTCCCCTCTCATTTTCCCTAAATATTTCACTAATTTCCGTAAGCACTAAGGTATTTGGAGATTAAAGGGGCTCAAGGCATTTCCTTGACTTTTGGAGGGACCGAACCCTCGGCCCAATAATTGAAAAGACCTGAGTACTTGAAAACATCCATTATCACATTCATTCAGCTCTCAAAATCTTTTCCTAAGTAAAATCCCATTTTACTTAGGAAAATCCTTCAATATTTCATGAAAAGCCCTCAAAATCACTTTTTATTCTAAGTCTAAGTGATGAAAGTATAACAAAACTATTTACTTTTTGAATCTTCACTTTCTTGGTTATATTTAAGTATTTTGAGTTTACATTGTCCCTATGGTCATATTAACTCTAAGATATGTATTAACTCCCATAAAAATGACCTTGTCCTATTATATTTAACTCCTTTTTATAATATCCCAAAAACCCATATAATATACTTTTTAGCCAAAGTATTTAACCCTCATACATTCAAATAAAAACCCACACTATATGCCCTTTGGCTAAAAAATAACATTAATTCTATTCCCGCCCCTATGGTAAAAAAATTCATATTGATTTAATTACCATATATTAAAAAATATATGAAAAAGGCTTAAACATATGAATATATGTTTGAAATAAAAAATAAATCCAAAGTTTAATTGAAATCAAACTTTGAAACAATTCATCCCCGTGCCATTTAACGTTTCCCAATCATTTTTTCATATGGGATTAATTAATCCTTAAGATTAATTAATAACCAACGTCTGCCAATAAAAAACCTCCCGAAATGATTAATTAACCATTAATTCATGTTGGCCTCGCTCATTAAACTCCCCGCCATCTCCCTGTCCCGTCAACCGTCAGATTACCCCCTCCAAGATCAATGGCTCCCATTGATTTCACGAGCCATCCCCTGTATGAGCGTTAACGCGTGAAATAAAAGTGGTTTGTGAATAGTGTCATGGCTACGTGTCAAACTTTGTATCGATTCGCTGCCTCAGCCTTTCCGCATAAGTGGTGTGGAATAAACCATTTACCACCTCCACTGTTCCCAGTGACTCATCCATCGTACATGATGACATCATTGATTAAATTAATAAAAATTCCCCCCCATTTGATTTTGCCGATAAAACAAAACATTCACGTCTTTTTCATAATTTTGTACGCCAGTGAAAGAAAATGCCTTCCGCGCAGAAAAATTCAAAATTCGAATTTGTGAAGTCCACTTACCATATCCTTTCGAAGAAGATTGCAGACAAGCCTCTTAAAAGATTATCTACCTTAGCCGGCACCTATCCAAATGCTGTTTTCTCCAAAAATAGTTATTTACCCTAAATTCGAACTAAACTCTATTGAAATCTCGAATTTCCTTTTTTCTTCACTGAAACAGAGTTATAATTAATTACTAGTTCATTCCGTGACCCCGAGAGTTGTAATTGAATTACTAAATCTGCAAATTGACCTGTTTCTCCTATGAATTTACTCAATTCCTCACCATTAGCCAAATTTCCATTTTGAATCCACAAGAACCAAAATGGAAGCTCTTGTGGCTTTAAACGTTGCCCCATTGAACGCCCCTCATAAAGACCTGGACTATTTATCATTATTCGACAGGGATTTCCAAATCAAAGACCTGAGTTTTACTGAATGCCCTCTTCGAATTTTTTGTCACTGCAGAGACAATTATTTGAATGGCTTGGATACAATTGGGTTATGGGAATCTAGTATTCCTCGGTACCTCTTTCCCTTTGTTCATATTTTCCCTGAAATAATCCATCTTTGCCATGCCAATTATGATCCTAACCAGAGAGCAGTCTTATCACCAAATCAAGACATCCTTTTCCCAATTACTACTCAGTCAATCAATGAGATGCTTCATTTTCAACCTAATCAAGCCCTCACTCCCCTATCCCTGGGAGACCTTCTTGAGAAAACTAAAAAACTATCCCAGGAAGAACTAAGCCACATCTGTTAGACCTTTATGTTGCCCGATCATCAGCCTAAAGGCCCTCCCCCTTATGTGTCTTCTTTTTTCACTGAGGAGGGTAGACTTGTTTTGGATATGATATCTTTTATAATGGGCTTTACTACTAGTGAATTTGTTGACCATCTGATGCTAGTATTACTGTCTATTTTTACCCCTAGACAGCCTCCTGCTGTCAGATATGACTTTGCATCTTACATAGCCAACAAAATCCATGATCAATTCATGAGATTGGAAAATGAGAAAGTGTTCAAATATTCCTCTGTCATCTATCACCTCCTGATATATTACCAGTCTGAAAATTTCCCTTTCTATACCAAAAAGCTTGATTCCCAAGGGAATCCTAGATCTATTATCTTTTGGTCAGCCATCACCCATAGTTCTCAAGATTCTCCCTATTCCTATAATGAGTTCATTGATCTTTTTATACACCCTGTGGCTACCTTTTTGACAGGAGTTTCTCCTCCCAGAATCAGCAATGAAATCAAGAAAACTCTACAGTTGTCAAAACAATACAAGATTGGTGATTAGTACTTGTACCAAAATCACACAGAAGTCAGGATATATGGATGTGAATTATGTCCTTTTAAATTGCCAAAATATGTCCCCATGAGAGTCTTTGCATTAGAGTACTTTAGGCAAATGAATAACTCTGATATAATTCATTTTTGTAATGAAAAGAAGAAGGCTCAACTCCGGATCAAAAGTCAATTAGGTCTGTTTATCTGTAACTCTAGGGATGGAGGGGAGGAAGCTGAAAGGATATTACAAGACTGTTTCAGATTACAGAAGAGTTTCTATTGGGCACCTTATGACCCCTTCAACTTCATTTGTGAGAAAAGAATGAAAAATAAATTAGCACCATACATCTGTCAGAGAATTCCAGAGATTGAAAAATATGCTAATATAGATGAATGGATAGAAGGCACATTGATAGAGCATGATATTGAGCAGGTCAATATAAGAAATGTTATGAAAGATATTGAGAAGATGCCTGACCTAGACTCTTTTGTACAGGTACCAAGATCAAATGTTGGCCCTTCCCCAACTAGGACTATTCAGCAGGAGTCACAAGAAAACATTGCAGTAGTATCAAAAGGAAAAGAAAAAGAACCGGACATACAAATAGTTGAAAAATTCACAATGACAGAGTTACCAGAAACATCTAAAGAACAAATTCAGGTACAAATCACTCCAGTTCAGATCAATGAGGCAGAAATTTCCAATCTTCAAACTCCTCTTAATGTGGAAAAAGGAAAAAAGAGAGAAACTGAAACATCTACCCTTGGTGATATATCTACAGAGCAGCATGATACTAAAAGGAAGAGATTGAATCCTCTTCCAGAAGTTGAATCATTTCAAGAAATTTCTAACATTCAAGGACAAGGACAATCAAACAGTCAGCAAACAGATACAGTCAGTGGGACATCTACTACCTCTCAAAGGGAAAATCTACAGAAGCAATAGAGTATGGAAATATCTTCTTTAAAAACACCAATCAAAGATACAGGAGATATAAAGAAGACATTTATCAACATCAAAGCCAGGAATGAGCCACTGAAATTACAAGTATATAATCAATGTTTGAAAATGGCTCCAAAGAATCAAGAAAGACTAATGTCATCTTTTGACATTCTACAGGGAAAAATGTTAATGGGCCATTTCAAACCCAAGGTGCAACAACCCCAAACAACAGCTGATTATATTCAGAAAAACTTTGAAGTCCTAGAAAAGGGTATCCATCCTTTAGACTAGATTGAATTACATAAACCGACTGGGGAAATGATCTATTCCACATTGATTGATAAAGCCATGGCAGCTCACAAGTTACAAGACTCTTTGGAGAACACCAGTACACAATTGCAGATTGAAAAGGTTTCTTCTCAAGCCAAAGATAACAAGATAAAAAAATTGGAGGAGATAATAATTGGTTTGGGACACAATACAAAGGATGTCAAAGGCATAGAAGCATTAATAAAAAAGAAATATGATGACATTGCTGCTTTGAGAAAGCAGTTGAAATTGCCAGCCTCTAGACATCCTCAAACTGAAGAAATAATAAAGAAAAATTCTGAAGAAGAAATGATGGAGTTTCTATTAAAAATGAATGAGCAATTGGTTGAAATAGAAAAAGAGCTGGAGCAAGCATTAAAATACAAACAATATGCTCTTACAACATCCACGACAGAGGAAATTACAGGTACGTAGCCAACAGGTCAGCCAGCAGAGGCATCACAGGTAGACACTTCAAATTTGAGTTCAGAACAATTAGTAAAAAAAAATGGATGACTTGAAACTTCAAGTAACTGAACTTCAGCACACAAAGTTACAACTTGTCAATTTAGAACAAAAATATGATCTTTCAAAAATGAGTGTAGCTGAAAAATCAAGAGAAATCAAAAGATTGGAAAAATTGGTTAAAGCATTAGAAAATGATCTCACATTGGAGAAGCCTTTGAGAGAAATAAATGAAATTCTTTGGGAGGATATTATCCAGTCAATAAAAGACATATGGTATTCAATTCAGATAATGTACGAGCAAAATGATTTGGTCAGAGAAGCTCTAGATGAAGTTGAAGACACATGAGCAGAATTAAGAAATAGGCTTGAAGAAGCCAATCAGCTTATACAATTTCTGAACACTCAAACCAGACAGCAACTTACAGATTTAGGTATTCAAGACAGAACTGCAACAATCCTGGAGATAAAAAGAGTTTTTACTAAGAGAACTGTTATGCAGAATTTAGAAAGAAGATGCTTTGACATGCAAACTAAAATCCTTGATTTCAAAAATAGGTTTGATGTTTTATTGAATAAAGGGTTGCCTAACCCTATGATGTCAGAAGATAAAATAATGGACCTGGAAACTTATTTTAGGAAATTGGACATACATGCTCACAATTTTGCCAATTCCTCAGCGAGTTCATCACAATCGACATTACCCACAGGAAGGAATCTTCATGACAGATTAGAGAATTTATTTTTTCTGGAACATGAAGTAAGGCATTTGTTTCCTAACCAGCCTAATTTCTTCAGATATACCGAGGCTGATGAAACATTGAGGAAGCTTCAACGGATAAAAATAGCAGAAGATAAATGGTGGGAAGACTTGTTGGAAATTTTGTAAAATCTATCCTTATTTGAAATTTTTCCTATTTACCACAGTATAAAGGATAAAAGGGACAAACCAAGGTCAAAGAGTATCAGTTCAGTTGAAAGTGTATCAGTAAGAACAAAGAGTATCAATAAAGCAAGTCAGTTAGCACAAAATTACTGAAGAGGACAACGAAAAGCCAAAATATAGCATTTGCCTCCAGCACATCCTCGAAAAGAGGAAACAACACAACATCGATTACTTCTTGTCTTATCCATGAGACCACCTGTCTCCATTTTTATTGTAACTTATTTCTGATTCATTTTAGATTATATCTCGTTTTGTTAAGAGATATTTTGTATCATTTTTTGTATAAATAAGCCCTCGATTGACTTATTGAGGGTAGATTCTTCTACTTTGCTGTAACATTTATTTTTTGGAATAAAAGTTCTTTGGAGAAATTTCTTTGTGGCTTGCTAGATGATGAATTGAAGCTCAAGACTTTTTGCAGGATTCATGTGTCAGACTACAGTTCAATAAGTCATTTCTATCCTATGTTTTAAGTCTTATATCTTTTTATAATATCACTGTGTTCCATTTCTGAATAATTGACAAAAAAGAATAAATCAGAAATTGCTTAAGTGTACTCTGATTTCAATTGTAATTGTTCTAAATGTTTTCTTCTAAACTGGTTATAAACAATGAATTCTTAATTGCTCTTGTTTCACTGGTTTAAACATTTTGATTACTATAGTAAAGAATTCTTAACTGCTCTTTATTTGTAATCATTCACTTTCTTTCTTTGAACATGTTGAAAGATTCTTAATTGCCTTTCATCCCTTCAAAATCCATTCCATTCACTTTAATATCTAAAATTTTTCTCTGTTTGGCTATCTTGCCCTGCAAAGCCATCTTTGGTGTAAAAAATTAATCCAGTAAAGCCATCCTTTCGACTCCATAGCCCAATGGCCTGAAATACTCAATCGTGCCCTTAGTTGGCGGATTCCACCATTCAAATTCAAACAAACTCTTGGACTTATAACTAGCCTAATATTTTCTAAGAACAAAAATAAATCATAAAGAGAGAGCCCTCTCTGGATACAGATTGGCTAGATTCTGTATCTGAAGGTTGGTTTGTGGTTACCTCGGATTTACTTTCCTTTTCCACAACTTCAAGGAAAATCTGAGTGATAACAAGGGGTACAGCCAAAAGTAGAAAAGGTACACTACACTTTGCATCACTTTCTCAATCTTACTTGTTGATAAGTGATCCTGTGAAACCAACATTCCCAATTTATATGCCATTCAATCTCTTTTTCTTTTCATTTTGCACAACTTTCTTAATTTACTTTTCCATGGAAGATTCTGTGAAATTAATCATCGCTATTGGCTACAATTAGTAGTTGTGTGCTGGTGGAGAGTCATTTTTCTTGAGCGCTTCTCCAATTACATATTGAAAGGCTCAATGCGAGTACACTCAAAATCTGAGTCTGCCTTGGAAAGAATTTGAGCCACAATATCACTTGCAGATACAAGTTCTGAAAGAATGTACACAATTGCTTTTAGTATCTGTACATCAGCAGAATTAAAGAGTATTATTGCTGGTCTAACTAGGATTGATTGAGTGGTTGGCTCTCCCTGCTTTACAGGCTTTCCATACTCTCCCAATGGTCAAAATAGTTGATTCAAAATCCTGCAAATCTTTGGAAGTAGAAACCATTGTAACAGATGGTACTAGTTCACAAGGAGAGTTTGACTGATTACACTGGTTGGGGAAGAAACTGGGGTCACTCTGCTTATAAATCCCCCATGACATTTTACTCTAGTACATTTACTAATTATGTTTAGCTATTTCATATGTATCACTTAATAACATTGTATCGATCCATCCAAGCGGAGGGCTTTTGATATTCTGATTTTGTTTTCCATGTGGAAGGCATTCGATCTTGTGATTTTGTCGCAGAGTCCATCCTTTGAGATGCCCAAACGCAGAATGAGGAGGCCTGGGTGCTCGCATCCATGAAACCATTGAGGGAGCTATGGCATCAATGGATATAGTATAAATTTCAGTATCTCCACTTCCAATCTCTCCATTGAGACTACTTTATATAATAACCATGTGGGAGGGGAAATGAAAGAAATAAGAATCAGCGTTGTAGCAGAGAGGCTGGGTTGGATCATGAGAAAAAGGCTAGAAATATGTGGAGTAGATGCACTCAAAAGTTCTTACAGAACAAGAGGATTCCATTACCAACTTGCAGAGTATTACAGCTCATCTCCATTGGAAACCCTATTCGTTTGATGGAAGGGGATGGAAGGCTAGTGTATCCATAGTGGGATCTTGTTTGTCAAAGCTCGACCACAGTTGCGGTAGCAGCAGCCGATGGAAACGAGGAAGAAGCTTATAATGTCAGTTTGAGAGACATTGCTTTATCATTCAAAGAGTGGTTTCCAGACAGAAGACTTCAACCTCGAGCATGGAGAAATGAGCAGTTGAGGAGAGATGTAAACATGATTTGTGAAGTACTATCTCAAGACCATTAGGGTGTAAAAGCATATGAGGCACTTACATAGCTTGATATAAATCTCACTGAAGAATTTGTTGTGAGGGTACTCAAGCTTCAGAATGATGTATTGCATGGGTTGATTTTTTTTGACTGGGTTGGGAGACAAATAGATTATCAACACACCAAAGTTTCTTATTACACCTTACTCAAGATGCTCCCTCGAGAAAAATTGACAGGAGTCTTGTTGGACTCGCTTGAGTCATTTCAGAACCAAAAAAACATATCGGATTTCTGGTTTTATGATACCTTAATAATGGGCTATGCGCATACAGGAAAGGCTGATATGGCACTGCAGGTGTTTGCACGGATGAGATTCCAAGGAGTAGATTTAGATGGGTATGCTTTTAACATGTTGTTGAATAGATTGGTGTAGGGATATTTCTTTGATGTCGTTGATACCATTTACAAGAAAAATTTTCGGGCGGGTTTTGAGGAGTCTAACACATTCGAAGGAAATTATAAGAATTATGAAAACTCAAAAATGAGACAAAAAGATACTAGATAGAGAGTTAATGTTCAAAACCACACTTGCAAGCTGGATTATACTTGTCTCACAAAGGTTTGAAAGTCCAACCATAATCCAGAAAACCATATTAAACCCAGAAGACAAGAATTCTAAAGTAAATAAACTATTTCTAGGAGTAAATAGAGTGAAATAACTTGAATGGGTGTAGCCTGTAGTGAGTTCTACAGAAACCCGGGTGTAGTGGGACGAACTACCTCTATTGTAAAAACCTTGGTCCATTACGCGGTGGAAAGTACGATAAAATATAATTAATAATAAATCAAAAATGAGTAAAAGAATCCTTCGGTGTGTGTTATATAACATGTAGCTATCACTATGGGGATGGTCTGGTTAAATGAGCCATGCCTCTGGTTAGAACTTCTCTGAAACAGTAAAAAATAGTTAATGGAATAGAAATTTAACCTGACCAGTGCTTGTTATAATGATAAAAAAATATCTGCAAACAGTGTAAGTTAGACGAGGCCAAACAAATATTTAATGAACTTAAAAGGAATTCTGATTCAGTGAATGAAACTGCACTCGAAATAGTTATCAGTGCACTTTGCAAGGAAAAATAAAATGAAAGAAGCCTGCACACTAATTGAGGAATTTAGGAAAGAGAGGAAGATTCCGATGTCTAAAGTGTATGATGCATGGATCGGTGCTCTAGTTGAAGACCTGGAGTTCTTCCAGAATAGAAATTCAGAAGGATATGTTCCTGGACCTCGATGCTACAATGCATTAGTGAGTGGCCTTCTGAGGAAAAACAAACTTGAGGAGATCTTTGATTTGCTGATTGAGATGAGAGAGAAGCATATTTTTCCAAACCAGAGTACCATTAATGCAACAGTTCACTTTTTCTACAGTGGAGGGATGGTTGAAGTTGCATTCGATTTATTTAATGAGAAATCAGAAATGGGGTTTTATCCGCATTATATGACCTACAATGAGCTTATCAATGCCCTTTTCATAGCTGAAAAAGCGGGTGATGCGTACAGAGTCCTGGAAGATGGGTTAACAAGAGGTTTTTTCCCTTGCTGTAAACTAACATAATTCACTCTTGCAAATGCTTTGTGGAAGGCTCAGAGATTGGATATAATGTGCCAACTGATTGATGCAAGCATTGACAGGCACCGTGCCCCTGGTGTTGAAATTTGCAGAAAATTCATTTCTGCTCTCTGCAAGGTGCATATTTGTTGCCAAGTAAGATAAGAATAAACGACATGTCTTTTGATGAAAGAGTTTACCGTACTCTAATATATGAATTATGCCATGCAAAAAGGGGAAATAAGGCCTCGAAGTTATTGCTAGAAATACAAAAATATGGCTACTCTCCGAGTTGTAATATTTTCAAAATTGTGATTAATATTCTTTGTGAAACAGGTCATGCAGATCAGGTTCTTCCACTGCTGGATATGCATGTAATGAGTCTATCCCCCGATACCAATTTATATAATTCTTTTATCCAAGGCCTTTGCTATTCAGGTCGACTAGAAATAGCTATAAAAGTATATGAAAAGATGATTAGAAATAAGGGGGCACCAAATTCAATTTCCCATCTTAGCTTGTTAACTGGCTACCTGAGATATAAAAGGGTGGTTGATGCATTGAAATTCTTTGAAGCAATATTGGCAAGTCGTATATTTCATCTGATGAACTGAAGTCAGCTTTCATCTATTCAAAATAATGTCCAAGGAAGGTCGTGTTCAGAATGAGTGGTCTTATGATATTCTAGCACACGGTTTCTGCAAGGTGGGTAACACAATAGAGGCTTAGAAGATAATGGAAGAAATGATTGAAAGAGGATTTAATCCAAGCAGACAGACATGCAGATTATTTAAAGCCTTGATTAATAGAGGCATGAATGTGGTCCGATAACATTGTATTATATGGTTTTGTTCGCCTGCATTAAATTAGTTTGCAACTTGGGTAATGTCAAGCAGAATTTGTAAATTTAATATCAAATAATTTATCCTAAAGGATTTAAGAAAACCCAATATATAATTATCAAGAATTTTAAGAAAGTCAAATACCTAATTATGAGTAATTTCTATGCCAGTGTCTATTTTAAATGCAAGGGCCGCCATCAGCTAAATTTGGTGCTGGAAAGGGATGGAAGTAGGAGATACGTTTTTTGAGAAGACTACATATTTTTTTTGCCTTGTAGAAGTTGTCTAATCGTCCCAAAACCATCTAGCAGGTTCACTGCAAAACTATCTTGTGTCCCATTAGTTTCTCCCAACACTAGAAAAGGGGGTGACATTATATCGGCGGATTGAACTTGGGGGTTTATATTTACTGTGCAAGAAATCTCCTCTATCTTGATAGCCTGAAAGAAAAATATAAAAACTGGTCAAGAGATGAGATGCATATGCATTGAATATATATCAATCACGATTTAGATTCCAACCATGCAAAAAAAAAGACAGAAAGGCATTGCAGCCTCTTCATTTTTTTGCCTAAGACAGTCCCTTTATTTATTTTGGGTGATTATGTTTATTTGTTGGTAACCCTTTTCCTTCCTTTTCTGCATGCCCTGTGTAGATTGGTGTCTATGAGAATAAAAAATGTTCCTATATTATAGCTTCTTAGAGCAGTATCTCAAACTATAAAACTCTACAATTTCAAATGGCTTTGGGACTCTTAGGTAGAGCCATATTGAATGCACTAAGGATAGAACTAGTAAAGTAAATTCAAATCAATATATTGTTAGAGAAGATCCCAGCCAACCTTTTTCACAATTTAAGTGAGAAGAAAAAGAAAGAATTTGAAAACTCACCTGTCGATCCATGCCGAAGATGAAATAAATAGGTTTAGGACTCCCAGTTTGTGAACTTGTATAGACATAGTAAACAAGAAATGGTTGATTTACTGACTTGCTAAGGTTGACGAATATTTAGTAACCTGATCAATGCAAAGAACTAGTCAGCTTTCATCTGATGAACTGAAGTCAGCTTTCATCATGTTGAAAAGCATATATTTAATATTTATACTTGATTTATATGGGATGGAGAGAATTTTTGAGTTTTACAGCTCGAATATAGGGTGTTGTTTTAAGGCAGTTTTGATTCTTCTAGGTTATTTTTTCCATCCATTCTTCACATTGATATTGTGCCAGAATATTGTGATTTGCAGTTCAAATTATTTCCTCAAAAAACACAAAATAATTGGATTTTCCTGTATGAAACATTCTGTTAAACACTTTTTCTTTTTTAAATTCTTTGTTACTGAATGTTTGTATTATATGCTCTTAGTTCATGTTTTTTCATAAAGTAGAAAACTTCATGCTCTTGCCACTGGGATTGCTCATTTACAGAAAAGTGCAACTGCCATTGACCTTCAACTATTTTTTGTTTCAGGTGCACTTCGTCATCCCTCCAAGATAGGCTAAGTAAAGGGTCAGGAATACTTCGTGTGGATGAAATATACTTGAAGCTTCGCACAAGCACTTGTATGTTATTTATTTCTCCTCTCTTCTTGTGATGGCTATATTATTTTGGTTTGGGGTTAATAACTTTCATGGAAATTATCTTCGTAACCGTAGCTTCTAGGACACCCCTCCATGATGCATCTTTTGGAACAATACCTTTCATGAAAAGCATGCTTTTCATGATCCCCAATTTCAATCTGTATAACACAAAGGTTTTTGCAGCTCAGAAGGGAACACTTTTTATTACACAAATGTTGTGATGAACTGCATTTATGAGTGCCTTCATGTCCAACCTTCAAACAACAAGATTTTCTGCAATTGGATGATTTTTAAAATAAGGAACAGATCTTCATACACGTATGATTTTTCTTTTTGAAATCATGATTCCCATCATGACCTGCAAAATTCTGGCATTCCTCCACTTCATTTCCTCGATCTAATAATTCGAGAGAACAATATGTGTACTTGTCAACACAAACAAGATTACTCATACAAAAGTGATCATAGGAATGGCCTTTCTCTAGAACACATCGCCAAAAACATTCAGAAAATTTACAACCACATACAGAGAACCCCTGCTTCAATTCAGCGAGGGCTAAAATTGCCTCCAGTTGCAACTTTTGTATATCATTGTTGCCAGAAAATTCTGCAGTGTTGCTACAAAGCCACTTCTGAACATGATCATGCCGACTCTCAATCAATGCCCCTAAGAAGTCCTGAAATTTAGAGTGCCATAGATCACCATTTTTTCCTCTTCTTTCCAAGAAATATTCTAGTCTTGATCTGAGATGACACAATATTTTATCATTCGATGCAGATTCATCTAGAGCTGCAAGCTCAAGACCTATGTCCTGCAAATCAATGTAGATATCCCCAAGTTCTATTGGAGCGTCACCTACCACTTCCTGAGTGTCAAAATTCATAAGCACCTTGTTCATACCTAGCACAGAAAGGCATCCTGCCTTGACAGCAGAAACCAAATTCCTGCGAAGGATATCAACCTTCATAGCAACACGCTTAAAATCTACAGGGGTCTAAACCTTCACCGCTATCTGGGCAATAACAAGTTTCAAATACCTCAAGAAGGCATGACCAGTGTCATAACTATGTTCGAGCTCTTCCTCTACTATCAAAGCTATATCATATAGGCTTTCTTGATGATATTCTCGTCGAGTAAAAGGAGGCAATGCAGAAAGTTCAACCATTCCTCCATACATATTTGTCAAGAATTTTTCACGAGATACTTTACAAATTTGTAGAAATTTTACACTGAATTCATCTTTTAATTCCTCTACATCAGAGACATCTACATCCTTGATAGCGAAGTGAAATAGTCCCTTGAATAAATTTTCATCATTCTTCACCAAGTTCACCCCACTTTGGAAACGCTGGAAGATGGCTTATGTCTCCTTGTCAAAATGAAAATCCTGATTAATAAAAAAAAATCACAAACGAAAATTAATTTTTAAGTAGCCATGACATTTAAAGGAAAGAGGTGAGGCCACTAAAATATGAGAAAATCAACTAGAAAGACCATGACAAATATGACCATTTGCAAAACAAACCTTATTTTTGAATATTTTTAAATTACTCAAGGCATCATTTAGGGCTGAGAGTAGCATATCTTCTTGCTCTGTTCTCTTAAAACTCCCCAATCTCTCAAAGTCTATCAATACATAGAGGAAATTTGAATCCATCTGCACTGTCATCCAAACTCCATCAGTGCATCTGCCCCCTGCTACATCAAGAAGGGAGCCAGACAGATGGTTTAATAAGTAAGACTTGCCACTACTTTGCTTTCCCATTGATGAGATCACCATGATTTTACCATCCCACTAACTCAATACAACGTCATATAAGCCAAAGCGGAGCAAGTTTGCTAGAGATATGCTATCTGCAAAAGTGTGATGTGGAGGTATCTGAAGTCCATCAAGCAAGGGTTGTAGTCCCTTGTTTTTATCCTGAGCTATTTGGATGGGTACAAGACAAATAAGTTGACAGATCCATTTTCCCAACAGCCTCTTTTTATAATAAGGGAACAAGACACCTACACCATTTGAGTCCCAACTTTCAGACATGATAACTTGAAACGGAATCCTGAGATTTGAAAAATATTTTCCTTTTTCTTTCTCTAATTGCTCAATCAGGAGTTGCAAGTACTCTTCAGATTCTCTTTGCCCATCATCTGCTTCAAGCGTATTTCTTGACTTCAACAAAACATGGATGGTAAGATCCCTGATACTTCCTCTACTGAGTGCAGAACTAACAACATACTCATCAAAAATGTGATAGATGTAGTCTAATGTAGCACAAATCTTATGAGAGTCCTGGTCCATGGAAAATTTTCAATCTCTTTCTGGATTTGACTTGTGTTTAGCTAATTCTGGAAACTCCAAAACTTTCGTAGCTGAAACTAGATTCAATATATTAGAAGAAAGAAAGCCAGCAACAACATTTCAGTATACAAGGTGAATCTGACACCCATAGTATACAAGCTTCACCTGGAAATCAGCAACGTCTTCAGAAATTTTATCCAAGGAAATGTTTTTCAAAAAGGACATGGCATCACCTAGCATGTAAACTTTGAGCTCAAATTCTGATGAAGCCTTGCTTACAGCTTGAGAATTTTCTTGAACAGTTTCTTGAGAATAAGATGAGATAAATTCCTCTTTGTGGTCTGAACACATTGTAGACGTCTGAAAAACAAAGAGAAAAGAACCATCCCCTGAAATGCATGTGTTTAAAAAATATGAAGAGAGATTAATGTACTTAGGTTTCATCAAAGGCTGATGATGAAGTTCTATGACCCTAACCCTATTCATGTCATCAACTAGAAGCAATTCTGCTTTCCCAGGAATACACTGCATCCATATTATATTTGTACTCCCAGAAAACAATTCCAACATAATTTCAACACCTGTCCATTCTATATTCTGGAACGATTCATCAAACCTATATATTAAAACCTTGGATACTTGAGCATCATATAAAGCTAGGAATCATGTACATTCTTCAAAATCTACCAAATGAAAACCTCGTTTAAATGTGCGAATAGGATTTCTCCCATGCAGTGATGGTCCTAGCTTTGGGGACATGTACAAGTTCAGGGCATTATCAAATATCTCGTGAAAAATTCCTTACCAAGATGTATGGAGTGGTTGTACTTGCTGCAATGGTTCCTTTTACTAGAAGAGAATATCATCAGCAATGACTATCTGATATTGCTTTGACTATAGCAGAGTTGAGACATAGTTATGAGAGTGCCCATGCCTTCTTGAGAGATTTGAAGCTTGTTATTTCCCAGATAGTAGTGAAGGATTGGACCTTTGTAGATTTGAAACGTGTTGCTATGAAGGTGGATATCCTTCGTGGGAACTTGGTTTCTGTAGTTAAGGCAGGGTGCATTTCTATGGCAAGAGAAAAAAAGGTGCTTATGAATTTTGACTCTCACGAAGAGGTAAGTGAGGCGCCAATAGTAGTTGGGGACCTCTTCATTGATTTGCACGATACTGGCCTAGAGCCTCCACCTCTAGATGAATCTACATAAAATTATCAGATTTTAAGTCATCTCAGATCAGTAACAGAAAACGTCTTGGATAGAAGAGGCAAAAGTGGTGATTTATGGCACTCTAAATTTCAGGACTTCATAGAGGCATTAGATGATAGTCGGTGTGATCGAGTTCAAAGGTGGCTTTACTGCAACACCACAGAATTTTCTAGAAATGATGATGTGCAAATGTTACAACTGGAGGCATTTTTGGCTCTTGCAGAATTGAAACAAGGACTCTCTGTATGTGGTTGCAAATGTTCCGATTGCTTTTGGCGATGTGTTTTAGAGAAAGGCCATTCCTTTGATCACTCTGGTATGGGTAACCATGTTTGCGTTGAGAAGTGAACATATTTTTCTCTCGAATTACACCAAGACCAGGGAAATGAAGTGGAGGAATGTAAGAATTTGGCAGGCCATGAAGGGAATCATGATATAAGATATATGGTTCTTTCTATCATTCATTCTCTTTTCTTTCTTATTTTTTTTAAATAGATATTTGAATAACCATTCCATTATTCTTGTTCATATGGACTTCCTAAAGCTTTTAGAGTTCCTGGTTTCAAAGGGACAAATGGACTTCCATAACTCTTCACATAATTCTTTAAAGGGTGCTAGCTCAATGGAAGAGCACCTGCTATGCAGGAGGTTGGTGGTTCGATTCCACTGTCCCCTAACATGAATTACCCAATGATATTGTAAATTTTTTTAATTAAATTTTTTTATATTGATTTATTTTAATTCCAACTATTGTCTTTGGAGAGACAAATGAAATTGTCTCATAAAGAGACATTAAATGAAACTGTCTCTAGAGAGACAAAAATGAAATTGTCTTTGGAGAGACAAAAATGAAATTGTCTCTGGAGAGACAAAAATGCTTCTGTTATTTTTTTTCTTTATAGAGACAATATTTTAAGACAATTTAATTTGAGACACCAGCTTAAAGACAATATTTAAGACAATACACAAGTTTTATTTTGTCTCAAGTAAGGACAATTTACCCAAAAATTTTCTTAAATATTGTCTTAAAACCCCACTTTATGTTGTAGTGTAGAGTGACCCATTCCAGAGAAGATGGCCCAACTGAAGGGTCTGAGTCAGTTGAATTTGAGCTTCAACCATCTATGTGGCATGATTCCATGAGGCAAGCCGTTGGATTCATTCCCTACTTCTACATACAACCATAATGCTTGTCTCTGTGGTTCACCTCTTCCTCCTTGTCGTTCACCATGAAAATTTGAGATTTTATGATCCAAGCTATATGAGATTCATTACTAAATAAGAGCTTTTGTTGTAAAGCCCCGACAAATATAGTTTATGAATGAAGTAGCTTTTATTTTGAAGCCCGTGCAAATATAGTTTATGAATGAAGTCTGCTAATATTGTAGCGATCCTGTTTTGAATCCAGGGAATTATTTGTGATATTTTAAGAAAATACTTGTTGGGTGCTGTTTGTATAGTTTAGTTTTTAGTATGGTGATTATTTACTTCAATTTTATTTGATATATTGAAGACGGTAGTTATTGATCAAATTTATTTGATGGGATGTTTAGATTTACCCAATACTAGTTAAGATAAGTAAGGAATTATTATTTTTGATTCAACACTAAAAATGATTTTGATTTATATTTTATATAATACAATCAAATTAATAATTAATAGTTTTTTAAACAAAATTAACATTAAAAATATTTTTATAAATTAAACTTTTGATCAAAATTGTTATTATGGATTCTCTATTTAATATATATTATGATTAATGACATATGGTTTATGGGACATTAATAAACTAAGAGATTTATTAAAAAAATTTAATATTTTATTTTATGCTTAAAAATAAGTAAGAAAATTTTTCCTAAATCACTATAGTTTTGTTGAGTTTAAAGATCAAGAAGGTTGGAGTGATAGATTTTTTGAAATGGATAATTTAAGAGAAACTGCTTCAACTCTCTTAGGATTATATTGGTGTAAAACTCTTTCATCCAATGACATTTTAGGAATCAACAAATGCCATGTTTCACTATGAAGCTTATGAAAATTAGTTCTAATATTCGAAAAGTTCATTTTCTTCTTAACACTAGTCAAGATAGAGAGAGAATTTTGGTTTTCAAGTTTGGGGTTGATCTCTTCCTTATAATATCATCTACAACTCCTTATTTACACAAACTACATATTATACTTTAAAAACTCTTTTACTTAGAGGAAATAAGATGAATGGATAGATATTTTGAATCTAATGGGAGAAGGAGATATATGTCATCTCTGTTTTGAAGACATTTATGAATTATGCAAACATATTTTGAGAAGAATATCTAAATATGGTAACAGACCTAGACATTCAAACATATCTAGGGTAACTATATTGGCCAATGATAGAGTAAGTAGAGCTTAACTAGGTAATTTACTTGAAAGTTTAAAACATGTATTATTGGTACACTTAACGAGCAATTTGATACATTGAAAATCCACAATACGAAGAAACAAGAGAATGAAACCTTGTCAATATTTTGTTAAAATTTGTCGTTTGTACAAGAATATATATAACTAATGATTTAGCATCAATCAAGAACTATATTAACCCGATCTATAAATATCTCCTACAAATGGTCCTTCATTGGGCCATGGGAAGTATGCCCACATTGGTCCCTCATAATCATCTGAATATTTCAGTGTGGAAAGTCTCTCAACAAATGAGGTTCTCTGCAGCCCCAACATTTCAAAGGCTCCCGCATTTTAACTGTTCCTTCCTTCTTATTATCTCCATCTAGCTGTTTGGAACCAACATAGGACTGAGCAGTTTGAATTTCCTTTGGTTTGTTAAATGTCTTCCACTGATGATCCCTACCAAAATTCTTCAAGTAAGCTGATTTATGTTTCTTTCCTTTGAATTCACCCTTGTTTACCTAGTTTTTCCCATGCTCCCCCTTTCCTTTAAACTGTTGGTAGCATAGTCTAGCTTTCCTCACTGCTTCATCCATAGTTTTTGGATTATCGAACTCTATATTCTCCTTGTACACAATAGGCAAACAGTTCAAAAGCCTTTATACCTTGGCCTTCTCTTCACGAATATAAGGAACATACCTTAATAGATTTTTAAACTTGGTGACAACCTCATCTATGGTGAGTTGTCCCAATCTGAGTTCATGGAATTCCTTTGCTTTATCGTCATAATAACGTTCGTTCAAATAGCGGTCTTTAAAATTGACTTGGAAATCTTCCCAAGTCACTGTTTTTTCATCAATGGCATGGACCATTTTAGTCTCCTCCCACCACAAGGTAGCCTTACCCTACAATTGTTAAATAGCTAACCTGGCCTTTAGATTGCTCTCGTATTCATAGATCTGAAAATACTTAATCATATTCAAAAACCGTGCCTCGGCATCTTCCTCCTTCTCCCCATCATAGGAGGGAGGCTTAATTTTTCGGAATTCCCCTGTAATTCCTTCATCTGTTTAGACTGATGTCTAGTAGTATCATCTTCCTCAGAATCATCTGAGAACTTGCCTTTCTTCCTCTTTCTGGAACCTTCACCTTCTTGGATGTTCTGCGAAGTCAGTTCTCTTATGAGCTTTTCCTGCTCCTCACTGGTTAATGACAACCTGTCATTCTGGCTTCTTAGCTTAGCCATCTCTCGTTGCAACCTGTGCAACATAGCCATCAAAGGAGCGTTGGGATCTGGCGTGTTATCTTCATCATGCAGATCCACATAAATTTCATCTCCTTCAGCCATTGAATTTTCAGTTCCAGTACCACTGTACACTAAACAGAACACATCAGTAACAGAAAATTTTTCAAAAAGAAAAAAAATAATTTATACAATGAGCACACAACAACAGCCCAATTTTTTAACATGGGCTGTGATACCATTTGTAATGTCTCCCAAGTTACCACCAATTTTTTTTTTTCAAAGAGTTTTCAATTATCATTCTCAACATATTCTTTTCATAAATATACTTAGAGTCCATCTTAAATTTTATTTATTTAATTTAACTCTATACAAATTCCATATTTCTACGTAATGGGTTGCCTCCAAACAATAGTTTCAACTTAATTTTGCAGAGTGTATCATCAATTTAGAGGTCCAATTTTTACAACATGTGTATATTATCAACCTCAACCTTTCACTAAAGGTTCATGTCCACCTTTGTAATAATGGTATTCGAAACAAAATCTTAAGTAATACCTTTGTACATAACGTTTACTTGGGCATTGGTCATCACCCTTTAAATCGATTTAGACGTACATACTGATTACATGTTGTAAGTTAAAATTTTCTCTAGGTATTGGAATGGTTTGTAACTTCGTTACACTTGTAACAATATCGTAACATGATTGTACGAGGTTTCGAGGAGGTATTTTAAGTGATAATACTTGGATTTTGGTGGATTCGTTTTGGTACATAGTACTGGCATTTGATTCATTTATAATAGAATTGTCGACTAACAATTCGTATATGTGAAATTACTCAGGTCTGTCTCATTTATTGTAATGCTACGAAAAATGATATCTACCTTTTCTCGAGCCACAGAAACAATGTTATTTTATTTACGAATACGACTGTCTTAAATTTCATTTTAAAACTTCAACTGTATCGGTACCCTTTGTCATAAATTGGTTTCAGTTTACTGTTGATTCATGAGTTTATGTATTGATCCACGAGAATTTTGGTATATTTCTACCATGTGGATGGTTGGATTTCCATTAGGGTTTATCCGCTTCTTTCTATTTTACCCCCGCACTATTAGCTTTCACTTTTCTCGGATTCGCTTCTCCGGGATGAGTTTTGTCTCTGGTTCGTTTTTATGGAAATGAAAGCGAAATTTTCAGTCAATGATGTTATTTGTTGCCACCTCCATTCTTCATACGTTCAGGTAAGATTTTGATTCTTGCTTTTGTCTCATACTTCTATTCGTGTATGTACTGAGAATGGTTGTAGTTTGGCTTCTATGGCTTGGTTTTTGCTCCACCGTCATGGATATTTGTTTCTTGCCATATTTCGTTTCCTTTGCTATTTTCCCAGACCTTCATTATAATGAACACGAGTCTTTCCTCTTAGTAGTTTCGTGCGAATCTCTGGATATAGTAATGGTATTCATTTCATAATAATTTGATGCAGGAGCATCAAGACCTTTTTCCCATTTGTAAATATGGGGTTTGATAATATTAATTTATGAATATGGGGTGTGATGATTTTAAATATTTTATTAATTAATTTGAATTAAATAGGAGAAGGTGAGGATTTATGTAAATACTTTTTATTAATAAAAGGATATGAGGAAAATTAATAAATTGAAGGATTCTAGGGATAAAAACCTATCCTTTAGGGATGTTGAGAGATTTAGGGGTTTGTTGAGGATTTTAAGTGATTGAGCATTTAATGTAATGATTCTTTAAAAATTGTATAAATAGGAGGGTTTTTTTGTGAGAAGGGGAGATTGTGAGAGAGTGAGAGGAGTAGAGAGCTAGTTTGGAACAACCAAGGCTGTAAGCCTTTGGTAAATTGTAAGGGCCATCAATCTGGAATATCAGGCCAAACTAAGTTGTAAGTAATTTTGTTTTGATTTCAGATATATATATTTGGTGACTGGTTGTGGAGGTTATATTTATCTCTAGTTAAATGTATATATATGTTTGAAACATTGGTTGTTGGAAAGTTCGATTAAAAGAAGTGTGAAGAATTTTTAAGATTGATCTATGCGCTCAAGCATCACAATTACTGTGTTGAACAAATCTAGGCATAAGTTTGTTTGTGGAACTCGATTTTGAGTTGGTTGATATGTAATTTGGAAACTGAGCGTAGGAGGGCGCAAAATTTTCTCTGCTAGAATTCAATTAAAAATTATGCAGTGACATAGTTTGAATAGAGCAGTAAAGGAGTGACTCTGGCATTTGAAGTTTGGAAAAGTCGATTTTGAGGTTTGTATAGATATGTGAATAACTGCAGTACTGAACAAAGGTATGTTGAAGCCGTAGGCATGTTGAACGCTGTTTTCAATGTGTATCGATTCAGCAGTTTTAATCGATCAAAAAGTAAATGCAGAAGGAAATCAATTCGCAGGTGAATTGGTTTAATTTCCTGAATGAATTAATTTGGATGTGGAAATGTCAAACTATAATCCCCAAGCATTGAAGGCGATCTCAGATCTGGAAAGAACGCAGGTTTGAAATAATTTAGTGTCAGCGTTTCCAATGAAATTCGATTTTTCAGTTCAAATGTATAGCTGTGGGGAATTCAATGTATATTGAGATTTGATGTGATATATGGCGCTGAGTTTGTATCAAATTGAATTTAAACCACACGCTGTTGCAAGAATTGCATAATCCATGAGAAGTGTTGAAACATCTGTCTTAAAACGGAATCCGGCATTAAAGCTTCTGTTGGGTCGATTTCATGGCTCTAACAGAGTTTAAACTCATAGTTTGTTACCAGATACAAAAATGCTGAAGTTGCATAGTTTGTTGATAGCGCAGAGTTTGTTGATGAATTTATAGCGCAGAGTTTGTTGTTGTTGATGAAGTTGCATAGTTTGTTGATGAATTGAAAGTGCAGAGTTGAAGAACAGGATCGATCTACAGTGATGATAATTGCAGAGTGAAATCGTGGTCTGAACCAAGGTAAGAGAAATTGCCAGATTGCAATATTTAAATCTGATTGAATCAATTGCCTGGAAATATATGGCATAAGCGCACCCTTTTGTTTTTGCCGGACGAAGGATCCAGTGTTGAAGAAATTATGTATTTGGAGGTGAATCTTGAATGGACAGAATACGTTGGGTTATTAAAAGTCAAAATCGTTGCAGCGGAGTGTATGCAGAGAGCTGTGAAGTCAATCGCTGAAACTGCAATTGGGAACACCGAAAAAAATCGTGGTAACTCCGGGTAAAATTCCAGATCTATTTCTATGCGTTTGACATTGAATTTGTATGAAAGCGCTGTGAATTTGATGACAGTGTAAAGGCAGAACGATGTTACAAACCAGAAGCACGGTAATTGGAGATAAATGAATGCAGGTCACTATTGAAAAGAAATCGAACTGAACTAGCACAGGTTGAATGGCAAATAGAAAGTTGACAGAAAGGAAAGCTGACTGCATGGGTAAGTTATATATGTGTTATTGAAATTGCAATGAATTTTGGGGTTCCATTATGAAGATGGTATTGGAAGCTGTGGCATGAAATGTTTATTTTGATTGTATTAAAAATCCATGTTAATGTCAGGATGGAAATGAGGAGTTCAGATTTTCTAAATCGAATATGGTGTTGATTTTGCCGTTAATTTAAAAGATGCACAAATCACAAGATTTGGTTGAAACAACCAATGGCTTTGAGAAGATTATCAAGGACAAGTAGTCTTTAAAACCATAAACCCATATAATGGAAACTTCCGCACATTGAAATGCTAAAGGGATGAATTTGCCAGTGATTGATGATTTTGAGTAAATGCTGAGTATGAATTTTTATGTATGGGAATATGAAGATCTTGGATACCTTCAATTGAAACAAGCTTCCACATATGAATGGAGATTGCCGGAATATGAAATCTTCAAGATTAGAGTGTTAGTTGGTAAAGTGAGTTAAATGCATTCTTATATGGGATAATTTAGAGATGCATTCTTGTATGCATGGTCCTGGGTATTGCAGGCTGGCCTAGCTTGCGTCATTTTTGGTATCAGAGCCCGGAATGCTCTGTTGGAATATTTATCTTCTGAATGAAGACATAAGGGTTGTTGAATTGAAAGGTGTTCCTGAATGTGTGATGAATGATGAAGTAGCAGATGTGCATGAAGGCAAAGGAGGTCAGATTTTAATCTGACAGTCAAAGCAAACCAGAGTACAGCTGAAGAATTGAGCAGGTATTGGGTGTGGTTAATTTTGATTTGAATTTTACTGACAAGAAATGGAATGAGAATTGATGATTGCATCAAACTCAGGAAGGAATTGTTGCTGACAGCTAAAGTTTGCCAGATCAAGCCAGAAGGTTGGAAGAGAGGATCAGATTTTAAAATCTGATTGACAGTGAATTTGTGCAGAGGAAGAAATGAAGATGCTGAAACAAAATTGCAGGAATGATGAGACTGAAGTGCAGGAGAATGGAAGGCCAAGATCAGCCGAGATCTTGAAGGTAAGGTGATCTGGGTTTATTTGAATTTGAAGATTGTAGTCTTTGCAGAAGTATTTTTGCAACTCCTAAAAGGAAAATCCATAGAAGACATGTTTAAAATTGCTAACAGAAAACTGGTGAAAGCATAAGTGACAGAACCTTGAAGAAATCCAATAGAGATTGGATAATGAGGACAGTTGTGAACAGGCATGTGAGTTGAAGCCAAGAAGAGCAAAGAGAAGTGCTCAAAGGAGGTTCCAGAGGTAGAACCAATTGCTTGCCAAAAGACCGAGTGAGGAGGGCTTGGTGAGGTAAGTGGCGGCAAAACAGGACTTGCTGCTGAACAGGCTTTAGTGCAACTCATAGTAAAGTGAGTAAGGGACTCATAGAGATGGAAAGGATGATGTGACTACAGGGGAGATGCAAAACAAAGGTCACAATCAACCACAGTTTGTACACAAAAGGAGGAAGTATGCCATGTTACCTGCACACAGAGACAAGTGAAGGAAAAGAGTGAATATGAGAGGCACAAGGCCGAGAGGAAGCCACTTGAGGGAAGATGTAGATAAAAAGATATTAGGGAAACCGTGTTGTTTTTCAAGGAGAAAAGTCGAGGGTGAGATCACAAGAGAAGTGGAATCATCTGGGACAACATGCGCTGATAAAGGAACCATGAACTTGAACTGTGTTATAGATGGCAGAGAGAACAGTGAAGCTTTTTTGAAGTGAGCTATTAAAGGAAGATGTCAAGAAGATGTTGAAGTTTCAATATGTTACCCAGAGAGTGGACCATTACTTTTTGAAAGTGATGAAGAGCTGGAGGAGTTGAATCATATGAATGATTCGAAGCAGCCGGAAGATTTGATGACTGAAGCATTAAACAAGACCGTAAGGTTTTGTGATTTTAAAACTAATGATTTGTGTGTGATTGCAGGTTTGGAAGAAGAGGAAGAACATCTACTGAAGGATGTTAAGGAAGATTTAGCAGAAGAAAAACCATGTGAGGAAATGGAAGATCGTGTAAAATTTCCAAAGTCTACTCCAAGTAAAATCATTGAGTTATATAGAGAATTAGACTTTCAAAGGAGGAAATTGGAAGAACAGAGGATGAATGTCCAGGATAGATTGCTGATGAAGGATGACAAAGCAGTTGTCATAAATGATAATCAAGAAGAAATTGCAGATGAAATTGCAGGTGACGAGCAAAGGAATGTTGCAGAGGGAAAGGAAGATTGGGAGGCCGCAACATCCATAGTGACAGCAAGAGCAACATGGTTTATTGAAGATGTGGGAAGCAACCAGCAGAAAGAGGACATACTGGACAGAGAAATTGAGTTGATAAGAAAGTTAATGATAAAAACATCCCAGAGAAAGACAGCCGAAAGAAAGAAAAGGAGCGACAACAAGAGAATGACAGCGAAAGATTGCAAAAGCAGAGCAGGTGGAGCACTACAACACAAAACATGGAAACCTGGAAGACGACGGCAGATAGCAACATCAGTGAAGCAATCGACAAGCACAGAAGACTTACAAAATAAAATCTGGGATCCAGGAGGAAATATCCAGACTTATGACCAGGTGGTCATGAATTTTCTTACATGGGGAGTCTGATGCAGGAGCATCAAGACCTTTTTCCAATTTGTAAATATGGGGTTTGATAATATTAATTTATGAATATGGGGTGTGATGATTTTAAATATTTTATTAATTAATTTGAATTAAATAGGAGAAGGTGAGGATTTATGTAAATATCTTTTTATTAATAAAAGGATATGAGGAAAATTAATAAATTGAAGCAGATTCTAGGATAAAAGCCATTTTAGGGGATGTTGAGAGATTTAGTTTTGCTGAGGATTTAAGTGATTAAGTATTTAGCGGCTGATTTTAAAAATTGTATAAATAAAGAGGCTTTTTTTGCAGTAGCGGGAGATTGTGGAGAGTGAGAGGAGAAAGAGAGCTAAGTTTGAAAACAACCACATTGCAGTTTTGGTAAATTGTATGGAGGAACGCTGAGATGTGTTGCCTGCCAAATTGTTGTAAATAATTTTGTTTTTGATTTCAGATATATATTTGGTGACCTGCTGTGGAGGCTATATTTATCTCTAGTTAAATGTATATATATGTTTGAAACATTATTATTGTTCATTTAAAAGTGAAGAATTTTTAAGATTGATCAAGTCACATCACACTATCAAGAACAAACTTAGGCAAGTTTGCTCAGGGAACCTGCTTTTGAGTTGGTTGATATGTAATTTGGAAACTGAGCGTAGGAGGGCGCAAAATTTTCTCTGCTAGAATTCAATTAAAAATTATGCAGTGACATAGTTTGAATAGAGCAGTAAAGGAGTGACTCTGGAATTTGAAGTTTGGAAAAGTCGATTTTGAGGTTTGTATAGATATGTGAATAACTGCAGTACTGAACAAAGGTATGTTGAAGCCGTAGGCATGTTGAACGCTGTTTTCAATGTGTATCAATTCAGCAGTTTTAATCGATCAAAAAGTAAATGCAGAAGGAAATCAATTCGCAGGTGAATTGGTTTAATTGCCTGAATGAATTAATTTGGATGTGGAAATGTCAAACTATAATCCCCAAGCGTTGAAGGCGATCTCAGATCTGGAAAGAACGCAGGTTTGAAATAATTTAGTGTCAGCGTTTCCAATGAAATTCGATTTTTCAGTTCAAATGTATAGCTGTGGGGAATTCAATGTATATTGAGATTTGATGTGATATATGGCGCTGAGTTTGTATCAAATTGAATTTAAACCACACGCTGTTGCAAGAATTGCATAATCCATGAGAAGTGTTGAAACATCTGTCTTAAAACGGAATCCGGCATTAAAGCTTCTGTTGGGTCGATTTCATGGCTCTAACAGAGTTTAAACTCATAGTTTGTTATCAGATACAAAAATGCTAAAGTTGCATAGTTTGTTGATATCGCAGAGTTTGTTGATGAATTGATAGCGCAGAGTTTGTTGTTGTTGATGAAGTTGCATAGTTTGTTGATGAATTGAAAGTGCAGAGTTGAAGAACAGGATCGATCTACAGTGATGATAATTGCAGAGTGAAATCGTGGTCTGAACCAAGGTAAGAGAAATTGCCAGATTGCAATATTTAAATCTGATTGAATCAATTGCCTGGAAATATATGGCATAAGCGCACCCTTTTGTTTTTGCCGGACGAAGGATCCAGTGTTGAAGAAATTATGTATTTGGAAGTGAACCTTGAATGGACAGAATAAGTTGGGTTATTAAAAGTCAAAATCGTTGCAGCGGAGTGTATGCAGAGAGCTGTGAAGTCAATCACTGAAACTGCAATTGGGAACACCGAAAAAAATCGTGGTAACTCCGGGTAAAATTCCAGATCTATTTCTATGCGTTTGACATTGAATTTGTATGAAAGCGCTGTGAATTTGATGACAGTGTAAAGGCAGAACGATGTTACAAACCAGAAGCACGGTAATTGGAGATAAATGAATGCAGGTCACTATTGAAAAGAAATCGAACTGAACTAGCACAGGTTGAATGGCAAATAGAAAGTTGACAGAAAGGAAAGCTGACTGCATGGGTAAGTCATATATGTGTTGTTGAAATTGCAATGAATTTTGTAAACATTGGGGTTCCATTATGAAGATGGTATTGGAAGCTGTGGCATGAAATGTTTATTTTGATTGTATTAAAAATCCATGTTAATGTCAGGATGGAAATGAGGAGTTCAGATTTTCTAAATCTGATATAGGTGAGTATTTAAATGTTAATTTAAAAGATGCATGTAAATCCAAGATTTGGTTGGAACTTAATCAATGGGTTTTTGAGAAGATGGTTTCATGGTCATGGTTTTAAAACCATAAACCCATATAATGGAAACTTTCGCACATTGAAATGCTAAAGGGATGAATTTGCCAGTGATTGATGATTTTGAGTAAATGCTGAGTATGAATTTTTATGTATGGGAATATGAAGATCTTGGATACCTTCAATTGAAACAAGCTTCCACATATGAATGGAGATTGCCGGAATATGAAATCTTCAAGATTAGAGTGTTAGTTGGTAAAGTGAGTTAAATGCATTCTTATATGGGATAATTTAGAGATGCATTCTTGTATGCATGGTCCTGGGTATTGCAGGCTGGCCTAGCTTGCGTCATAATTCAAACACATAGGTGTTATGATGGGTTTGGCGTTGAGGGTCTTATGGTGGTTTCGTTTTTCTCTATGGTAAGGTTTGTGTAGAGCATTCAAGTTCTGCCTCCACAATAATCATGTTATCAGTCTTTTGACTTGTCCCGCTTCATCATTGTTAAAGATAGCACCTCAATTTCACCAAAATCAATACTTTTACCATGATCGATAGTTTGAGCATTGCAACTGGCCTTAGCCCTGAATACGACTCATGGCTTCCAAAGAGGTAACTCATGCAGAGATATTTAATTTTTTTTTTAAGATAAAATTTATAAAGGTATTTAGTTATATACTTAGTCAAGTTTTCTTTCTTGCTCAGGATCATCCTTTATCCAGCGTTTTTGTCAATACGACCCAGATATTTCTCATTTTAAATCCATTCCATAATTTATTAAATCTTTCTATTCGTTTTTCATTTTTGTAGTTCATGAGATAATGGTTTCCTCGTTTTCGCAATGTACAGGTAAAGTAAGTTTTGTTTTTCCTCTAATTGGGAATTTGGGTACCAAACTATTCGAAGATTCAGGTAGGTGATCTGATGCATATTCTCCTTCGATTCATCAGGACCTAGCTTCGCTTGGATTCTTTAGAGAGGGTTTCAATATTTAGCCCTCTTATACCTCTCGGACCTGGCTCATGCTCAGTCAATTTCCGCAATTGTTGTCATTGTTTTATTATGACGTTTGTAATAGTATCACTGAGAACTCATGGACTTTACTATAATGTTAAACATAATATTTTTTCATACAATCCGATTTCGATTAATTATAATTATTGGTGGTTTTTCTCTCTGGTTTATATATCAGAAGTTCCTTCACTGCTAGTTTATACTATGATGAGTACTTAAATGATGCTTATCTACAATGTCTTTCCCAATTTTTTTTTTAACAAGTTTTCTCTAATTTAGTAACTTATAGCGTTACACAGACAGATTCTTTTCATGTATTTATCCATAGTAAATTTCAATTAATGAATGTATATTTATAATAGTATGATAGGAGTTAATTCTCTCCTATTTTGTATGTATATAGCTCAACACTGTAGTTAAGTTTTCTTTCCCAGTTTATGAGCAGTTTAGCTCTCCAAAAGTAAATACATAAATCTTTCATCTGTATGTATGTCAGAAGCGATCCATCATTTACTCGTATTCACATATATTCCTTCCCATTGAGTCCAGATACTATTCGTGTACTGATAAATATATTAATACTATATCCAAAGAGATATACTCCGATGACTCATGTGGATAAAATCAAATCTGTTACATAGTAAGCAGAATTTGTTGTAGTTTTGTGAAGTATTATCATTACTTAATTAAATAGATATATTCGAAGCTTCTCATGTGGTTCTTGGTAAGATCTTTCATATTTTACTGTTCCAAGTAGAATATAACCAAGTATATTTCTGTTGCAGTACATATATCTCTCTATCAACTATTCACCTACAGATTGCACTGATTATCATTTTAATTTTCCCTTTTCCTATTTTATATTCTATGTTTTTTAGTCAAATAATTGAGACTATAGGTGGAGTTTTTATTCCCAAACTTTGTACTTGCTTATAATACATGATCTTACCAGCCATATGAGCAGATCATCCTGTCATTACTATTTGGTTATTTTTTTCTATACTGTGTAACTTTTCTGTCTTATGTATTTAATGCATGTAACAGAATTTACTTCCTTCTCTGTTCAGATTTTACTTTTTAACAAAATATTACAGTGTATAGGCATGTACTTCAGTAATTCATCTCTGCCATCTTTCTAAATTCACAGCTGATGTATCATTTTATAAGTCTACTTTTCTTGTTTCATAAATAGATCTATTTGTACATTTACAAAAGCAGATTAAAGTTACAACTTTAATGATTTATGGGAGTAGTATAAATCTCCAGATTTAAACCATTAACAGGTTTAGAGCTTCTGGATGATTTTCCCCATAATTCCTATTCCTACAACTATACATAATTTAGAGGATTAATTTCTTCTAAACAGTTCTGTTAAATGTAAGTAATGACAACTTCAGAATTTTAACCTAAAATAACATCTATCGCCATTCATAGAAAATTTTTGAACATACCACTTCTTGCAAATGACCAATCTCCCAACCTCAGAGCCCTTTTGTCTCCAGAACTCACCCCCGAGCTAAGATCATCTCCTAGAACAGACCAACCTCAATCTATTCTGGAGTAGCTTATTTAAGCTTATGCTCCCCAAAGCCTGTTTCTAATTCTGCATCCAGAATTACATGATGCTTTTATTCCTATTTTCCTAGGCTTCCTTTTTAGGGACTTTAAAGCTACTTTCTTCTTTTCCAGTTTTTTACCTCTTCCCAACTACTCTCCACATCATTGGGGAAATCTAGATTTTTCCTCAAAAATCTAAATTAGAAATAAATTCTTTCAAGGATTTTTTGAAATATGTTTGGGGAAAGTCTTAGCGTCTTTCCATACCTCATGGATTTGGCAAGTGATCTAAAAAATCTCATTTAGTCAATATGCACAGAAATATTTTATTTATTTTTCAAAATTTAAATAATTAATTACATTCACACCATAGCTATCCATTGGGGTCCACTCCCCTTTCGATTTAATTTCAAATGTCTAACTTGAAAAACATAAAACTAGGGGTGTTACATATTCCCCTCTGAAAACAAACACCATCCTCAGTGTTAACAACTAAATACTAGATTTCATTTTGAAAATAGATATGGATATTTTTCCATCATCTCAGATTCTCTTTCCCATGTAGCTTCTTCAGCAGTAAAGTGTTTCCACTACACCTTTACTCTTGCTATTGTTCGGTTTCTCAATTAAATTTCTTCCCGCTCCAATATTTGAAGTGGCTCTAGAAGGAACTCCCCTTCTGGTTCCACTTATATCACATTCCAATCAATAATGTGAGAAGAATCATGCACATATCTTTTTAATAACAAAACATGAAACACATCATGCAATTTAACATGGGGCGGTAAGGCCAGCTTATAAGCCACTGGTCCCACCCTTTCTAACACTTCAAAAGGCCCACAATATCTAGGAGCCAATTTTGCACAAATTCCAGCATAAAGTGTGCTCTTTTTGGGTTTAATACGTAGGTACACATAATCACCCACTTTGAACTCTCGATGCACCCTCTTCTTATCAGCATATTTTTTATGTCGATCTTGTGCTGTCTCGATGTTTCTTTGTATTTGTTTGTCAATACTTTCCATTTCTTGTAAATTATATGGCCCCAATACTATCTTATCTTCAAGTTGGCTTCAACTTAAAGGAGTACGACACTTCCTTCCATAGAGTGCTTTAAATGGACTCATTTTGATGGAGGAGTGATAGATGTTGTTGTAAGAAAATTAAGCTAAATGCAAGTAGTCTTCCCATTTTGATGGCCTATCCATCACATACATTCTTAGCATATCCTCGAAAATTTGATTTGTTCTCTCTGTTTGACCATCTGTCTGAGGGTGATAGATAGTACTAAAATTCAGGTTAGTGCCCATGCCCCGAAACAGACCTTTCCAGAAGGCTGCTGTGAACTTAATGTCTCTATCTGAAATAATCATCTTTGGGACCCCGTGTAGCCTTACTATTTATATTAGGAATACATCTGCTACTTGGACTGTCCCAAAAGTAGATTTTATAGGTATGAAATGTGTAGCTTTTTTTAAAGTGTCCACCACAACCATCACTAATTCATGTTGGTACTTTGTTCTGGGTAACCCAATTATGAAATATATGGAAACAGTGTCCCATTTCCACTCTGCAAATGGAAAGGGATTTAAAAGAATAGCTGGGTGCTGATGCTGAACTTTAACTAGTTGACATTCCATTCATCTAGCTAAATAGTTTGCTACATCCTTTTTCATTCCTGGCCAAAACAATTTCTTTTTCAAAGCTATTAGCATTTTCTGATAGCCAGGATGTCCTGAGTATGGTTGTTTATGATATTCATCTAGGATCTCTTTTTTAAAGGACTCTACATTGGGGATATACAATCTGTTTTTATAGCAGATCAGCCCTTTTTGGTTTTGGGTGTACTCAATCATTTCTTTTTTCTACATTTTTAATTGCAGACTTTCATAATTGGGATCTTGATCTGTGACCTTTTTAACTAGTTCTTCTAAATCAAGACTAGCACTACCCCCAATGCTACTTATGTTTTGGCAAGCATTTCTGCTTAGCGTATCAGCAATTTTGTTTTCTTTCCCTTTGATATGTTTTATCTCCATATCAAATTCACTCAGAAAAGACATCCATTTGGCTTATCGGGCATTCAAATCTGTTTGAGAAAAGAAATATTTGAGACTAATATGATATGTCATCAATGTAATTTTTTTCCCAAGAAGATAGTGTCGCCACATTTTCAAGGCATGAATTACAGCAACCAATTCCAGATCATATACACTGTAATTCTGTTCATGTTTCTTAATTTTTCTAGATTCATATGCAATAAAAAAAATTTCTTGCAACAATACTCCTCCCAATCCCTCTCTACATGCATCAGTACACACAAAAAACTCTTTGTCAGGATCTGCAATCTTCAGTATAGGGGCTGTAGTGAGTTTTAATTTTAGTTGTTCAAAAATATTTTGGCATTTTTCAGTCCACTCAAATTTGACACCTTTTCTCTGTAGTGAAGTTATGGGATATGCTATTGCAGAAAATCTTTCCAAAAATATTTGATAATAACCTGCAATTCCCATAAATGATCTCACTGCTAAAACATCAGTTGGCACCGACCATTCTCTAATAGCCTTTATTTTCTCAGGGTCAACAGCCAATCCTTGTTTAGAAATAATATTCCCCAAGTATTGAATCTTATCTTTATAAAATTCACATTTACTGAATTTGGCATATAACTGGTTTTCCTTCAAAGTCTGCAAAACTATTCTTAAGTGTTCTTGGTGCTCTTCCTCACTTTTTGAGTAAACCAGAATATCATCTATGAAAACTAGTACAAATTTATCTAAGTACTTGTTCAAAACACTGTTCATTAAGCACATAAAAGTGGCAGGGGAATTTGTCAAACCAAAAGGTAGGACTACAAATTCATAGTGACCATACCTGGTTCGAAAAGATGTTTTACTAATTTCTTCCTCCTTAATTATGAGTTGGTGATAACCAGTCCTCAGATCAATCTTAGAAAATACAGAATCCAGTCTTACCTGATCAAAAAGGTCATCAATTCTAGGCAATGGGTATCTATTTTTTATTGTCAACTTATTCAGTTGACGGTAGTCAATGCACATTCTAAAGGTTCCATCCTTCTTTTTCACGAACAGCACCGGTGCTCCCCAAGGAGACACACTCGGTCTGATATAACCTTTATCCAACAACTCTTGCAATTGCATTTTCAACTCCATGAGTTCAGGGGGGCTCATTTGATAAGGGGCTCTAGAAACGGGTGTTGCTCCAGGCACCAAATCGATGGAAAAGTCAATCTCTCTTTTAGGGGGAAGATGAGGAATCTCATCTGGAAAAACTTCTTTGAAATCTCTTACCACTGGTAAAATGTCTAGTATGTTTTCTTCAGATTGCTATCCTAATTCCTCAACATGTACAACATATACTTGATATCCCTTCCTAGCTGTCCTTTTTAATTGCAGAGCTGATATTTGTCTTACAGAAATTGGTTTTGGTTTTCCTTTGAGTATAAAGGGTCTCCCTTCCTCATCTATGCAATGCAGAGTTTTATCCCAACAGTTCATCATAGCCTTTCTCTTTTCTAACCAGTCCATTCCTATCAACAAATCATAGGAGCCTAAGGTCAAAATTTTTAAATTTACTTCTGTCTAAAAATAATTTAATTTAATTGCTGTTTGAGGTAATTTATGAGTTACTTTTATCTTGGTGCTAGTGGCTAACTGGACCAACCAAGACTGCTGATATTTTTCAGTTTTGAGATTGCATTTCTCTACAACTTGTGGACTAATGTAACTCAAACAAGCACTCGAATCCATCAAAACTGTAACAACTTGGTCAAAAATCTTATCTTCCATCTCTATCATTCATTGTGGTAGCTTCTTGATCCCTCATAATCATCTGAATATTTCAGTGTGGACATTCCCTCAACAAATGAGGTTCTCTGCAGCCCCAACATTTCAAAGGCTCCCACATTTTAACTGTTCCTTCCTTCTTATTATCTCCATCTAGTTGCTTGGAACCAACTTGGGACTGAGCAGTTTGACTTTCCTTTGGTTTGTTAAATTTCTTTCGTTGATGATCCCTACCAAAATTCCTCAAGTAAGCTGGTTTCTGTTTCTTTCCTTTGAATTCACCCTTGTTTACCCTGTTTTTCCCATGCTCCCCCTTTCCTTTAAACTGTTGGTAGCATATTCTAGCTTTCCTCACCGCTTCATCCATAGTTTTTGGATTATCGAACTCTATCTTCTCCTTGTACACAGCAGGAAAACAATTCAAAAACCTTTGTACCTTTTCCTTCTCTTCACGAATATAAGGAACATAACTTAACAGATTTGTAAACTTGGTGACAAACTCATCTATGGTGAGTTGTCCCAATCTGAGTTCATGGAACTCCTTTACTTTATCATCATAATAACGTTTGTTCAAATAGCGGTTTTTAAACTTGACTTGGAAATCTTCCCAAGTCGTTGTTTTTTCATCAATGGCATGAACCATTTTAGTCTCCTCCCACCACAAGGTAGCCTTACCCTGCAATTGGTAGACAGTTAACCTGGCCTTCAGATTGCTCTCGTATTCATAGACTTGAAAATAATTAATCATATTCAACAACCATGCCTCAGCATCTTCCTCCTTCTCCCCATCATAGGAGGGAGGCTTAATTTTTCGGAATTCCCCCTGTAATTCCTTCCTTTGTTTAGACTGATGTCTAGTAGTGTCATCTTCCTCAGAATCATCTGAGAACTTGCCTTTCTTCCTCTTTCCGGAACCTTCACCTTCTTGGCTGTTCTGTGAAGTCAGTTCTCTTATGAGCTTTTCCTGCTCCTCACTGGCTAATGACAGCCTGTCATTCTGGCTTCTTAGCTCAACCATCTCTTGTTGCAACCTATGCAACATAGTCATCAAAGGAGCAATGGGATCTGGCATGTTATCTTCATCACACAGATCCACATAAATTTCATCTCCTTCAGCCATTGAATTTTCAGTTCCAGTACCACTGTACACTAAACAGAACACATTAGTAACAGAAAATTTTTCAAAAAGAAAAAAAATAATTTATACAGTGAGCACAAAACAACAGCCCTGTTTTTTAACATGGGCTCTGATACCATTTGTAATGTCTCCCAAGTTACCACCAATTTTATTTTTTTTTCAAAGAGTTTTCAATTATCATTCTCAACATATTCTTTTCATAAATATACTTAGAGTCCATTTAAAATTTTATTTATTTAATTTAACTCTATACAAATTAGATATTTCTACGTAATGGATTACCTCCAAACAATAGTTTTGACTTAATTTTGCGGAGTGTATCATCAATTTAGAGGTCGAATTTTTACAACATGTGTATATTATCAACCTCAACCTTTCACTAAAGGTACACGTCCACCTAAAACCTATCACCATTGTAATAATGGTATTCGAAACCCATTCTTAAGTAATACCTTTGTACATAACGTTTACTTGGGCATTGGTCATCACCCTTTAAATCAATTTAGACGTACATACTGATTACATGTTGTAAGTTAAAATTTTCTCTAGGTATTGGAATGGTTTTTAACTTCGTTACACTTGTAACAATATCGTAATGTGATTGTACGAGGTTTCCAGGAGGTCTTTTAAGTGATAATACTCGGATTTTGGTGGATTCGTTTTGGTACATAGTACTGGCATTTTATTCATTTATCATAGAATTGTCGACTAACAATTCGTATATGTGAAATTACTTAGGTTTGTCTCATTTATTGTAATGCTATGAAAAAGGATTTCTACCTTTTCTCGAGCCACAGAAACAATGTTATTTTATTTATGAATACGACTGTCTTAAATTTGATTTTAAAACTTCAGCTGTATTGGTACCCTTTGTCATAAAGTGGTTTCAGTTTACTGTCGATTCATGAGTTTATGTATTGATCCACGAGAATGTTGGTAGATTTCTACCACGTGGACGGTTGGATTTCCATTAGGGTTTCTCCACTTCGTTCTATTTTACTCCCGCACTATTAACTTTCACTTTTCTCGGATTCGCTTCTCCACGACAAGTTTTGTCTCTGGTTCGTTTTTATGGAAATGAAAGCGAAAATGTTAGTCAATGATGTTGTTTGTTTCCGCCTCCATTCTTCATACATTCAGGTAAGATTTTGATTCTATCTTTTGTCTCATACTTCTATTCATGTATGTACTGAGAATGGTTGTAGTTTGGCTTCTATGGCTTGTTTTTTGCTCCACTGTCATGGGTATTTGTTTCTTTCCATATTTCGTTTCCTTTGCTATTTACCCAAACCTTCATTATAATGAACACGAGTCTTTCCTCTTAGTAGTTTCGTGCGAATCTCTGGATATAGTAATGGTATTCATTTCATAATAAGTCAAACGCATAGGCGTTATGATGGGTTTGGCATTGAGGGTATTATGGTGGTTTTGTTTTTCTCTAGGGTAAGGTTGGCGTAGAGCATTCAAGTTCCACCTCCACAATAAGCATGTTATCAGTGTTTTGACTTGTCGCGCTTCGTCATTGTTAAAGATAGCACCTCAATTTCACCGAAATCAATACTCTTACCATGCTTGATAGGTCGAGCGTTGCAACTGGCCTTAGGCCTGAATACGACTCATGGCTTCCATAGAGGTAACTCCTACAAAGATAATATAATTTTTTTTTTTTTTTAAGCTAAAATTTATAAAGGTCTTTACTTATATACTCAATCAAGTTTTCTTTCTTGCTCAGGATCATCCTTTATTTGGCGTTTTTGTCAATACGACCCAGGTACTTCTCATTTTAAAGCCATTCCATAATTTATTAAATTTGTCTATTTGTTTTTCATTTTTGTAGTTCATGAGATAATGGTTTCCTTGTTTTTGCAATGTACAGGTAACATAAGTTTTGTTTTCCCTCTAATTGGGAATTTGGTTACCAAACTATTCAAAGCTTCAGGTAGGTGATCTGATGCATATTTTCCTTCGATTCATTAGGACCTAGCTTCGTTTGGATTCTTTAGAGAGGGTTTCGACATTTAGCTCTCTTATACCTCTCATACATGGCTCGTGCTCAGTCAATTTCCACAATTGTTGTCATTTTTTTATTATGACGTTTGTAATAGTATCACTGAGAACTCACGGACTTTGCTAAAATGTTAAAAATAATAATTTTTCATACAATCTGATTTCAATTAATTATAATTATTGGCGATTTTTCTCTCTAGTTTATATATCAGAAGTTCCTTCGCTGCTAGTTTATACTATGATTAGTACTTAAATGATGCTTATCTACAATATATTTCCCAATTTTTTTTTAACAAGTTTTCTCTAATTTAGTAACTTATATCGTTAGACAGACATATTCTTTTCATGTAGTTATCCATAGTAAATTTCAATTAATGAATGTATATTTATAATGGTATGATAGGAGTTAATTATCTCCTATTTTGTATGTATATAGCTTAACATTGCAGTTAAGTTTTTTTTCCCAGTTTATGAGCAGTTTAGCTCTCCAGAAGTAAATACATAAATCTTTCATCTATATGTATGTCAGAAGCGATCCATCATTTACTCGTATTCACATATATTCCTTCCCATTGAGTCCAGATACTATTCGTGTACTGATAAATATATTAATACTATATCCAAAGAGATATACTCCGATGACTCGTGGATAAAATCAAATCTGTTACATAATGAGCAGAATTTTTTGTAGTTCTGTGAAGTATTATCATTACTTAATTAAATAGATGTATTCAAAGTTTCTCATGTGGTTCTTGGTAAGATATTTTGTAGTTTACTGTTCCAAGTAGACTATAACCGAGTATATTTATGTTGCAGTACATATATCTCTCTATCAACTATTCACCTATAGATTGCACCGATTATCATTTTAATTTTCCCTTTTCCTATTTTATATTCCATGGTTTTTAGTCAAATAATTGAGACTATAGGTGGAGTTTTTCTTCCCAAACTTTGTACTTGCTTATAATACATGATCTTACCAACCATATGAGTAGATCATCCTGTCATTACTATTTGGTTATTTTTTTCTATACTGTGTAACTTTTCTGTCTTATGTATTTAATGCGTGTAACAGAATTTACTTCCTTCTCCGTTCAGATTTTCCTTTTTAACAAAAGATTACAGTGTATAGGCATGTACTTCAGTAATTCATCTCTACCATCTTTCTAAATTCACAAATGATGTATCATTTTATAAGTCTACTTTTCTTGTTTCATAAATAGATCTATTTGTACATTTACAGAAGCAGATTAAAGTTACAACTTTAATGATTTATGGGAGTAGTATAAATCTCCATATTTAAACCATTAACAGGTTTAGAGCTTCTGGATGATTTTCCCCATAATTCCTATTCCTAAAACTATACAAAATTGAGAGGATTAATTTCTTCTAAACAGTTCTGTTAAATGTAAGGAATGACAACTTCAGAATTTTAACCTAAAATAACATCTATCACCATTCATAGAAATTTTTTGAACATACCACTTCTTGCAAATGACCAACCTCCCAACCTTAGAGCCCTTCTGTCTCCAGAACTCACCCCTGAGCTAAGATAATCTCCTAGAACAGACCAACCTCAATCTGTTCTGGAGTAGCTTATTTAAGCTTATGCTCCCCAAAGCCTGTTTCTAATTCTGCGTCCATAATTATAGGATGTTTTTATTCATGTTTGCCTAAGCTTCCCTTTTTAAGGACTTTAAAGTTTCTTTTTTCTTTTCCAGATTTTTACCTCTTCCCAACTACTCTCCACATCATTGGGGAAATCTAGATTTTTCCTCAAAAATCTAAATTAGAAATAAATTCTTTCAAAGATTTTTTGAAATATTTTTGGGGAAAGTCTTAGCCTCTTTCCATACCTCATGGATTTGGCAAGTGATCTCAAAAATCTCATTTGGTCAATATGCACATAAATATTTTATTTATTTTTCAAAATTTAAATAATTAATTACATTCACACCGTAGCTAACCATTGGGGTCCACTCCCCTTTGGATTTAATTTCAAATGTCTAACTTGAAAAACATAAAACTAGGGGTGTTACAATGTTATTGTTGTGTTGGAGTTAACAAGGTGATATAAAAATCTAAGGTGCTTATAGGGTAGGGGTTTGGGCACATGTCTAGGAGTATGTGTGCCTCTCATTGGATTATCGCTAGCAACTGGTCGATCTAAGGAAGACTACGATCAACCCCCTGGAACAAAGGAATTCACATGCATTTCTTTAAAAATGCATTCACATTTTTTATCCACATAATTTAGCGGTCATCGAGTTTCAATAAGTGCCAAAGATAAAATAAAAAGAGCGTGGGAATGCTTTTTAGGAACATGTGCACATTCCTAAAAAAAAATATGCTCACATCATCTCATTGCACCAAAAATTGGGTAGCATCTTCATGCGAGCACCCTATGGTGGATCTTGATGGTAGTTTCCATAATTGAGTTTAAAGGGTTCAATTATATTCTAATGGACTAAATCGGTTAAAATGAACTCAAATAAGATCTCCAAATATACAAAATCATGAGATTACACAATGTTGTAGAACATTAGCATTCAAACTAGAAAGTTGTACCAATAAGATAATTCACAACAATAGAAAATACAATTCCCGATACCTATGATAATAAAGTGAAAGATGAAGAAATATAACATGAGTAAAATTGAAATTTAATTCACAACAAATTTATTTAATAAAATACCATGGAACAACACTTTAGACCCTAGACATCATTCATAGAAAAATGTTGGATAATAAAATAAAAAATGGCATTTTCACTCTAATATATTATAAAAAAAAGATTAAGAAATCCAATTCATTCTATGCTTAAGATAAAATATTTTGCTACAATATCCTAAAAAATAAAGGAAACATCAAATTTAAATAAAAAATGATTATCACAAGGGATACGAATTTTTCCTTTCCATACCTAGCAAATATGAAGTCAAAGATCAACACATTTGAGAAGGAAATGGAATAGATGTGCATCAAAAGTATAGGAGATACATTACTTGTGTTTGTTAGATATATAACCTAGGATTCCAACAATATTTAAAGATAAACAAGGGTTGCAGCTTTAACATAGGTCACATCAAACTTGATAAAAATAATTGACTAGAGAAGACAGTAAAATAAAGATACTACTAATCATATTAATCATGAAACTAAATACTTAATAACCATTGTCCATCAATGTAAACAAGATAAATAAGAATAACTAACTCAATTTAGCATGCATCCATCAAATATCACCAACAATTATTCAAGAAAAGAGAACCATCCATGTCAACATGTCCTTCTTAAGAGGCTTCTCTACTTAGGCATCCAAATGATAAAAATTAATGGGTATGTAGAAACATACCCTTAGTGATTATTGGAAGCAATTATGAAAAACTTTAAAGTTGACAAATTATTTTCAAGTGTCCATGTAAACCATAAAATATCTAGGCTCATATGTTTGTAAATGCATTGAAATTTTGGATATTTTTAAGGAAAATTAATTTTAATATATAAAGTTTGGGTAAATGATTTTAAAAAATTGATGAGTTTTTTTATTTGAAAAATAATAGAAATAATTTAACCCTTAAATTATCTCATAATTTTTTTCTTGTTATTACTCTTAGGGTCATTGTAGAGGAATTTCACAATAATAAAACTAATATCTGTTATTGTTTTGTCGAATTTAGAAAATATTTAGATACAGTTCCTCGAGATAAGTTTTGGAAGAGGCTATAAGAGAAAATGGTTCCTCTCGAGTTGAGGGTTGTTGTGACTAGGTTATACAAGAATGTTATTTCTAAACTTAGGACCATCGAGGCTTGGTCAAAATAAATTAAATGTAATACGAGAGTTAAGCAAGGTTTTCCCCTATCCCCTACCCATTTTGGCCTTTAAATTGATAAGCTAGAAGAATGTTTGGTTAATTCTCATGAGCATCGAAGTGAAATCATGCATTGGTTAATTCTAAAAACACATTAGGAAAAAATAATATCTCACCTTTTCAATACTTAGAGGGTTGAATATGAAAACCATTTTTCCTTGGATTGCCCAACTCTTACCCACATCCATTCCAATTTCCAAAATATTTTAACTCTACCAACCTTTATGAATCATTAACTAAGAAAAAATATGGCGATGTAGGTACACTTATCTCCTTTCTTTTTTACCATAGACAAATATTAAATAATATCAATTAATCTCTTAAGTAGGGTTTCCCCCCTTGATGTAGTAAACCCTGCAAAACTCACATTCTTGCCGCTCTCGTGCATATGTGAATGCATCTCCAAATAATTGCCCAAATAAAACTCTCGAAGCTAGGAAATTTTAAAACTTTTCATTCGTGGAAGCTCCTCTTAAAATCATTCACTATGACTAATAAGCCATTTCATAAGCGGAAGCTTTCTCTTTCATTTATAATCTCATGGTTATGAAACCATACACATCTAGAATTTCATGAAGTTATCAACACAAAACCCATTTGTGGAAGTTTATTTCTGTTATTATCTTTATGGCCAAACCCATATAAGAGCCAATTCATATCAATGTTCTATATTGAAATCAAGTCCACTACCCAATTCAATTATACAAATATGATCTCTTTTAAAATGTTCACGGAACATTTCGTCTCGTCCTTCATTTTAATCGAACCCAAGGTTCCAAATATATATATGCGCCTTTTACCATTTAGTTTACCAAGTCGGACCTTGACTTTGACCAACGCACATGAATACCCAACATCAATGAAAATTAAAACATCAATGCCACATGAAATAGCATTCAATCACAATTTATCAATGCATCATATTAATAATGCATTGAGCCCCATTAATTTACCATTCTCATCCTAATGAATTTCAACGTACCTTTGTTACACCATCAAAGCCCGACTTTCTCCACGCCAATGCTGTGCTCGACCTCTGCTTCAATCTTTAATATTTATATTCAATAAAGATTTAACTCTTCTATGTGCGCCCTTCCACAATCCTCACTTCAAACTCTCGTTACACACTTACAGTTCCTGCACGTTTCAATGTAATTCATTCTCGTGGTCCCCTTCAAGCCTACACCATGACACCTTTGCAAATAAATTACAATTTATTCTATGTTTTTTACTCTACACATTAGAAAATCTGCGTCTGTGTGATGTAATTCAACATCGTGACACTTATTCTATCACTCTGCTTCCATCGAATGCCATCAAACATTCACCTTCAGCTATGGTATTTCATATAAAAGTCAGGCTTTGTGTTTTCAACTGAGTGTGGCTTTTATCAAATTAAATATACACCAGGTTTTTGAACAAACGCTCAACCATTTTATGGACGCATCATACAGTCATTCACAGATTGACCTTCCGATTTTGAACAAATTTAAAAAGACTTTGTTCCTTCATTATAATGCGGCTCTTGAACTCAATCTTCAACGCTATTCAAATATTTTAATGCCTTCAATCGCCTCTTTGATCCACGGTTTTTCCTCCTACTCAATCGAATTTCATTCAATTGGATACTAATCACACTTTGATTCATGCCAAAGGCATATAACCCTGCAGTTAATCCACAATAAAACTCAAAACATGACTCTAAATCTTGATCTGAACAGTGCACCCATTCTCCATTTATACAATTCGATCAATCGATTTCACAAGGAACAGAATTCGATCTTTATAGACCAATATTCCGCTTCAGCTCCTTACTATGGCACCTCCTCAACACTGCAGATCGATTCCTAAAGCCGCTTCATTTAGCAGATTCCTCCATGCGATTGTAACATCGCTCCTTCTGCGTTCTTGAGATTCCAATTCCAAGCCAGAATTTGGCTCTTCACCCAGATTTATAGTGCTGGTCAACAATTGAAATGGGAATCGATCTTACTCTCTCATCACAAATTTCTCAATTAAGCATTACGCCTTCAATTTAGGCTAGCATTGCACCATCTATGAAATCGACTTTCCAAAGTCGATATGCGAATACCAACTTAACTGAATTTCGATCCAATCCTCTTCCAGGATGATCAATCCCTTTTCTTGCGTCTTCTTCAACAAATGCAGATTTAATTCAACTCAAAGCATGAATCGATATTAATTTAAAATCGATTCTCTCCTCATATGCTTATTTCACAGAAATCCAAACATTCTTTAAACATAATTTAACCAAGAACATATATAGTTCACACAGAAATTCCAAAAAAAAATTCCTCTTCGATATAATCAAATGTAATCAATTACAAAAACCCTCTTGGTTCATGGCCAGATTTTCAAATCAATGGCCCTTTTACAAAAGCCCGTAGGTTTACAAATTTTGTTGTCCAAACCTCACTAATTCCTCTCTATCTTATTCTCTGCCTTTGAGGCTAATTAATTTATACGAATTTGGATGAACCAATTTAGGTTAAAATCCCTTCAATAACTCAACAAAGTCCTCAAATATCTCAACACCCCTACAATCTAGACTTTATCCCTAAAATTTTGAAACCAAATCTAACTTAAGCTTCATAATTAATTCTTAAATATCTAAAATCTAATTTCCCTCACGTTTTCCAATTATTTGGAAACATTAAAAAATCCTCACATATAATTAATTAAAAATATCATTTAATCACTCAAAAATCTCATTAATATTTACATAAAATAAATATTTCCTCACAAACATAAGACCCCCTAGTTTCAATAAAATACAAAGTACTTTCCCGAATCTAATGCTCCCGCATCACCCCGTGTGGTGTTTTGTCCCAAAAAAAATTGGTGTCTCTTGTATCATTGTTTCATTGTGATATTCGTTGCTCTACAAATTTTTATGGTTGAAATTTTCTAACTATAATTTTTTGATGATTTGAATTCTCTAAGAATAAAAAATTTATCGTTGGAAGTATTTATCATATTGAAAACTATTCTAGTCTATCTTGTTACTGGAAAATAAACATGGTACCAGAGATTTGGTAAAAGAAAAGATAATTGATATTACCTTGAAGAGACCCTATCCTACATCTTTTTTCTTGATTAATCATCTTCATTATGAATTCTTTCATGAAGGAAGAAAATAAGCTTGAAGGAACTACAAACTTTAGAGCATGGAAGACTAGAATTAATCTTGTTCTTGCAAGGAATAAGGTATTGAATATTGTTAAAGGAAAAGTTACTGAACCAGAATATGATGGTCCGGAAAAATACAAGTTCAAAGAAAATGACATCGTGGCCATGATCATCATTATGGAATCTATTATAGATCATCTATTTCCTTATATATTTTATCATAATTGTTTAAAGGAGTTGTATGATGCTCTCAGTGGATTATACACCATCAACTACATTGGGAAATATATGATTTTAAGGAATCAAAATAATGATGTTAAGATGACACATAATTATACATTGGCATGATACTTAATAAGGATCTCTCAATTGAGATATCAACTCAAGTCTATTGATGAAATTTTACATGGCAAGGAACTTGTAATTACAACACATAATGGTGTGCCTGGTCCCTTGGATTCATTTGCATTAAGTATCACTGGAAGAGAAAAAGTACCTAAGTTAGAAAATGATGGGTTTCTTTCCTTCAAGAAGAATCTAGGTTCATGTCCAAAGGCAAGATAACAAATGCAAGTGAATATTCTAAAGCTTTTCCAAACCGCTCAAGGAATAACAAGGGAAGAAGAAATTTTGGAAGATTTCAAACAAGTACATGAAGAAGACCCACTTGAGGAAAGGGATCAAAATAGGTGTCCTCAAATGTATAATGAGAAAAAAAGGATGGGAGGCAACATGCTTCTGCGACTGATATTTATGAACCTTCATACAAGAGGAGGTCTAGTAATAAATATGTTGATGATGATAATTGTTCCTTTTATGCTACTTTCACAGAATATATTGTATATGTTGTATCAAAAAATTGGAAAGAAATATGATGAAGGAAATAAGATTTAGGAAATATGAAAAATTACATGGATCATATGGTAGCCTATTTGAGGATATGCTTCCTCCAATTCCCATGTATATAATGAAATATTTTCCTCATATTTAGGAAAGATTTCGCTACCAAGAGAATTTTTCTCTTGACTTTCTCTATGTATACTATATTAAAAGGATCAAAAATTCGTTATTTTTTTATTTATATCACTCTTAATATTTTTGCAAGATCTTCGAACTATATGTCTCGATATGCATTTTTGGAAAATGTGCAATTTTGTTTCTAAAGGTTGTGAGTGTTAGAAAAATATACCATCAACTGTAGAATTTAAGGGTGTGTTTCGAGCCTTGGTTGGTTTTCATTCTCGTGGTATAAATGTGGCTATATTTTAGCACCTTTCTTGGAAACAAATGGTGGGAAAAATGCTTATTTTTTTACAAAATGATATTAAACAAATTAAATAAGAGGTTTCATTGATAAATTTATCCTCTCTTCGAGATTCATCGAAGGAAAAATTTATTTAAATCTTATGATAATGGTATGCCTTTTTTTAAAGCCATATTATTAAAGGCCTTAGAAAACTCCAACCAAATCTTTTGTACCAAGTCGATGCAATGCATTAATATGGCTACAGTGGATATTTGAAAATACAAGTTCATACATGATGCTAAAGGGTTGATGGAGATGCTAATGAATGTTCATGGATCACAAATAGATATCTATGACCTCATTATGAGCTACATATTTGAAACATTGGAAATACATTCAAAGGTCAAGGACATTACTTTCTTTCTTACATGAGTACAATGATGCCTCCCATTATGAGATAAGCCCAGCTAAAGGTAGATGTAACCATTTTTGCTACATATTAGGTGAATTCATTGATGGTTTCAATCATGAAGGTGTCAAAATTATTTTAGTAGATGATAAAAAAAATTGGAAGAAAAATTTATTTCTTGAAATATGCTTTGTTGATATGAAAATGAACTCAAAGAGGTTTTATATTCGTGGATTAGACAAGTTTCATTTACATTAGTTACATCTTTGAAATTTTACTTCCATGAGAAAATTCAAAAATATTGTGGCCTCATCTTTGCCAACACAAGTATGGATTTCCTAGTTGGCTATAGAGAAAAGGTAGACTCGCAGACAATATGAACACTATATAAAACAATTGTCATATTATATCATACCTTCCTTGGTTGAGGTCTTGCATAAGGAGCCCAAAATTGATATATGTTCAATTTTGGTGGATGCATTGAATGACTTCAAGGATATTTTAGACATCATGCCTGATCAAAGACAAGTCTAGTCCATAGTTGGAGAATTCAAACAAGTTATTACATGGAATAGATGTAGAAGGAGAGAACACATAGAAAGTTATCGATATTTAGTATTTTGATGCAAAAGAAGGAGAATTATTGAAAAAGGAAAATTATCAGGAATAGGAGGTCTTTGTGATATTTAGATGAATTTGAATGCTAATCAAGACAATGAATGAATCATTCTTTCCATTATTTGATGAAACTTTTCCTTATATAGCACCTATCTTAGGTGGAAAATAGATAACTAAAAAAGGGAGGATGGAAATGCAGCCTACAAAGCTGGTGTGACATTTCTCACTGAGCGTGAACAATAAGGAGGTGAATTTTCCACCTTATAAAATATTCAGTATATCATGGAATTTCTAAAAAGGTTGTTATCATTCCATGATATCACAAATTTATCTTAGAAGATGAATGAGAATACTAATGATATTTATTATGGAGTTTTATATGGTGGGAAGGATATTGTCGGAATCAGACCTCTGATACCCAATGAGAGTGAAAACTCTCTTATGGAATGGGTTAGATGAGAGATCAAGGTAGACTTCAAGTAGGAATATTGAGTGAAAATTGCAGATGTAAGAGAAGAGATCTTATGCAAGCGTAGAGAGCGAAATTTTCCTGGTGTTACAATGCCCCGGTTGAAGGCTTGGTGGAAATCACATTCCAAATGGACTTACACAATAGAAGATGAAATGAAAATATGGAGTGTAAAAACTCTGGTAAACTTGATAAGTATATATTATTATTGATAAAGATGAGATATGAGATATGATTACAATGGGGAATCACCAAGGCTTTAAATATAGCCTCATGGTGTCCCTTGGTGAAGAGGCATGATATTTGATCATGCCCTTTCACTTAATAAAACCTAAGATAACTATATCTAACTAATAATTAATAAAATATACATAACATTGCCCCTCTCTTAAATATTCTTTGTTCTCAAAGAATACGTAACGATGGACAATGTTGACGAACGCCTGGGTTTCTTGAGCGGTGAGCTCTTGCTTCCCACATTTTAAAAAGATAGTGGAGCATATTCTCAAGTTCAATCTTTTGTTGATCTGGATAGTGAAAATATCTGATATTGACAGGGTCGGATCATGTCTTGACTTCTATTGGATGTTTGATTTTCCTATCTAGAGGCACTTTTATGGGTTGATCCTGGAATACTTTTTCGTGTGTCTGAACTAGTCCTTGTTCTTCTGGTGACTCTTCGTGGCTCCCTTTTGAAGATAACATTTCTAACTTATGACATTGTACTGTAGATGTTGGCGTTCCTATTTGAATCATCTTCATCATCAGAGAGGAAGATACGACTTGATCTTCTGGGGCTTGGAATCCATACAACCTATGTTTCTTCCCTTTCCACTTAAAACTTATAAACTTCTTCTGATGGTTGGAAGAATAAGTACCTAAATTTTGTAGCCGTTGAATTCCTAAGACCACATCTACTCCTCGTAATGGAACGGTGTAGAATGGATATTCTAAATGAAAGTTTTTTATCTGTAGTTTGACCTTATGGCATTTCCCTACTTTCTCAATCTTCTTACCATCGGCCACCATTACCTTCATATTAGGCATGGGGAAGGTAAATATGTTAAGTATTTTTGCCATGGTTGAATCTAGAAAATTGTGGGTACTGCCAGTGTCGACAAGAACCATTACGTTGTTGTTCTTGATATGTCCTCTTAACCTTAGGGTTTGAGGTTGTGATATGCCTGTCATAGCTGATAATGACACTTGCAGAATAGTTTCCCCATCCACTTCTGGAGAGAACTCTAAGTTGTCTTCTAATCCTTCTATATATGAATCATTATTGTTAGCGTCATTAGTTGCTTCACAATTGTATAGATTTTTCACTTTTCCATTAGCACATCTGTGCTTAGGGTCCCAGTTTTCACCGCAACGCTTGCACTTGCCCTCTCTCATTCTTTGTTTTTCCACACTAGATTTTTCTTCTTCACGAAGATGGAGTGGGACATATTTTGTGTCATCTATATTTTCAGATTGAGGAAATCTTTGTCTCGAATATACTTTTTCTGGTTTTGATAATCTTTCAAATTTCTTTTCAGCAGCTTTTGCTTTTTGCCTTGCTACTTCTACTGATGTAACTTCATGAAGTTAGAGCTCTTCTTGTATATGGATTTTAAGTCCTGAGATGTAAGACTGGATTAGACGAGATTCTGACAATCCCGGTACTCGTGTTGCCAAGGTCTCCCATTCTCTAGTGTACTCATCCACATCTCCTTTTTGGCGTAATTTGATAAACGTTGAAAAACACTTTTCTTCTTTTATGCCTTGAAACCTTTTGAAGAATGCATCCTTAAATTTCCTCCAACTGATAGCAAGCGTCGTCTTTTTCCACCACATGTACCAATTATATGCTTCTCCTTCCATTTTCATGGAAGCATGCTTAATTTTTTCATCATCACTAGTAATGTCATAAATCTCAAAATATTATTCCGCTTTATTAAGCCATGCAACGCTATTTTTTTCATTACCATCAAACTTGGGTAGCTCGATTTTGGCTTTTCGCTGATATGCTAATGGTGGAACAAGAAGGGGATATTGATTAGCAAATGCATTCCAAAGCTTCTTATTTTGAAAATCTACATTACTATCTTCTTGATGATGTGGGGAATCGGTTTTTCCCTGATGCTCTTCTGAGTTCCCTGAATATGTGGAATTGTTTTGTTGATTTTGTTCCATGCTAGGAGATATTTGGGATTGTGTCTGAATTAAGTTATCTATCTTATCATTTAGCTTATTGAAGAGTTATGTCATATTGTTCATTGCTTCACTTTGCTTTTCTGTGGCCTCATGATGATTTAGCCACATTTGTCTTTCTATTCAATTTGTCGTATCATGAACCTTTTTGATGTCGTTGGAATGCCCTGCAATTGTACTTTCAATAAAAAGTCACGTTGTTTTTAAAAGTCAAGTTGTTTTGAAAAGGGGAAATGGGTTTTAATACCATGGGCCCAAAACCACGAGCTTTTAAACCACGAGCAATTACTTTTCCTTGTTCCTTTTTACTTTGTCTTCACATGTACGTATATATACTTCTTTATATATATCTTTCTTTTTACTTTTACTTTTTTTTTCTTTTGGAACTATTTTCTTTTAAATATTTTTTTTTCCTTTTAATTTATTTCCCCCTTTATGTTTACTTTCCTTCTCTCTTTTGATTTTATTAATATATATATATATATATATATATTTCTTCCTTCTTCTTTTTTAAAAAACAAATGTTGCTACCCACAAGCACTTGGTTTTTAAAAAAATCTGCAATTTTGGAATTTTCTTGTAATTCCTTAATTCTGGGTGATCACACAGATCCCGAAGAGCGATGGCTTTGATACCAATGGAGTGTAAAAACTCTGGTAAACTTGATAAGTATATAGTATTATTGATAAAATATGAGATATGAGATATGATTACAATGGGGAATCACCGAGGCTTTAAATATAGCCTCATGGTGTCCCTTGGTGAAGAGGCATGATATTTGATCATGCCCTTTCACTTAATAAAACCTAAGATAACTATATCTAACTAATCATTAATAAAATATACATAACAAAATACTTGTATAAGAAACAATCCTACAGTTGGAGTAGAATAATAACTGATTTATTAGCTAGTGAAAACGTAACTAACAAAACAATCCTTCCTTTTCCACCACTTTAAAATAAAAGCATAAGAGATAATGAGGATTTGATAATATTTATATAATTAGATCAAATATTTACTTGACCTACACCATACATTATTGCACAAATATTTTGATAACTCTGAATTGAGTTAGACACCACTAGTGGAAAGAAGTGTTTATGCTTATAGTCTAGAAAAGTATTTCTTAAATTAGGAGAGAAGTTTGTTTCATTTGTAATAGGAATTATGGAAGGATGATAATGAAAATAATACTAGATGTGGAACATAAGAATGAAAATCATACTAAATGCAATAAGTGGTGCCACATATGGGATATTGGAGTTATTCATTCAACCTTTCTTGTGTTGGTCAGTCCTGCACGCCCTCCTTTTTTTCTTAGTAGCGAACTAGTTCTTGCACTATAGGACAAAAATGCACTTTCAAGTCAAGTTCCAGGTGGTCCTTGATTATAAGGTAGAGTGAGAAACACTGATAAGAATAAAACAAATTGCATTGTACCATTAGATATTTAGAATGGAAATGCATACAAGGGTTACGCTTGTTGCAACTACAAAATCAATCAATGCTCCACATTATTGGATGACTAAATAAATGACATGTGAGGGTTCTCGCACTATCACAAGTTGACGAGGGGGGATCACCATGTTCAATATTTTATTCAATGGTAGAGGATAGTTTCAGAGGTGCCCAACTATTTTCAAAACTACCAGAGAGGAAGTCCCTATTAAAATGTAGTAAGAAAATCCTTCATTTGACTAGTTCCTTAGTCAAATTCAGAAATATGATTTTCCACATTAGCAGGATGACTTGGACTACAATTGTATGAAGTGAAATGGTTGTGTCTCCCTCTTAAGTCATTAAATTTGAGTTATAGGCTAGAAGTAGATTTGTGCATGGGTTAGTTGCTAAAATTTAGCAATCTAGTGGAGTTATTGTTAGTTAAACTTAGTTAACTGAGCTCTAGTCTTTAGTGGAGTCAGTGGGATTTTAAATGAGTATTTATAACAATTATTAACTCAATTATCTCTCAGAAAACTAATAAATTTACTAAAAATAAACCCATCAATGCATGGAATTCAAATTTCCTAGTTGGAGTGGTGGAAAAGGCACACTGTAATTCCCAATTGTATACTAGTTGAGTTTACATACTTTTGCATTGAACAAGTGGTAAATCCTATAGTAATTGCACAAGTAAATATGGAATTTACCTGTTATTTAGGAGCTAATTTCCTCTTGGATTGCGTAATGAAATAGGAGGAGGGTCTGAGGCTTGAATTGGCTAAGGGTTGGTGAAAGCAGGTCAGTGAGCAGGAGATTAGAATTGTAGTGTCAGGTGTGCTTTGGCATTGAATTAAGACATTGTAATTGATTAATATTCTAATCTAAATTAATGCAAAGCAGTGGAGGGGTTCTTCCCTGCTGGGTTCCCCTATAAAATCATTGTGTTCCTCGTGTTTTGATGGTTGCATTTTATTACATCTATTTCTATCATGTGTTCTCCTTTGCATAGAATAGTAGAATAATTTTTTGTATCTTGATTTCAGCATGATTTTATTAGAAGTAGAAAATTTCATGGAATTTCTACATGGTAATAGAGCATGGGAATACTACAAGAAACCTTGTGTCAAATATTCTCTGAGATAAAGTTCGATTTACAGAGTTTTTGGTGCAATTTCTCTTCAGTACAGGAAACATGTCTTTCAACGAATTGAGACTGGAGTATGCATTCGAGGGAACCAATTTTTTTTTCTTGGAAAGAAAAGATGGAAGATGTCCTTGATGACAATGGAGTATGGGAATATACACACTGATATTCCAAAAATAGCAACATGAGATGCACACATACTTGCTTAGTGGAAGAAATACACAACAGAAATGAGGAGGATTATTTCGCAAGGTGTCAGAGATCATGTGGTTTCGAACTTGCATGGAAAGGAGACTTATTTTTCAATGTGGTAAAATCTCACATATGTATTTCAAATAAGCAATGATGCCATGAAATTGGAATTAAGAGATAAAATCAGGAGCATTTAAATGCAGAAAAATGAAACCATTCCATAATACTTATCCAAATTCACTCAAGTTTGAAGTGAACTTGGAGGAGTAGGAGAAAATGTGCCACCATTCAAACTTGTGAACTTAGCACTCCTTGGCATTCCAAAATCCTAGAACAACTATGAGGATTCAGTTAATGGAAAATACAAGCTACCATATTGGGAGAGACTTTAGGTCCATTTGGTGTACGAGGAGATCATAAGAAAAACTAAATATGGTGTCACAACTAGAGCTGAGAAGGAAAAATTTTCCTTGGAGAGCAAGGGAAATAAGGCCCAAGTCAAGCTATAATCCATGTAGAACCAGGGTAAGAAGAAAGACCTCAAAAAAATTAAATGTTTTCACTTCCATGTATATGGACAATATCCAAAAAGGTGTTCACAAAAGAAATCTGAGAAGAACCCTTCAGGGGGAGCATGAGATGATGCTCTTACATCACAATTCAAATTTTATTTCACCCTCATTGCATGCACGGAAAATAATGTATTGTAACAACCATCCTCCCACATTTACCCAAGCTAACCGGTCCACAGAGGTAAACATGTGACGAAGAGTTACTATGATATGATTAAACTCCCTAAGGGAAGTTAAGGAAGTGGAACTGACGAACCAACAATTCAAAAACCTCCCTCAGGTGCTAGAGTACCCCCAGGAGCTAATCCACCACTCTAGGTCCCCAACCACTAAGCTAACCTAGCATTTCAATGAATTAAACCCCCAGTCACTCCGCCGACAAGGACTGCATCTGACTGAAACCCTCCAGTCACTCCTACAATTCCTGCAAGGGAGAGACTGTAGTATTTTTCATTCAGTTCTGTGCCAAGGACTATGATGTTTAAACCACTTTTTCAATGTTAGTTTCCAAGCGAATTCTGAGAACTTGATGAGAATTTTTGAGACAATAAACGACACCAACACAAATCCTATAAACCAAAAATTGATCAAGGACTTGAACTAACCAAGCCAAACCATGACATTCATTCATAAAACATATCACAAGTATGAAATCTACAGGTTTCTATAGCAAATATGAGCATAGGGGTCTCATACTTATGTTAGAATCTTCAAGAAGGATTTATGCCTTCTCACATTAGCTACATTGTCATCTGTTTGGTCATTAATTAATTATTGCCTCACATACTAATCAAAAAATTATTAGTTCCATGTTACCAACCACTTCGTGGGTGATATCCCTAGAAGAATGTTTTCTCTATGATGGTCGTCAGCTGGAAACAAACAACCCCTTACAACCCTCAAAAATCTTGTTTTGTCATTTCTTTGACCCTTGAGCTAGCCATGTGGTCCCTCGCCAATATATATTGATCGTATGTTTGAAGGTGGGCCTCTTGAGCCAAAAAGTATGTCTTATTAATTGGAAATCGAGTTATTGGGTTTAATTATAATAAACACTTATGGACATGGATTAATGGGGTAATTTAGTAGAAAAAGTGGGCTTAGCTTATGCTTTTTTCCCCTTGACATCCTTTGGATGTTACCCTCATATTTCAAGCCCATGGCATCTCCTTTATTGACCATTTCGTTGTAGGGTTGTACTACTTGGGAAACCACGACTTTGGTTGCGTAGTCCCACTCCCTTATCCACATATATCACTCACCTTCCACTAAGTACAAACCCATTCATCATGTCAACTACCTGGGATAACATTACCTCACTGGGTCCACATAGGGTTAGCCTCCACATTCCCTTGAATCCACCTTGGGTTAGGCTTTGATCGATTCCCCAAAGGTTGAAGTATCTGAAAAGAAAATTAAAAGCATAAATGACCCCATTCAATAGGAGAATGTACAACAAGATGAAAAGTATGGCCAACAAAAACATAATTAGTACGTGGGAAAAAGCCAATGCATGATCTCTACCCCATACCATGGCCATCACCCTGGTTCCATAGGCCATAGATGAGCCTCCTTTTTCAGTGAGGAACCCATGATTTTCTCGACCCCTAAAGGGAAATCGCGAAATAAAAAATCATGAAAGGAAAAATAAATATAAATAAGGGTGGATCAAAGAAATATACTTCACACATAGCATATTCAACATAACTCAGTCTCCTGATGGTCTTCAACCACGATTCCAATCATTAGACAAATCCTCAACTATTGTCATTGAGGTGACACACAATCCACCACTCTTCACAGTTGTCTAGGTCATGGATCCTTATTTGGCCAACGAGTAACACGTAACAAGTCTTCACAACAAAAATTAAAAATAGGGACAAATTGCACAAAATCGGACATCGGTTCTATGAAAAAATCTCCAAAAATGAGACACCACAGGGAAGACCAGACCAGTGTCATTGTGGTTATTTATATTCCATCTCTTGGGGACAGATAGACTCTCAACTCTCTCAGATATGTAGGCTAGATCTACCACATACACATTCACACACACAAATCTCCACCATCAGCTTCGAACATTTAATCAAGCAACATTGTCTTCAAACGTTTCAAATACAGAGTAGACTCAAAAACTAAGAAACAACCCTTCAATGGCTCTTCTTCAACATATGTCACACTCCACCTCACGCAAAAGGTTACACAAAGCCTCTACTCCATGCTCCATGACATTTTTCAGTGCAAAATTGAACTCTAAAACATAGGGCTATGCCTCCTTAAGCAAATATGTGCTCAAATCCCAGAGGTTACGTACAGGCTACTTGTTTACAACTTCACTACTACACGCAACATAGTGTGCCAACTCAGAAGGTCCAGACCATGTAGCTACAGCTTTGCATGCTCAACCAACACGAGAGTTTCATAGATAACAAGAAAACAAAAATTTCTTATACAAGAACAACAATGAAACTTGCTCATATGCTATCACAATCTTACACATGACAGTGACTGACAATTATGCTCCCACACACAAGGAGTAAAAAATATTCCAACAACTCTTCACACCACCAAGCCCTCATCTCTTCACACCACCGAGTCCATAGCTCTAGCTTTGATACCATATCATAAAACAACTTACAAAACAAACACTTGTAAAATACATTTACGCTACGGTTATTTATACATAAACACAACCAGAGAATCAGCTTGAACGATGCATGCGAAAATTTGATATTGTGTGATCAAAGTTATATGTGATTCATTACTAAATAAATAAGATATTTTAAGGTGAGGTTTGTGTAAAATTGGTTTACGAATGAAGAGTGATAATATATATATATATATATATATATATTATAGGAAATGTTGTAGTTTAATTTATTTGTGATATTTTATCTTATGGGGAATGTTGTATTTTATTTTATATTTTATATTTTATTAATTAAAATAATTTATATTTCGAGAAAATAACAACTAGTTGTGTTGGAAAATTAATGCCAGCCACCACAGTTATGATACTGAAATAAACCATCCTTTGGAGTACAACAACAAATGGAAAATCAATTTTCCTTGCATGGAGAAGGTTTTTGTTTATAGGATGAAGGACACGGATTAAAAGAAATTTTGAGCGGGAGTACAAACTTCCCATTCTGCAACACATCAGATAATTAAGAGCAAATGATCATTTAATGCAGGGTTGGTAAAATGTATGGTCCAAAAATTTATTATGCAATTTATATGTGTACTCTGCAACATCTGCATGTTCAAAATATCATGTTTTACTACAAACACCCATCCTAGGTTTTAAATGTTTTTTCTTGTCGTGTATAAAAAATTGAAAAATTATGTTTTGAAAAAAAACCAGTATGCAGAAGTATTTTTCCATGTGGTGGATATAAGTATGAGAAGTTTTGCAAAGAAAATAGTAAATCAATTTGTGGTGGGCGCGTAAAACAATCTAGTTAGAGGGATGTATACTGAGTTACTCAACAACTCTTATTGAAGTGTAAACCTTCGTAAGAACTCATAGTTTTACTTGGTGATGGAGCTGCAACCTCTATATTTTATGCGAATGTATCGTTTCTTGTACTTGTGAGATCATAACCTAAATTTTTTTTGTTGTTCTCATTTAATTTGTTTTACTCAGTTCTCATTGTGCATAAATTTTCCCAGCTTTTAATTTTTTTTACTTCCGTAAGTCAATTGTGTGAAATAATTTCCAGGATTTTAAATTGAGGAGATTTCTTTGCCTAAAATTTCACATGATATCAAAGCGGATGTAAACTTTTATTAGTGTAAGTGCAAGTGTTTTTACAAAGAGTTAAAGGTTGTTTTGAATGCATTTTTTTGGAGCATATTTTACAACAGGGAAAAAATGTTTTTTACAGTTAAAATGGAAGCATCAAGCACAAGATTTACTAATCCTAAAATACCTCAGTATAATGGAAACAATTATGATGCAAAACAATGACAGGTTGATGACATGGAAACCCAGTCAACATGCATGGAATATTCTTTAGCTTTTTCCCATTGGCACTCTAACAACAGTCACAACAGGATTCGCCAGTTTGGTTTGAAGGTGAAAAATTTTAGAATCTTCTCCTAAGGTTGAATTCAAATTTTTTATATATGGATGGGTATCCAACCATAGGTTTACACGTGGTGCAGCCATGGGCTACCACGTGCCCACTCTGGTGGACCCTCTCCAACTCCAATGGTCGAATTTCATTATGGGCGAGGTTCGAATTTCAATTTTTTGTGGTGGAGCGATAAATTTATATGGTGGCATTTATATATGGTATTCAGACCATATTTCAAAGGTGGGTTTTAATTATTGGTGGCTCATATGATATAGTTTATTATGGTGGCATTGGTTTACTATATTCATTGGCATATTGCAAAGTTCTGAATCAACATACATTTTAATCCAAAGTTTGTTGGCGTGCAATTTTAATATATAACCAAAGTTCTTAAACTTTGTAGTGGGCACATTATGTGGAACACAATGTGCGGGGGTCAGGGTCGAACCCATGACCACCTGCATGCTAACACTCCGACTTACCACTGGCCCACAAAATTGTTCCTTGTAAAGGATCGATTGCCACATCTATTTGAATTCAAACATATTCTCCAACGGGAAAAATGGAGGGGGCCAACCCCCTCCCATGAGACCAAGTCACATAATAATAGCACAGGCGGAGTATTAAATGTGTGGATTAAAGGTTAAGTGCGGGTTATTAAGTGCTAAACCTTATATTAAGCAGTAATCCCAAATTCTAATTCGGATAATGGTTTAAACACGCGTACAACGCTAATCAAGCTTATCCCTTCCAAGCTGCAGTTTAATATTAATTAACTGCAGTTTAACTTGGCGGAAAATTCAGCGGTTAAACCAAATTCGGTGAGACTTCCAAAATTGGACTTTATTAGAGTCCTCTCCAGTTTTGGAGGAGGATTCTAGGGAAAAATTAAATTTACCATATCTTGAGCAATTTTTGACCAATTTTGGCTCAGGAGGATTCATTCCTCACAGATTTTTATGTTTGGAACAAATTGGTATAGGCTGCAAAGGCAAAGGAGAAATTCTACTAGTGTTTTTGTCACTTGAATAAAATGAAAGCTTAGGGCCACCTAGAAGGAAGGCCATACCTAGATAAACTAAATTTCAACTTGAGAGAATGAATAGAGATTTCTAATATATTTTGAAATTATGGACTCATTGGAGTGTGCTTCAGGATAATTTGATGCATGTAAACAACAATTTTTACAGCATTGAGCTAATACAGAGGCCCAAGCCATGGAAGCTGGACCAAGGAGATGTATCCGAAGAGGGGTGAACTCCTTTATCAAAACTATGTGTTGATGGATCAATTGTGACGTTTTGTTATGTATATTACCTATTTGACACACGTAATAAAAAAGGAAACCTATGTAGATCAAGCATAAGATCAGCAAAACAATTTTAAATCTGAAATTGTAATTAGCACAACAAGACTAACATGAAAACTCACATCAATTTGGTAGTAGAGCTTGGTTGAAAGAAAAGGGTATTTGCATAATAGTTCCTTGAGCTTTGTGCAAGTTTAATGGTTGCAAATTTGTGATGCTAACAAGATTAAAGTTGCACAGAGGTGAAGGGAAATTGTTGTTTGAAAGAGATAATATTAGTACTAGACGAAGGAGAGCTACAAGAACACCATCTTCACAAAAATTTCCAAGTCCTGAGATTAGGACCAGAAGAAGGAGAGCTACAAGAGTACCATCTTCACCAAAATTTCCATTGGAGTATGACTCAAATGGAGGTCGAGGGAGACTTCCAGGTCCAACCTATATAGATTTTGGATAGGAAGTTCAAAGTGCTTTAGAATCGATCCATCATAATTGTAAAGTTGTCGTTGACTATTTTCACTCTTGAGATTGCTACATGAAAGCATGAAGATGTATTGAGGGAATAACACACTCATATTTTTGTTTAATCATAATTTATATATGTGTGCATATAATTCACTAAGTATGGTGCATAAATAAGAGGGTAGGGGGGGAATGTAACACCCCTATTCAATCCATGTTTTGTAAATGTTGTGTACATGCAAAACTTAGGTCGTGAGTTGGAACATATTAATTATGCAAGTGAGGTGAGAACCAATTTTCTGTGGTAATGCACCCATGTCTATGTCTATGCATGTTTTTTAGCCCAGTGTGCTTATGTGTATATGTTTTTATATGTTATGAGGCTAGAGAGACTAATATTGTAAATATGTTTAACTTATGCATACTAATAAACACATAATAAATGAAAACTGGATCATAAAAAAAAGGTATAGAGGGGAAATACTCCATGGGAACATAAAATAGGATTGATATTATTTAAAAATAGTTAAAAAGGGGGGCACATGAATATAACCTGAGCCCATAAGTGAACTCAGGGGGTCAAATTTCAAAGAGAAAAGGATGCACTGGAATGAAGCATGTTTTCCTTATGAGGGAGTTAATAATGAGAAATAAGAATGGACTACCAAGGATGGAAACACGAACCGTAAGAGTGTCAAAATTGAAACCATATGTGTTCATAAGTAATATTTCCTAGAGGTGGTGACATAGTTTGAGGGAATGGAGGTAAAAACATGGGTGGGCACTACTTAGGTGTAGGGTGATGGGGTATGTCAGCTTCGAGGTTGGAGGTGTCCATGGTGTGATGGGAGGTTCTAGAGACTCTGAAGTGTAGAAGGAGATACTAGAGACATAGATTTGAGACCTTTTATTTTCAAAAATAGGATGTGTTAAAGGTGGTGACACAACCCGAGGGATTGCGGGTGCAGAGAAGGGTGTGCAATGCTTGGTTGCGGGATGATGGTGGCCGTGAACACATAGGTTGGAAGTTCTTAGGGTTTGGTACCTTGGTTGGTTAATCATACTAGACATGTGCCGCTATTTGGGTGAGTTATTGCCCCATGTAGTTGAGGCCCTAGCTCGGGGAGTGACCCATTACTGAGACATAATGAACACTCTCGTCTATGACAGGGAGGAAGGTCAAAGTTTGTAGCAAGTTTGACATTGACCAAATTAGTATTTTTGTGACATTGATTTAATTATGTTTCAATTTCTTATGAAGCATTTTCTATATTATGTGTAATTTTTATTATTCTGCGTCAATTATAATTTTTGTTTGAAAATAGTAAATTTCTAGGAATTTGCATTAAATTCAATTTAGACGTGTATATCACCATGTTGGGAATATAATGAAAGGATACGACGCAGCGGAAGCACTAGATTTTAATTAACACCCACAATGGATCACCACAATCAATAATCACCCTTTTAATATATCGGAACCGAAACCCTTTAATAAATTTTAAAAAAAATTCAGTTCTCCTTCCGATCCTGATATAACCTTTTTATAACATTAAAACCCTTTTATAACAGCATTTGAATGCCTTTTATAAAAGTTTCAAATATATCACAGCAACCCCAGATCTGATTGATCTGACGGCTCAAATCAATTCGCAAGTCGGCAATTCTAATGTGTTCTCCAACCATCGACAGTTTTAACAATTCTGACGCGATGTGACTCGAATCAATTCGCAATCGGCAATTGACACTGTGCTATAATTTATATTGTTCAACAATTGCTCCGATGCGATATCAATCGGAAATCGCACGTCACAGGGATTGTATGTCACAACTGTCAGCAGGTTCCACAGTGCTGATGCGATATTTCCAGACCCGATCCAATTTCAAACCAGTTTATAACACTCCGCGTCTGGTCTATTGTTTTATGATGCGATATATAATACCTCTCCGGTCCCGATGCGATGTTACATGGACCCGATAACACATACAATAAACCAATATATTATTTTAGATCCGCTCCAAAGTTTCGATAGTGCTTTACTTCACAATTTCTCTATGTTAATAGCTTTTATGCTCACGGACTTAACAATGTCAGGTTTTCTTTCATTGCAGGAAATATTACAGTTTAAAACAGAAACCACACAGACCACCGCAATTTCAAGCAATTACACAAAGAAGAACAATATCCAAGATTCACGGGCTCGTTATACATTGGTGCACACAATCTAAATTTTATTCACAGTAACCAGAAAACCAGAGTCTCGGTCTCAAGCCAATTAACAAGGAATAGATCTCTGTCAAAAAAATACAATTCACCTCAACTGTGAGCTTCCACTCCACACCAAACCCTTACTACCCTAAAGAATCTCTCCCATCGACATTTTACTATTTTTTTTTATTAACTCAAAATGTTTTCCTAAAATGTCTAACAACAATTTCCTATTTTTTATAGATCAAACAGAAATCTGCTATTTCGTAGCTTCTCAAACACATCTATACAAAAAAATCTTATCTCTAATCTAAAATAAGACAATCTCTCACTTATTACAATAACAAACTATTTGAGAAGTCCAACCTCCTCAGTAAAACTGAAATTTACCAACAGTCAGTTAATTTCACCCTGCTTAGCCACAACATGTGAACAAATCTTCATAGTGCTGGCTAATTCCGATGCTCCTACATCAGACTTCCGAGGAAGAAAAGATTTGTCCTTCAGATTTTCAGGGCTTATTCCGTATCTCTGTAATTCAGCTGCTGTCAACCAACTAGAATCCTCCATTGGTTGCTCTTTCCACTTGACTAGATATTGGAAATATGTCTGCCCTCGAGTTTTCTTGGATATTCTTTGATCCAAGATAACCTCAACTTCTTTCTTAGATGCTTTTGGTACCTGTTCCTCCCAGTCTACAGTTTGAAGTTCATCACTTGTGGCTTCATTCTGCAATTCGGTCTCTGCCTCTCTGAATGGATATAAGTCTGCAACATTAAAAATGGGGGATATTCCGATCCCTTCCAGCAACTCGATCTCATATGCATTGGCTGAAAATTTCCTTTTGATTTAACAAGGTCCTATCTTCTTCATTTTTAGTTTGTTATAATTTTTTGTAGGAAATCTCTCTTTTCTCAGATATGCCATGACTAAATCTCCTACTTGAAACTCTTTTTCTCTTCTTTTCAGGTCTACTCTATGCTTATATCTGCTGCTGCTTTCTTGAAATTTACCTTTGACTTCTTCCTGTAGCTTCTACATTTGTTCAACAAAAACTTCAGCACTTGCACTCCTGGCTTCTTGTTTTCCCAAATCCCTAAGTTCATATACTCCTCTCGGATGCATTCCAAAGACAATATAAAATGGACTCATTCTAGTGCTTTTGTTTGGTGTATCATTGTAAGCGAATTCAGCTTGAGCTAATGCCAAATCCCGCTGTTTGGGATTCTGATGCACTAAACTCCCTAGTATATTCCCCAAGCTCCTGTTCACTACTTCAGTTTGTCCATCTGTCTGAGGATGGTATGCTGAACTAAAACTGAGTTTAGTCCCCAGTTTCTTCCAAAGTGTCCTCCAGAAATGTCCTACAAATTTAGTATCACGATCTGATACAATACTTACAGGTAAACCATGCAATCTTACAATCTCTGAAAAAAATAAATTTGCTATGTGTGTTGCATCATTAGTTTTCTTACAAGCAATCAAATGTGCCATTTTAGAAAATATATCCGCTACAACATAAATAGAATCATTTCCTCTATGAGTTTTTGGTAAACCCAGAACAAAGTCCATACTAACTGCATCCCATGGTCGATCTGGTATGGGCAATGGTTGATATAGACCTGTATTCTAACTCCTTCCTTTGGCATACTGACATACCCTGCATTTCTCAACAAACTTTTTAACATCAGTTTGAATTTTAGGCCAGTAATAAAAAGCATTCACCTGAGCGAAGGTTTTATCTTGTCCAAAATGACCAGACAACTCTCCACTATGCTTTTCCTTAATTATGTTCTCTCTCATGGAACATTTAGGAATACATAACTTGTTTCTTTTAAATAATAGGCCTCCTTGAATAAGGTAGTTCATCCATTGACTTCTATTATGGCTCACTGGATTCTGAATTGTTGTGTAGATGTCTTTAAAATCCTCATCATCCTTGTACATTTCTATCATTTCCTCAAAACCTACAACACCCACTTTAAATTCTTGCAAAAGAAAATTTACCCTGCTCAATGCATCTGCTACTTTATTAGTCTTACCACTTTTATGCTTTATTACAAAAGTGAAACTTTGCAGAAATTCCACCCATTTGGCATGCTTCTGATTTAGCTTTGGCTGGTTATTAATAAACTGCAAAGCATGGTTTTCTGAATATAAGATGAATTCCTTTGGCGTAAGTAATGCCTCCACTTTTTTAATGCCTGCACAATAGCGTAAAACTCCTTGTCATAGGAAGAATATTTATTTTTCACATCATTTAATTTCTCACTGAAATATGTTATTGGTCTTTGCTCTTGACTCAGTACCGCACCAACTGCTTCTCCACTTGCATCGATTTCTACTTGAAAGACTTTCTCAAAATTTGGCAATGCTAGAATTGGCTCTTGTGTTATCTTCTTTTTCAGCAAATTAAAGTTCTTGTCCGCCGCTTCTATCCATCAAAATGGTTGATTGACCTCCTTGATTGTCTCAAGGATTGGTGTACAAACTTGACTGAACCCTTTTATAAATTTTCGGTAAAAACTAGCAAGTCCATGGAAACTTCTCACCTCAAATATACTTCTGGGAGTAGGCTAGTTCCTGATTGCTTGTACCTTCTCTGGATCCATTTTCAAAACTTCTTTGGAAATCACAAATCCTAATTATACCAGCTCCTCTTTCATGAAACTACATTTCTTCAAATTGATTAGTAGTTTTTCTTTCTGTAGAGTTTTCAGGACTAACTTCACATGTTCCAAATGCTCCTCTTTAATTTTTCTAAAAACTAGAATATCATCAAGGTAAACAACGACAAATTTACCTGTATACTCTTTCAAGACCTCGTTCATTAGTCTCATGAATGTACTGGGTGCATTATTGAGCCCAAAAGGCATCACTAACCACTCATACAGTCCACTATTTGTTTTGAAGGCCGTTTTCCATTCATCGCCTTCCCGAATTCTGATCTGATGATACCCGCTTTTCAAATCTATCTTAGTAAAGTACCTGTATCCACTTAAAAAGTCCATTAAATCATCCATTCTGGGCAAAGGAAATCTATACCTGACTGTTATCTTGTTGATAGCTCTGGAGTCGGTGCACATGCACCATTCTCCTCCCTTCTTCGGACTAAGTAGCGTTGGCACAGCATACGGGTTCATACTTTCTCGAATCAGCCCCTTGTTCATCAGATCTTGTACTTGCCTTGCAATCCTTGCGTTTTCTTGGGGAGTTAGTCTATACGCAGCTTTATTAGGTAGACTCGCTCCTAGTATTAAGTCGATATGGTGGCTCACTCTTCTAATCGGTGGTAATTCATTCGGTAATTCATCCACGATGATATCCATGAAATTATTTAACATAGCTTGAATTTCTTCAGGAAAATTGTTTAAATTCGTAGAGGTTAAGATTACCTTGGGCCTCCCTACGATAGCGAAGTGCAACTCCTCGCTTTTACCGACCTCCTGTTGTAGTTCTTTACCACTTATCAACATAATACTATTCTCAGGCAATCCTTTATCAACATCATTCTTCACTGGCAGCAACGTGTGTTTAATTCTGTCCTTCTCTATGGTGTATGTATTCCTTCTCCCATCATGAATCACTTTCCAATAAAATTTCCATGGTCTCCCCAATAATACATGACATACATCCATGGGCATTATGTCACATAGGATCACATTTTTGTATGTGTCAATCTGCATTTCCACATTACCTTGCTCTGTCACGATAACTTGATGACCCTTCTGTAGCCAAGATACTTTGTAAGTTACAGAATGCGCCGTCCTTGCTAACCCAAGATTTTCCACCATCTCTGTGGACACAAGATTGTCAGTACTCCCACTATCAATTATGACCTTACAACACTTACCCTTTGATTTGCATGTAGTTCTGAACAAATTCTTCCTTTGCGCAGGTTCTCTAGCCTCCTTTTCTGATCTAAGAAAAGTTCTTCTAAGCAGCAATGATTCACCTTCTTCAGGTGGTTCGTCTTTCTCCACAAGTCAAGGTAATTCTGGCTCTGCTTCAGTCACATTTGCACCCCTCTGGCTTGCTAATTTATTATGAGGACAGTCCCTCGACATGTGTCCCCATTCTCCACAGGTATAACACCTAACATCTCTTCCTCGCCCTCTTCCTCTAGGCATGAATCTTCCTCTACTAGTTTCACCCGTTTGTGTTGATCTTCCACTTGAACTTCCTGCTTCATGCTGATGCTGTGTTCCTCTAGATCTAGCAGCTCCTCTACCTCCTGCTGAGCTCTTTCCTCTGTTCCTTTGATTCTGTTTCCTCAATATTTTCTCCTCTGCTTTCAAACTTGCTTGATAGGCATCCTCAACAGTTTTTAGACTTAACAGGCTAATCTCATCTTGTATTTCATACCTTAGCCCATTTACATATCTAGCTATTTTCTCCAAATCATCTTCTACATGCCCTATTCTGATACTCAATCTATAAAATTATGTTGTGTACTCCTTAACAGACATTCCTTTCTGCTTTAGATTTTGCATTTGCTTAAAAATATTCAAATGATAGTCTTTAGGAAAAAACTTGGCTTTCAGTTTACTTACCATTTTATCCCATTGCTTGATCTTAGATTTCCCTTTCCTCATTCTTGATGTATGTACCTCGTCCCACCAGATGGCTGCATGACCTTTCAATCTAGTGACTACAAACTTCACCCTCTTATTCTCCTCAACCTCTTCATAATCGAACTACTAATCTGTGGATCTGATCCAATCCATAAGCTCATCTGCATTCAAACTCCCTTCATACATAGGAATCTCCATCTTGGGTTTGCTTCCAAATTTTGCCAGCATCTTGATGAATTTGACATTTTCATTGTCTTCTTCTACTTCTTCCACATCTGCATCAGATTCTTCTGAAGAACTTTCAGCTCCATCATCAGGCGCTCTTCTTTGGGTTGTCTCCATTGACTCGATTCGTGCACACAAAATCCGCACTTCTTCTAACAAAATTGCATTTGGTTATGGTCTTCCTCGACCAATTCCTCTTCTTGGTGGCATCTTCGCTGCAAAGACATTTTCCTTCTGCTTTGATACCAAAAATTGACGCAGCAGCAACACTGGATTTTAATTAACACCCACAATGGATCACCACAATCAATAATCACCCTTTTAATATATCGGAACTGAAGCCCTTTAATAAATTTTAAAAACATTTCAGTTCTCCTTCTGATCCCGATATAACCTTTTTATAACATTAAAACCCTTTTATAACAGCATTTGAACGCCTTTTATAATAGTTTCAAATATATCACAGCAACCCCAGATCTGATTGATCCGACGGCTCAAATCAATTCGCAAGTCGGCAATTCTAATGTGTTCTCCAACCATCGACAATTTTAACAATTCCGACGTGATGTGACTCGAATCAATTCGCAATCGGAAATCGACACTATGCTATAATTTATATTGTTCAACAACTGCTCCGATGTGATATCAATCGGAAATCGCACGTCGCAGGGATTGTATGTCACAACTGTCAGCAGGTTCCATAGTGCCGATGCGATATTTCCGGACCCGATCCAATTTCAAACCAGTTTATAACACTTCGCGTCCGGTCTATTGTTTTATGATGCGATATATAATACCTCTCCGGTCCCAATGCGATGTTACACGGACTCGATAACACATACAATCAACCAATATATTATTTCAGATCCGCTCCAAAGTTCTGATAGTGCTTTACTTCACAAATTATCTGTTTTAATAGCTTTTACGCTCACGGAATTAACAATGTCAGGTTTGCTTTCATCGGAGGAAATATTACATTTTAAAACAAAAACCACACAGACCACCACAATTTCAAGCAATTACACAAAGAAGAATGATATCCAAGCTTCACGGGCTCATTATACATTGGTACACACAATCTAAATTTTATTCACAGTAACCAGAAAACTAGAGTCTTGGTCTCAAGCCAATTAACAAGGAATAGAGCTCTGTCAAAAAAATACATTTCACCTCAACTCTGAGCTTTCGCTCCACACCAAACCCTTACTACCCTAAAGAATCTCTCCCATCGACATTTTACTCCTCTCTTTTTTTATTAACTCGAAATATTTTCCTAAAATATCTAACAGCAATTTCCTATTTTTTATAGATCAAACAAAAATTTGCTATTTCGTAGCTTCTCAAACACATCTATACAAACAAATCTTATCTCTAATCTAAAATAAGACAATCTCTCACTTATTATGTTGGCAATATGATGCAGAGTGTTGTCCTTGATGGCAACCCACTTGATGAAGATGATGGCAACCTACTTGATGAAGTTGTCCTTGATGGAATGTGTCTTGATGAACTTGTTAAATGATGTAAATATGATGTATCTACAATGAGTACAGAAGGTAATGATGGAAGGAATGTCAGTATGTGCCAGAACATGATGAAAAGAGTATGTCTCAAGGCATACGCAGATTTGTCTAGACGAAGTAGCATATGCACGCGGGAAATAACGTGCCAAGTCGCGTATGGGAAAAAGCGCTCTAAATTTGTAAAACCAGGGGTAACTACCATGGTATTGACCCATTGTATTGAATGATGGTTCGCCTATGTGATCCCTTCCAGGAATACCATTGGAAGTTATGTGGTTTTGACTCATGGTATTGATGAAGGGTAACCCTATATAAGGAGAAGAAAATCATTGTGCAAAGTGTGTGCAGGTGGTCTGGGTTTTATTGAATACTTAACTCTGAAGTATATCTGCATGGTTGAACTCTATTCTTAATTGATAGATCTGAAGTCTATGGTGCACCTATGTTCATAAAGAAGGTTCAAGATCTCTAGATCTATAAATGAGAATCTCAAGGATGATCTGAAAAGAAGTGAAGATGACTTGGCGCAAATCTGTTGAAGAAATCTGGGTAAGTTCATAGATCTGATCTGTTTTGTAAAACCTATCTTTCTCAAATATATATGCAGGTTCAGTGAATGAAAAACGCGTGTATACACAAATCTGCTTAATGAAAAGCGCGTATGGGCAGTCAGGGTTTCTCTGAAAAGTGTACAAATGTATACGCGGTTTCTCTTCATTGAAAGTGCGTACATACGTGGATCCTCTTAATGAAAAGCGCGTATGGTATCTGAACCAATGGTTGCTTAAAGGGTGAATGTGTTTCTGCATATCTATTCTGAAGTCTGGGTTGTCTCTGATGTCTGGTTACAGTGGTCTCACTGTTCTGTATGAAGCATTGGGCAAGAATGTTTGTTGAGAAGTAAAGGGTTGTGTTGAAGCTGTTTTGATCCAGTTTGAAAATTGATGAAACATGGTCTGCAGTGAATCTGAGGGTTGAAGCCTTCAGTCTAAAAGAAGAAGCTTTCTGCTAGTAGAGGCTAGTGTGAATATCAGGGGGTAGTGGCTCCCTTCCAGGAGAGGCTGGTAAACGAGTGCAGGGGGTTGTTGCTCCCTCCAGGTGAGGTTGGTAAACGAGAGAAGGTTGTAGCCTTCTACAGGTGGGTGCCTGCATGCTGGTATGAGTCTGCACTAGTACTTGTTGTAAGAATTTTTCTTAATAATATAATTTTGAAGGCTGAGACGATGGCAGCGGTGGTTTTCTCCCGAATTGGGTTTCACCTAAAATCCTGGTGTTCATGTGTGTTGCCTATGTGTGATGATTATTCTGTTCTTTCTGCACCGGTTTACTGTTTTTTGAAATATCTGATGAATGAATAAAGTAATGATCTGAGTTAAGAATTGAATTCATAATTAGATCTCTGAGCATACGCGAGTTCAGTAAAGGATATCCGCCTATATACGCTGGTTGCCTTCAGGAAAGTAGCGTATGGGTTTTGTGAAGGAAAAATAAAAGTTTCATTGTCTGCCCTAAATACTGATTCACCCCCCCCCCCCCTCTCAGTATTTTTCCCAACAATTGGTATCAGAGCAGGTCCTTCTGAAAAGGCTTAACTGCTAGAAGGAAGATCAATCAAGATGAGCAATCATGAGGGAACAACATCTATCAAGCCTCCACTCTTCAATGGAAGCAATTTAATCTTCTGGAAAATAAGGATGAGATCTTATCTTCAGTCTATGGGAGCAGATATATGGGCCATTGTTGTACAAGGATATCAATATCCAGCTACTATACCTACAGATCCAACTGAAAGGAAGAATTATGAATCAAATGCAAAGGCGGTGAATGCTCTAACCGGAAGCCTGACTGAAGCTGAATTTGTCAAAGTCATGCAGCTGAATACAACAAAAGAAATTTGGGACAAAATCATTCTAAGTTATGAAGGTGATGAAAAGGTAAAAAGTGCAAAACTTCAAACTCTCAGAATTGAATATGAAAATTTAAAAATGCATAGTGATGAGAGTGTTGCCAGTTTCTTTTTACGTCTTGATGATGTTGTAAATCGTATGAGAAATCTTGGAGAAACAATAACCAAATCTACCTTGGTTGAGAAAATCTTAAGATCTCTAACGGAAAAATTTGAATCAAAAGTCTCTGCTCTTGAAGAAAAATAGGATCTTCAAACTCTTACTGTGGTGCAACTTCATGGCATACTGACTGCATATGAAATGAGGAGAGGAGGACCATCTAAAGTCAAAGAAGTTGTTTTTAAAGCTTCTACAAAGGGGAAAGAAGTTCAAAAGGCAGAAGGATCAGGATATATCTCAGAAGAGGATGAGGCAAATTTTGTAAAGAAACTTCAACTTGGCACAGGATGATTTAGAGGTAAGCTTCCTTTCAAATGTTTTGAATGTGGAAGAGTTGGAAATTATGCTGCAAAGTGTCATTATAAAGAAACATCTGGTAGAGGGAAAGAAGTAGCAAGAAGGAATAAGAACAGATCTAGCACTAAGAAAAGTTACTATACTAATGAAGACAGTGATGGGTTATCTGATAGTGAGGAAGAATGTGAACAAGATCTTAGACTTCTCATGGATTTTGAATCTAATGATACTTTTGTGGATGCTCTAGAGGACAAGGATTTTCTTGAAGAAAACAATCAACTTAAAATAAACCTAGAAGAAAAGAACATAATCATAGAGACTCTTGAAAATCAGCTTGAAGAAAAGGAAAAACGCATTGGAGAATTAGAGTGTGAAGTAGTAAAGATAAGAAAAGATCATGAGAAAGAGAAGACTCTCAATCTTAGATTTGCTAAAGGTTCAGAAACCTTAGATGAAATTATCAAAGTACAATGGTCTCCTCTTATAAAGACAGGTCTTGGATATACAGGAGAATCTTCTCAGGCCTCATCTCCAAATTACCTAAAAGCAGCAAGGGAATAAAGAAACTCAGCAAGGGAATAAAGAAAATTTACAGGTAAAGCATAATACAAGGAACACTAACAGGGATAATTTTCAAAAGGGCTACAACCAACAGGTAAATTCAAATAGAAGAGTTTATGATCGCAGAAATTTCTACTTCAATGGACAATGTTTCTCATGTCACAATTTTGGTCATAAAGTTGTTCAATGTGTTGCATATAAAACCATCATGACAAGAGAAGAAAGAAAGAAAAGGATGGATATTGAACCAAGGAAGAATGTCTATAACAACTTTTCTCCTCTTCAAAATGAAGTTGAATGTGCTTATTGCAATAACTTTGGCCATGAAGAATCTGAATGCAGGAGAAAAATACAGCCAAAAGAACATGTTCCTTCAAGTTCCAAAGTTTGGAAAAAGAAGAAAAAACAGGTTGAAAATTGTGGCATAGCTTTATTTGCAGAAGGTCAAGAAAATCAATGGTATATTGACAGCGGATGCTCAAAACATATGACAGGTGAAAAAAACAAACTTCATGCATATGATGCCTTAGAAAAGGAAAAGAATGTTACTTTTGGAAATGATACACCTGCTGTTATTAAGGGAAAAGGGTCAGTTTTTCTAAAAGAAAAGGTGAAAGCTAATAATGTCATGTATGTGGATGGATTAAGACATAACCTGTTAAGTGTAAGTCAAATGTGTGATCAAGGAACTAAAGTTGTCTTTAGTTCAAAAGAATGTGTGGTACATGATCTTGATACAGGTAAAACCATTATCAAAGGAAATAGAACTCCAAGCAACCTGTATGTATTAAAGAACTGCAAAGATCAATGTTACTTAAGTAAATCTTCAGAAAGTTGGCTATGACATAGAAGGTTGGGGCATCTACGCTTCTCTCAAATCAACAAATCAAGAAGACTTAAATCAGTTCGTGGTCTTCCCAATATTAATCTACCAGAGAGCATCATATGCAAATCTTGCAAATTCGGTAAACAGACCAGAGTAAAATTCAATGCCAAAGAAGGTTCATCAAATAGGCCTCTTGAACTCGTTCATACTGACATATGTGGACCTATGAGGAAAAAGTCACCACGTGGAGAAGAATACTATATCTTATTTATTGATGATTTCTCTAGAATGTGTTGGATTGGGTTGCTTAAACACAAAGATGAAGCATTTGAGAAATTTCAGATTTTCAAAGCATTGGTTGAAAATGAATTAGATCTAAAAATCAAGTGTCTTAGATCTGATCAAGGAGGAGAATATACATCAAATGAATACTTTGAATTTTGTGAATAACATGGCATAAAAAGACAGTTTTATGTTGCAGGCACTCCACAACAAAATGGCGTAGCAGAAAGAATGAATAGAAAAAATCAACAAATGGCTAGATCTATGCTTGATGATTCTGGAACACCTCACACTTATTGGGGAGAAGCAGCTCACACAGTAGCAAATATTCTTAACAAGGCACATGTTCGGGTAAACAGTGACAAAACTCCATATGAACTATGGTATGGTAATCCTCCTTCTGTGAAGCATTTTAGAGTTTTTGGAAGTAAATGCTTTATCAAAAATAATGATGAAAAGCTTGGTAAGTTTGAACCCAGATCTGATGAAGGAATATTTCTTGGTTACTCATCTACAAGCAGAGCATACAAATGTTACAATAAAAGGCTTCGAAAGATTGTTGAATGTATTGATCTTGTTATTGATGAGTTTCCTGCAGCTACTAAAGAAGAAAAACACATAGCAGAAGAAGATGATGGTGATTTTTTTCCTTCCGCATCAAATAGAAATGATATAGACAATGGATCCAATGAAGTACCAGAAGATGATCTATCTAGAAAAGCTCCATCCAGATATGTTCACAAGAATCATCCTGAATCTCAAATTTTGGGAAACAAGGAATCAGGTGTACAAACAAGGATGACTCTTGTGGGATCTTCTAGCTATCTGGCATTTCTATCCACAATTGAACCACACAATGTCAATCAAGCTAGCAAAGATGAATGTTGGATTCAAGCCATGAATGAAGATCTTGATCAAATTGAGAAGAATCACACTTGGGAATTGGTACCAAGACCACATGATAAAAATGTCATTGGAACTAAATGGATATTCAAGAACAAGTTAAATGAGAATGGGGATGTTATAAGAAACAAAGCTAGACTGGTTTCCAGAGGGTATACTCAACAAGAAGGTATAGACTTTGAAGAAACTTTTTCTCTTGTAGCTAGACTTGAAGCCATAATAATGTTTCTTGCTTTTTCAAGTTCTCAACAAATCAAAGTTTATCAAATGGATGTCAAATCTACATTCCTCAATGGTGATCTAGAAGAAGAAGTTTATATAGAACAACCAGAGGGATTCATTTTGGGAAATGATAAGAATCTTGTTTGTAAACTTAAAAATTCTCTATATGGTCTCAAACAAGCTCCAAGGGCATGGTATTATCGTCTTGACAGATATCTTCATCAACAAGGATTTTCAAAGGGGTCTGTTGATAGCAACTTATACACAAAGACTGAAAATGATAAACTATTGACTGTGGTTGTTTATGTTGATGATATCATTTTTGGGAGTAATGAAGAATCTATGAGTCAGAAATTTGCTTCTGTCATGCAGCAAGAATTTGAAATGTCCCTACTAGGTGAACTAACATTATTTCCTGGCTTATAAGTGCATCAAACTACAGATGGTATATTCTTATCCCAAGAAAAATATCTTAAGAAAATCCTGAAGAAGTATGGCATGGAAGACTGCAAACCTGTAAGTACACCAATGATAACAGGATGTAATCTCAATTCTAATGATGATTCCCCCACGGTGAATCAACCTGAATATAGATCTATCATAGGAAGTCTACTTTATCTCACTGGGACAAGACCAGACATCATGCATGCAGTTGGGATTGTTGGACGATTCCAAGCTAATCCAAAAGAGTCTCATCTTCAGGCTGTGAAAAGAATATTCAAATATCTACAAGGGACTCAAGACTTTGGACTATGGTATCCAAAGAATGTTGATCTTACTCTACATGCATACAATCCCAGTTGAAATTTTGAAGTATTGATATTGGGAAGAAAACAGTGGTGGTTTGGGTACATTCTATATGGAATACCGGTTGGTATCTTGGTTCGATGAAGCAGAATTTCTATTTCTTTCCATCTTTGCTGGTAAGATATGGTTGTATCTTATTTACTCAACTCCTTTGAGGATGATGCAAACAGCAGAGATTTTCAAATCAAATGTATACTTCCTCTATCTCCATTATGTGAGTAATAATTTATGGTATCTCAAGAAATCCTATATGCATTCAAATACCAGCATCCTACAGTATCACCTTTCGTGAACAAGTGCTTAAACAAAAGGTGAAGAAGGATGTTATCAAGAACGTTCATGATATTTTTACCAAGCCTCTACCCGAGAACGTTGAATATCTCAAGACAAAAGGTAGGTGTTGTCTCTGCCTATGAGATCGATTAAATTTAGAAGATTAAATTGGATACGCGGGTTTCCTGAAAGACAGTCGTGTATATACGCGAGTTCATACACAGAAAATCGTGTATGAGTCGTTGCTGACAATTTTCCTGGGTCAGCATTTCTTCAGCACAAGCTGTGGTGTTGTTTGGTATCTCTGATGTGGTTTGGAGTCTCTGGTGGTATTTCAGCTCTTATATTTCTGTTTCATTCTCTATTGTTAGGTAGAGGTAATAGTGACTTGTTGATTAGATGTTAGGGTTACTGGCCGTAAGGAGGAGCTTTGTTCATATAGAAAGGAGACTTGATGCTGCTTGTTTCGGGGGAACGTGTAGCCTTGTTGAAATTATAATGGTATTGGCAGTATGATGATTCTAAAATATAATCTCTTTCTTGAGATCTTGTTGGTTTTTGTTACAAAAGGTCATTTTTGTAATTGGTTGAAAAAGGGAATGTTGAGACCCATGATGTAAATTTGTAATATTCAGTCATGTAAGGACTTGTTCAAGTCTGTAAACCCACTTGGTTGGGTACTTGAGTCTCATATGTAAATCCACTTGGTTGGATCTGTGATGTAAGTATGAGTCCTTAGTGATAGGAAGGTCATAGAGTCGTGTACTTCTTTGTAAAATATGTTTGAAGATTAAGCTTGAACTTAGGGGGAGCATGGTAACTTTAGTACACTTCAGATCTCTGTGCCTTTGCTACCACGGGAAAAAACTGCTTGTGTTTATTTCGTGCCTTTGCCCTTGATATCCAAGGGGGAGAAGTATTGACATGATGTTTGATGGGGAAAATATATTATGTATGCCTTTCTGTCGATGTAGTGATCACGCTTGCTAAACAGTTTTCCTTTCAATCCAAGGGAGATTGTTGGCAATGGTCGATGTTCATCCTTGATATTGTGTTTTTCAATCAGACTGTTCTTAGCTATGATGAGAACATCCCTTTATTTTGAATGTGTCATGATGAACTTGTTAAATGATGTAAATGCGATGTATCTGACGGATACGAGGATACAATGATGGAAGGAATGTCGATGTATTACGGGAACTGAACGAAAAGAGTATGTCTCAGGCATACGGTTTGTCTAGACAAAGTAGCGTATGCACACGGGAAATAACGTGCCAAGTCGCGTATGGGAAAAAACGCTCTAAATTCGTAAAAGCAGGGGTAACTACCATGGTATTGACCCATTGTATTGAATGATGGTTCGCCTATGTGATCCCGTCCAGGAATACCATTGGAAGTTATATGGTTTTGACTCACGGTATTGATGAAGGGTAACCCTATATAAGGAGAAGAAAATCATTGTGCAAAGGGGGGCAAGTGGTCTGGGTTTTATTGAATACTTAACTCTGAAGTATATCTACATGGTTGAACTTTGTTCTTAATTGATAGATCTGAAGTCTATGTTGCACCTATGTTCATAAAGAAGGTTCAAGATCTCTAGATCTTTAAATGAGAATCTCAAGGATGATCTGAAAAGAAGTGAAGAATACTTGGCACAAATCTATTGAAGAAATCTGGGTAAGTTCATAGATCTGATCTTTTTTGTAAAACCTATCTTTCTCAAATATATACACAGGTTTAGTGAATGAAAAGCGCGTGTATATGTGAATTTTCTTAATGAAAAGCGCGTATGGGCAGTCAGGGTTTCTCTGAAAAGTGTACAAATGTATACACGGTTTATCTTCATTGAAAGCGCGTACATACGTAGATCCTCTTAATTAAAAGCGCGTATGGTATCTGAACCAATGGTTGCTGAAAGGGTGAATGTGTTTCTACATATCTATTCTGAAGTCTGGGTTGTCTCTGATGTCTGGTTACAGTGGTCTCACTGTTCTGTATGAAGCATTGGGCAAGAATGTTTGTTGAGAAGTAAAGGGTTGTGTTGAAGCTGTTTTGATCCAGTTTTAAAATTGATGAAACGTGGTCTGCAATGAATCTGAGGGTTGAAGCCTTCAGTCTGAAAGAAGAAGCTTTCTTCCAGTAGAGACTGGTGTGAATATCAGGGGGTAGTGGCTCCCTTCCAGGAGAGGCTGGTAAATGAGTGCAGGGGGTTGTTTCTCCCTCCAGGTGAGGCTGGTAAACAAAAGAAGGTTGTAGCCTTCTACAGGTGGGTGCCTGCGTGCTGTTATGAGTCTGCACCAGTACATGTTGTAAGAATTTTTCTTAATAATATAATTTTGAAGGTTGAGACGACGGCAGCGGTGGTTTTCTCCTGAATTGGGTTTCCACCTAAAAAATTCTGGTGTTCATGTGTGTTGCCTATGTGTGATGATTATTCTGTTCTTTCTACACCTGTTTACTGTTTTCTGAAATATCTGATGAATGAATAAAGTAATGATCTGAGTTAAGAATTGAATGCATAATTAGATCTCTGAGCATATGCGAGTTTAGTAAAGGATATCCACGTATATACGCTGGTTTCATTCTGGAAAGTATCGTATGGGTTTTGTGAAGGAAAAATAAAAGTTTTAGTGTCTGCCCTAAATACGTTACCATTTATCTAATTATTTTGACATATTATAATAACAAACTACTTGAGAAGTTCAAGTACTCTAAGTGGCCAAATTTACCAACGAGTTAGTGAATTTCACCCTTTTTAAACGACATGTGAAAAATCAACTGCATTCTTGGCTAATTCCGATATCTGCATCGGGATATATACTCTAGGTATTTCAAGGTTTTGTAGTATTGGCACATAATTGTACCCAGGTGGAGGCTAAAACGTGATGAAGTCAGGAATATAAATGAAAAATTTTTTCCATATAAATTTATAAGAAGAGTTCGCTGGATTTGATTACACCAACAAACAGTGAGATTTCTATTGTGGTTTGGTAGTATTATAAAGAAAATTTGAATAAATATGAAAATATTCTTATGTGATAATCTGTTTCCAGTGAAAAAAAAAACCATATTTGAACCTTCCCTTTAAAAAAAAATCTCTATACATTAAAAAATATTTCAAAATTAATGATGGTACATAGATCATGTCAGATAAATAAATATTTAGTATATCATAATACAAACAAAGATATTTGAAAAAAAAAATCCGAGCTATCTTTAGTGCGACTTTTTGGAAGCTTTTTCGATGGGTTTTTTCTGGTCTAGTTTCTCTAAAATCCGACAAGAATTCATTGAAATGTCAAGTTTGATGGGTAACCCTTGCACAATCCAAGTGCCCTAGGGGTTTTTTAGGGTGCTAAATCCATATAAATAGTCAAAAAACCAGTTTAAATAACACAAATCAAGATTTCACCTTAAAATTTTCCGCTGAATTTCGACACCAAAAACTCCAAAAAGTCGCACTAAAAACAACTCCAAAAAAATCTACACTATACCTTTAGAGGATCATGGTGTATAAATCAACATTTAATATTCAAGAGTCCATACTACATAGAAAGAAATGTTAAAAAAAAGGATGCTCCAAAATTGGTCGTAGTCTAAGATTTGAATGCATGTTAGATTCTAATAAATAAGTGTTTGTAGTTAAAACTTTATATTGGAATATAAATTTTTATAAAGGTAAAATGTTTAAATATATTAAAATAAAATAACTAAATATTATGTAATTTAAATTTGTTTACTAAAATATATTTTTAAATATTCCAAAAATTTATTCACAAAGTAAAAGTGGAAACCATCACAACAAAATAGATTATAGTTATTAATTTTTTTATTTTTTTAATTTAGAATATAATTTTAAATGAGTTGTGATTTTTTTTATTTAAACTTTATTTTAAATTTACAACTAAATTTCATATTCTCCTCAAAACGTTGAATAATTTTTTTTATTAAAAATATACTTTGAAAATAATTAAATTAAACTTTGTATTATATATATATATAGATATATATATTAAAATTTAGAATAAATTGCTCACGGGGCATAGAATATACGGCGATGGGATTTAGTGTTAAATCATTAAGGAAATAAAGTCCTAAAAATCATATAATTTAAATATATTTTTAAAATAGTAAAAGAAATTATAATATCATAATTCACTTGTCTCACAATCATAAAATATAAAAATAAAAGTAATAATAATAATAATATAATGTATTTATATTTAACATATAATTTGACGTAAAGTTGTGATTTTTATTATTATTTAGATTTAATTTGAAATTTTTGAATAAATTCTATTAAAAAATAATGCTAATGATTTAAGTAACATATATAAATGAAAAGTGATAAAGAATGGCTTCCACTAGTAAATCCCTATGTAAACACTACATCTAGAATACTAAATCACTTAAAATAATGACTTAAATATTTAATTTCCAATGCAAATCACATCAAACTATTATAAGAATTGACGAGTCAAAGAATTTAAATATTAAATTTCGAATGAAAATCACATCAAACAAGTCTTAAAAAAATTATGACTCAAAGCATCAAACAAGTCTTCAAAAAAAATACGAGTCAAAGGATAAAAGGTTTGGGTAATGGTTGGAAAAAAAAATTGGAGTGTAATGTAAATAGGTTACAATTTTATATTGAAAACAATAAAAAAAAAAAAATTAGTATGATTTTGAGATTTGATAGAAAGATTTTAAAATCTAGATTATAACTATTAAGATTTTGAGTACTTATTTTATAACAATTTAATAAAATTGTAGCCTTCGTAGACAGAATTTTTCTAGGATGTTAAACCGGCGAATTTGAAAAGAGGCGTCAAACCAGCACTACTGGGTAAAAATTGTATAAACAAATTCTGACATGGCCCAAAACCATAAAATACTTGGACTATTCCTTTTCGGTATCCGTGTTGACCGACGACTAGTTCATCCTTAACGAATGGTGTATCATGTGTTTGCTGAAACCCTAGAATACAAAGCAGGTGCATTATTTAAATACCTACTCAATTTGATTTTCCTACATTATTTAAATACCTACTCAATTTGATTTTCCTACAGTGTGGGTTTCATAAAGTTGATACCCAGTCCGCATGAGTTTTTGACTACTCTTGTCTGTGTTGGTTTCCCTTCCAAGGGCGGCTAAACTTTTACCTAAAGAACTGGTTTCCCACTCAGGACAGTTCATATTTTTTGTAAAGCATGGCTATCAAGCCCAGTTTTTAGGCTCACACAGCTGAAGCTAAGGCAGTTTTGTACTAGTATGTTATATAAATAGAATTAGTATTATTCAGAAAATAATAAAAATAATATAATGTATTTATATTTAGAATATAATTTGAGGAAAAATTCTAATTTTTATTATTATTTAGATTTAATTTGAAATTTATGAATAAATTCTATTAAAAAATAATGCTAATGACTTAAGTAACATATATCAATGAAAAGTGATAAAGAATGGCTTCCACTAGCAAATGCCCATGTAAACACTACATCTACATTACTAAATTACTTAAAATAATGCCTTAAATATTAAATTTCCAATGCAAATCACATCAAACTATTATAAGAAATGACGAGTCAAAGAATTAAAATATTAAATTTCCAATGCAAATCACATTAAACAAGTCTAAAATAAAATTATAAGTCAAAGGATAAAAGGTTTGGGTAATGGTTGGAAATTTTTTTGGGAGTGTTGTGTAAATAGGTTACAATTTTATATTAAAAACAATGAAAATAAAAAAAATTGGTATGATTTTGAGATTGGATAGAAAATTTTTAAAACCTAGATTATAACTATTAAGATTATGAGTACTTTCATAATTTTTTTTTAATAATTTTTGATACACTTGAATTTATTTTAAAACAATTTAATAAAATTTTGATACTCTTGAATTTATTTAAAAACAATTTAATAAAATTGTAGCCTTCGTAGACAGAATTTTTCTAGGATGTTAAACAGGCGAATTTGAAAAGAGGCGTCAAACCAGCACTGCCGGGTAAAAATTGTATAAGCAAATTCTGACATGGCACAAAACCCTAAAATACTTGGACTAGTCCTTTTCGGTATCCGTGTTGACCGACGACTAGTTTGTATTGGAGTTGAATTGAAAGAATACTCATTCTTAACGAATGGTGTATCATGTGTTTGTTGAAACCCTAGAATAAAAAGCAGGTGCATTATTTAAATACCTACTCAATTCGATTTTCCTACAGTGTGGGTTTCATACCCAGTCCGCATAACTTTCTGACTACTCTTGTCTGTGCAATGGAGAAACGCAGGTCAGAAATCTTAGCATTCGTTGCTATGTTAATATTGATCAACTCCTGCCATGGACAAAAGAGAGGAGAATGTGTAGAAGAAGAGCGTGTTGCCTTATTAGCTTTCAAAGCCGGTATTGTGGAGGTTCCGAGCGGAGCTCTTAAATCATGGACGAGAAATGATTGCTGCAAATGGAACGGTGTATCCTGCGATAACAGTAGCGGTCGAGTGGTGAGCCTCATTCTTAATAGGGATCCCATGAACGAAGGCAACAACGTTTACATGAGTGGAAGCATATCTGAATCCATTGGGAACCTGTCCTACCTTCGCACCTTTACCCTTATGAGGTGGAAAAATATAAGTGGAAAAATTCCATCGTCTATTTCTCGCCTTTCAGCCTTGAACACTCTTTCTCTGGATAACAACAAACTCACCGGTTCCATTCCTTCTGACATTGGCCAACTCCTCAAGCTCCAGTCATTGTCTCTCCCCGGAAACTTGCTTGTCGGTCCTATTCCGGAATCCATTGGAAACCTACGGAATTTAAATTCTTTGTACTTGGATTCGAATCGTCTATCGGGTCCCATTCCTTCAAGCATTGGAAATCTGAGGCTCCTGTCCGTGCTGACTCTGAACAACAATATGCTGTTGGGTCCCATTCTGGACTCCATGGGAGATCTGAAGCAGCTAACAATGCTACATATAGAAGATAATTTGCTGAAGATAATTTAATCATATTCAATTGAACAAGGTTGAGATATTTTGTTTATATACAGAAACAGAGTCATTTTTATGTAATGTTATTTTATGCACAACAGTGCGTTTGTAAAAGACAGAGAGTGCAGAACAGAGTATACACAGCAGTGTATGTTGTTTTAGAGAGACAGAGTATTTTTCTGTGTGAGACAGAGAAGAGTTTTATTTTGGAACTGTGCTTAGAAGCAGTCCAGCAGTTGTAATCCCTCTGTATTGAGGAAGAATATGTAACAGTTTTTTTTATGTAATAGAATTTTTTTTTATGTGGAAACTCTATCACTGTGAATGACATTTTAAACATTTTCTCTCTGTTAAGGAAGGGAGTTTTACTCTCCTTCTATTGTTTGGAATTATTAAATATTCCAACATGGTATTAGAGCTAGTCCAGGCTCTTTGAAGGTCAAAGACGCTGAAGGAAAGGAGTTCTTTATTGCAGAAGCCTCTCCAGCAGTGTGAAGGTTCAGACAAGAAGAATCCAAAGGTATTTCTCTATACAGTTTTGTATTACTTTTGCAGTACATTTAGTTAATTTTAAACACACAGTCAAGTGTTTTTTGAATCATAGTTAAGAGTGCAGAATGGCTGGAGCCAGCACTGGTATGGGTATGGGAAATATCCATCTCCCAATGTTTAATGGGAAAAATTATGACTACTGGTCAATAACTATGAGAGAATTATTTGTCTCCCAAGACTTATGGGAATTTTTTGAGGATGGCTTTGAAGAGCCAGCAGATGAACATGAGTTTAATATGTTAACTCAGGCAGAAAGAGAGATGCTGAAGAGAAATAAGAAGAAAGACTCCAAAGCTCTTTTCTTTTTGTATCAAGCAGTTCATGAGAGTGTGTTTCCAAGGATAGCAGCAGCTAAGAGATCCAAAGAAGCATGGCAGACTCTTATGACAGCCTATCAAGGCATGGAAAAAGTGAAGACAGCAAAACTTCAGTTGCTGAGGAGAGACTTTGAGACTCTCTGTATGAAAGAGTCAGATACTATTGACTCATTCTTCACTCATGTGATTGGAATGGTCACACAAATAATATCTCATGGAGAGACTCTTGAAGACAAGAGGATTGTGGAAAAACTCTTGAGAAGTTTACCCTCAAGATTCAATGTGATTGTCACCACCATAGAGGAGACTAGGGATCTCACAAAGTTTTCAGTGGATGAACTTCATGCATCACTGATGACCCATGAACAGAGATTGGGTAGGAGTGAAAACTCATCTCTAGAACATGCTTTTAAGTCCCAGATGTCTTTCGGAAGAGGAAGAGGGCAAGGAAGAGGAAACAAGAGAGGAAGAGGCAGAAGCCAAAACAGAGGTGGAAGGAACAGTCCAGCAAATGCTCAAGGAAGGGGCAGCAATCCAAATCAGCATCAAGGCCAAGGCAGCAGCCAGCAAAGTGGACAGCAGAATGCACAAGGACAAAGGTATGATAAATCCAATGTCCAATGTTACCATTGTAAAAAATATGGTCATTATGCTAATGAATGTAGAAAGAAGCAGCAAGATATGGCAAGTAGAACTAGTGCAAATTTCACTAAGGAAAATATCAGCCAAAATAATTTGTTTTTAGCTTGTAATATGGCTGAAGAAAAAAGTGAGGATTTATGGTTTCTAGACTCCGGTTGCAGTAACCATATGACAAGAAACTTAGCAATGTTTTCTATGTTAGATGAGAGTGTGAAGTCACAAGTCACACTAGGAACTGATAGCAAAGTTTCTGTTATGGGAAAAGGAAATGTAAATGTTTTAACAAGGAAAGGTGCAAAGAAATCCATAGCAGATGTTTATTATGTTCCAAGAATGAAGTGTAACCTCTTAAGTATTGGACAGCTTGTCCATAAGGGGTATAATGTTTTCTTTGAGGATGATGTTTGTACCATCATGGATAAACCACCCAGCAAACAATGTATTGCTGAAGTGAAGATGACAAGGAATAGGATGTTCCCTCTCAGAATGAGAGCAGACTTGAAGAATGAAGAAAAGATAGCAGCAGTGGCACAAGAGACTTTCCAAAGCGAACCAAAAGATGATAATTGGTTATGGCACTTGAGATTTGGACATCTCAACTTTGGAGGTCTTAATTTGTTGAACATAAAAGGAATGGTAAGTGGTTTACCATTGATAGAGAAACCAGACAGCCTTTGTGAAGGTTGTATTCTTGGGAAACAACACAGAGAAAGTTTTCCTTCCGGGAAAAGCATAAGGGCGAAAGCACCCTTAGAGATTGTCCACTCAGATGTGTGTGGACCGATGCAAACTCCATCACTTGCGAACAGCCACTATATCTTAACATTCATAGATGATTTTACAAGAAAAACTTGGGTTTACTTTTTGAAAAAGAAAAGTGAAGTGTTTGAAAAAATTTGCAATTTCAAAGCACTTGTTGAGAATCAGAGTGGGCTGCATATCAAAGTCTTAAGGACTGATAGAGGAGGTGAGTATATATCTAAATATTTTCTACGTTTTTGTAGAGAAAATGGTATTCATAAGCAGTTTACAACTAGATATACTCCGCAGCAAAATGGAGTATCCGAAAGGAAGAATAGAACCATAATGGACATGGCAAGGAGTATTTTGAAGGAAAAGCATTTGCCTAATGATTATTGGGCTGAAGCTATACATTGTGCAGTGTACATTCTAAATAGATGCCCTACAAAAGCAGTTATGAACAAAGTGCCGGAAGAGGCATGGAGTGGCACAAAGCAGGATGTCACACACATGAAGGTTTATGGATGTGTGGCTTATGCACACATTCCGGATCAGCTAAGAAAGAAGTTGGATAGTAAGGGGGAGAAATGTATTTTCATTGGATACAGTGAGGAATCCAAGGCCTATAGGTTGTACAACCCATCCACCAAGAAGTTTATTATGAGCAGAGATGTTCAGTTTATTGAAGAGGAAGCTTGGGATGGAAGCATAGAGAAAATAGTGAATGTTAAACACTGTTTATTTCATGATGAAAATGATGATGAGTTGGCTGAAATACATCCCCAAACAGCAGCACCAACACAAGAGCAACAAAGCACACCCTTGAGGAGAAATGACAGTGCTTCTCCAAGCACACCACAAGGAGGAAATTCAAGTGCTTCTTCAAGCATTTGTACATCTAATGAAAGAGGTAAGAAGTTCAGAAGTTTGAAAGATATTTATGAACAAGATGTAGCAAATGAAGGTATCAATTCTTTGTTTTCTTTATATTGTCATGTTGATGATCCTGTTCATTTCGAAGAAGAAATTAAGAATGAGAAATGGATAGAAGCTATGGATGAGGAGATTAATGCCATAGAAAGAAACAAAACTTGGGATTTGGTTGAACTCCCAAAAGGTAAAGATGTAATAGGAGTTAAATGGGTCTACAAGACCAAGAGTAATGCTGAAGGAAAAATAGAGAGACACAAGGCAAGGCTTGTTGTCAAAGGTTATAAGCAGAAGCATGGGATAGATTATGACGAAACTTTCGCACCGGTTGCTAGAATGGAAACTGTGAGAGCAGTGCTGTCCATAGCAGCACAAAACAAGTGGAAAGTTTACCAAATGAATGTGAAGTCAGCATTCCTAAATGGAGTGTTAATGGAAGAGGTTTACATTGAACAACCTCTCGGTTATGAAAAGAAAGGCCAAGAGCACAAAGTATGCAAGTTGAAGAAAGCTCTTTATGGGCTGAAGCAAGCGCCAAGAGTGTGGTACAGTAGAATAGACTCTTCTCTACTGGAAAATGGATTTGAAAAGTGTGAGGGAGAACCCACCCTCTAAATCAAAGAGAAAGATGGAAAAATATTGATTGTAGTCTTATATGTTGATAATGTTCTTTTATACATATTTATATGCTTAGGCAAAGACATTCTAGTGCAAGTAATTAGAAGTATATACAAACAGTTGTGAATGTTGTTTTAGAGAGATGAGTATTTTTTTTTCTCTGGTGGTGGAGACAGAGAAGATTTTTATTTTGGAACTGTGCTTAGAAGCAGTCCAGAAGTTGTAATCCCTCTGTATTGAGGAAGAATCTGTAACAGTTTTTTTTATGTAATAGAATTTTTTTTAATGTGGAAACTCTGTCACTGTGAATGAAATTTTAAACATTTTCTTTGTGTTAATGAAGGGAGTTTTATTCTCCTTCTATTTTTTGGAATTATTAAATATTCCAATAGATTCCACCCTCATTAGGAAATATGTCAATCCTTGCGGAGCTGTTGGCAAGTAACAATCGTTTGAGTGGAAGCATTCCAGAATCACTGGATTTGTTGAGCGCTAATTTTTATAAATTGTCTTTGGATCAGAATCTATTGATAGGATCTATTCCAGCATCCTTAACGAAGTTAACATCTCTTATAACCATTAATCTGTCCCAAAACAAACTCGCTGGGAATATCCCCTGTTTTCTCGAGTCCTCCCAGCTTGAAGCCCTTGTTTTGAACAAAAATAGCCTATCTGGTAACATCCCCGCCTGCTTAGGCAATCATCCAAATATCCACTCATTTCAGTTATCGTTCAACAATTTCGCAGGCCGACTACCCAGTTCTTTTGGCAGGAATTCAAGCCTCAATTATGTTTCCATTTCAAACAATAAGCTTACTGGTAGCATACCTGATTCGTTGGGTGATATGCCAATTATGGAATTCCTTGATCTATCAAATAATCAACTAGAGGGACCCATTCCAAAGAAGATGGCCCAACTGAAGGGTCTGAGTCAGTTGAATTTGAGCTTCAACCATCTATGTGGCATGATTCCATGAGGCAAGCCGTTGGATTCATTCCCTGCTTCTACATACAGCCATAATGCTTGTCTCTGTGGTTTGCCTCTTCCTCCTTGTCGTTCACCATGAAAATTTGAGATTCTATGATCCAAGCTATATGAGATTCATTACTAAATAAGAGCTTTTATTGTAAAGCCCTGGCAAATATAGTTTATGAATGAAGTAGCTTTTATTGTGAAGCCCGTGCAAATATAGTTTATGAATGAAGTCTGCTAATATTGTAGCGATCTTGTTTTGAATCTAGGGAATTATTTGTGATATTTTAAGAAAATACTTGTTGGGTGCTCTTTTTATGGTTTAGTTTTTAGTAAGGTGATTATTTAATTCAATTTTATTTGATATATTGAAGATGGTAGTTATTGATAAAATTTATTTGATGGGAGTTTAGATTTACCCAATGCTGGTTAAGATAAGTAAGGGATTATTTTTTTTCATTCAACACTAAAAATTATTTTGATTTATATTTTATATAATTTAATCAAATTAATAATTAATATTTTTTAAACAAAATTAACATTAAAAATATTTTTATAAATTAAACTTTTGATCAAAATCGTTATTATGGATTCTCTATTTAATATATATTATGATTAATGACATATGGTTTATGGGACATTAATAAACTAAGAGATTAATTAAAACTTTTTAATATTTTATTTTATGCTTAAAAATAAGTAAGAAAAGTGTTCCTAAATCACTATAGTTTTGTTGAGTTTAAAGCTCAAGAAGGTTGGAGTGATAGATTTTTTGAAATGGATAATTTAAGAGAAACTGCTTCAACTCGCTTAGGATTACATAGGTGAAAAACTCTTTCATCCAATGGCATTTTAGGAATCAACCAATGCCATGTTTCACTATGAAGCTTATGAAAATTAGAAGTTCATTTTCTTCTTAACACTAGTCAAGATAGAGAAAGAATTTTGGTTTTCAAGTTTGGGGTTTGAAGAGACGCTATCCTACATCTTTTTTCTTCATTAATCATCTTCATTATGAATTCCTTCATGAAGGAAGAAAATAAGCTTGAAGAAGCTACAAACGTTAGAGCATGGAAGACTAGACCTAACCTTGTTCTTGCAAGGAATAAGGTCTTGAATATTGTTAAAGGAAAAGTTACTAAAACAGAAGATGATGGTCCAGAAAAATACAAGCTCAAATAAAATGAAATCATGGCCATGATCATCATTATGGAATCTATTATAGATCATATATTTCCTTATATATTTCATCATAATTGTTTGAAGGAATTGTATGATGCTCTCAGTGGATTATACACCATCAACAACATTGGAAAATATATGATTTTAAGGAATAAAAATAATGATGTTAAGATGACACATAATTATACATTGGCATGATACTTAATAAGGATCTCTAAATTGAGAGATCAACTCAAGTCTATTGATGAAATTGTACATGTCAAGGAACTTGTAATTACAACACATAATGGTGTGCCTGGTCCCTTGGATTCATTTTCATGAAGTATCAGTGGAAGAGAAAAAGTACCTAAGTTAGAAAATGATGGGTTTCTTTCCTTCAAGAAGAATCTAGGTTCATGTCCAAAGGCAAGAAAACAAATTCAAGTGAATATTCTGAAGCGTTTCCAAACTGCTCAAAGAATAACAAGGGAAGAAGAAATTTTGGAAGATTTCAAACAAGTACATGAAGAAGACCCAGTTGAGGAAAAGGATCAAAATAGGTGTCATCAATTGTTCAATTTTTTCATTGTCAATCGCATGGTCAGAATCAAAATAGGTGTCCTCAAATGTATAATGAGAAAACAAGGATGGGAAGAAACATGCTTCTATGACTCATATTTATGAACCTTCATACAAGAGGAGGTCTACTAATAAATATGTTGATGATGATAATTTTTCCTTTTATGCTACTTTCATAGAATCTATTGTAGATGTTATATCAAAAAATTGGAAAGAAATATGATAAGGAAATAAGATTTAGGAAATATGAAAAATTGCATGGATCATATGGCGGCCTATTTGAGGATATGCTTCTTCCAATTCCCATGAATATAATGAAATATTTTCCTCGTTTTTAGGAGATATTTCTCTACCAAGAGAATTTCTCTCTTGAATTTATCTATGTATACTATATCAAAAGGATCAACAATTCATTATTTTTTTATTTTATTCACTCTTAATATTTTTGCAAGATCTTCGAACTATATGTCTCAATATGCATTTTTGGAAAATGTGCAATTTTGTTTATAAAGGTTGTGAGTGTTAGAAAAATATACCATCAACTGTAGAATTTAAGGGTTTGTTTCGAGCCTTGGTTGGTTTTCATTCTGGTGGTATAAGTGTGGCTATATTTTATAACCTTTCTTGGAAAAAATGGTGGGAAAAATGCTTATTATTTTACAAAATGATATTAAACAAATTAAATAAGAGGTTTCATTGATGAATTTATCCTCTCTCCGAGATTCATCGAAGGAAAATTTTATTTAAATCTTATGATAATGGTATGCCTTTTTTTAAAGCCATATTATTAAAGGCCTCAGAAAACTCCAACCACATCTTTTGTACCAAGTCGATGCAATGCATTAATATGGCTAGAGTGGATATTGGAAAAGACAAGTTCATACATAATGCTAAAGAGTTAATGGAGATGATAATTAATGTTCATGGATCACAAATAGATATCTATGACCCCATTATGAGCTACATATTTGAAGTATTAGGAAGATATTCAAAGGTCAAGGACATTACTTTATTTCTTACATGACTACAATTATGCCTCCCATTATGAGATAAGCCAAGCTGAAGGTAGATGTAACCATTGTTGCAACATATTAGGTGAATTCATTGATGGTTTCAATCATGAAGGTGTCAAAATTATTTTAGTAGATGATAAAAAATTGGCAGAAAAAAAGTTATTTCTTGCAATATGCTTTGTTGATATGAAAATGAACTCAAAGAGGTTTTATATTCGTGGATTAGAAAAGTTTCATTTACCTTAGTTCCATCTTTCAAATTTTACTTTCGTGAGAAGATTCAAAAATATTGTGGCCTCATCTTTGCCAACACAAGTATGGATTTCCCAGTTGGCTATAGAGAGAAGGTAGACTCGAAACCAATATGAACACTATATAAAACAATTGTCATATTATATCATACCATCCTTGGTTGAGCTCTTGCATAACAAGCCCAAAATTGATATATGTTCAATTTTTGTGGATGCATTGAATGACTTCAAGGATATTTCAGGCATCCTGCCTGATCAAAGACAAGTCCATACCATAGTTGGAAAATTCAAACAAGTTATTATATGGAATAGATGTAGAAGGAGAGAACACATAGAAAGTTATCGAGATTTAGGATTTTGATGCAAAAGAAGGAGAATTATTGAAAAAGGAAATTTATCAGGAATAGGAAGTCTTTGTGATATTTAGATGCATTTGAATGCTAATCAAGACATTGAATGAATCATTCTTTCCATTCTTTGATGAAACTTTTCCTTATATAACACCTATCTTAGGTAGAAAATAGATAACTAAAAACGGGAGGATGGAAATGCAACCTACAAAGCTGGTGTGAGATGTCTCATTGAGCTTGAACAATAAGAGGGTGAATTTTCCACCTTATAAAATATTCAGTAAATCATGGAATTGCAAAGAAGGTTGTTATCATTCCATGAGATCAAAAATTTATCTTAGAAGAAGAATGAGAATACTAATGATATTTATGATGGAGTTTTATATGGTGCGAAGGATATTGTCGGAATCAGACCCCTGATACCCAATGAGAGTGAAAAATCTCTGATGGAATGGGTTAGATGAGAGATCAAGCTAGACTTCAAGCAGGAATATTGAGCGAAAATTTCAAATGTAAGAGAAGAGATCTTATGTAAGCATAGAGCAGGAAATTTTCCTGGTGTTACAAAGCACCGGTTGAAGGCTTGGTGGAAATCACATTCCAAATGGACTTACACAATAGAATATGAAATGAAAATACTTGTATAAGAAACAATCATGTAGATGGATTAGAATCATAACTGATTTATTAGCTAGTTAAAACGTAACTAACACAACAATCCTTCCTTATCCACCTCTTTAAAATAAAAGCATAAGAGATAATGAGTATTTGATAATATTTATATACTTAGATCAAATATTTACTTAACCTACACCATACATTATTGCACAAATAGTTTGATAACTCCGAATTGCGTTAGACACCACTAGTGGAAAGAAGTGTTTATGCTTATAGTCTAGAAAAGTATTTCTTAAATTAGGAGAGAAGCTTGTTTCATTTGTAATAGGAATTATGGAAGGATGATAATGACAATAATACTAGATGTGGAAACATGAGAATGAAAATCATAATAAATTCAACTACTGGTGCCACATATGGGATCTTGGAGTTATTCATTCAACCTTTCTTGTGTTGGTCAATCGTGCACGCCCTCCTTTTTTTCTTAGTAGCGAACTACTTCTTGCACTATAGGACCAAAATGCACTTTCAATTCAAGTTCCAAGTGGTCCTTATTTATAAGGTAGAGTGAGAAAAACTGATAAGAATAAAACAAAGTGCATTGTACCATTAGATATTCATAATGGAAATGCATACAAGGGTTATTCTTGTTGCAACTAGAAAATCAATCAATGCTCCACATTATTGGATGACTAAATAAATGACATATGAGAGTTCTCTCCCTATCACAAGTTGACGAGGGGGGATCACCATGTTAAATATTTTATTCAATGGTAGAGGATATTTGCAGAGGTTCCCAACTATTTTCAAAACGACTAGAGCGCAAGTCCCTATTAAAATTTAACAAGAAAATTCTTCATTTGACTAGTTCCTTAGTCAAATTCAGAAATATGATTTTCCACATTAGCGGGATGACTTGGACTACAGTTGTATGAAGTGAAATTATTGTGTCTCCTAGTTAAGTCAGTAAATTCGAGCTATAGGCTAGAAGTAGATATTTGCATGGGTTAGTTGCTAAAATTTATAAATCTAGTGGAGTTATCGTTAGTTAAACTTAGGTAACTGAACTCTAGTCTTTAGTGGAGTCAGTGGGATTTTAAATGAGTAGTTATAACAATTATTAATTAAATTATCTCTCATAAAACTAATAAATTTAGTAAAAATAAACCTATCAATGCATGGAATTCAAATTTCCTAGTTGGAGTGGTGGAAAAGGCACACTGTAAATCCTAATTGTATACTAGTTGAGTTTACATACTTCTGCATTGAGCAAGTGGTAAATCCTATAGTATTTGCACAAGTAAATATGGAATTTACCTGTTATTTAGGAGCTAACTACCTCTTGGATTGTGTAATGAAATAGAAGGAGGGTCTGAGGCTTGAATTGGCTAAGGGTTGGTGAAAGCAGGTCAGTGAGCAGGAGATCGGAATTGTAGTGTAGGGTGTGCTTTGGGATTGAATTAAGAAGTTGTAATTGATTAATATTCTAATATAAATTAATGCAAAGCAGTGGAGGGGTTTTTCCCTGTTGGGTTCCCCTATAAAATCATTGTTTTCCTTGTGTTTTGATGGTTGCATTTTATTGCATGTGTTTCTATCATGTGTTCTCCTTTGTATAGAATAGTAGAATAAATTTTTGTATCTTGATTTCAGCTTGATTTTATTAGAAGTACAAAATTTCATGAAATTTATACATGGTAATAGAGCATGGGAAGACTACATAGAAACCTTGTGTCAAATATTCTCTGAGATAAAGTTCAATTTGTAGAGTTTTTGGTGAAATTTCTCTTCAGTACACAAAACATGTCTTTCAACGAATTGAGACTGGAGTATGCATTCGAGGGAACCAATTTTTTTTTCTTGGAAAGAAAATATGGAAGCTATCCTTGATGACAATGGAGTATGGGAATACACACACTAATATTCCAAAACTAGCAACATGAGATGCACACATACTTGCTTTGTGGAATAAAGACACAACAAAAACGAGGAGGATTATTTTGCAAGGTGTCAGAGATCATGTGGTTTCGAACTTGCATGGAAAGGAGACTCATTTTTCAATGTGGAAAACTCTCACATATGTATTCCAAATAAGCAATGATGCCATGAAATTTGAATTAAGAGATAAAATCAGGAGCATTAAAATGCAGAAAAATGAAACCATTCCATAATACTTATCCAAATTCACTCAGGTTCGAAGTGAACTTGGAGGAGTAGGAGAAAATGTGCCACCATTCGAACTTGTGAACTTAGCACTCTTTGGCATTCCAAAATCCTTGAAAGACTATGAGGATTTAGTTAATGGTAAATACAAGCTACCATATTGGGAGAGACTTTGGGTCGATTTGGTGTACGAGGAGATCATAAGAAACACTAAAGATGGTGTCACAACTAGAGCTGAGGAGGAAAATTTTTCCTTGGAAAGCAAGGGAAATAAGGCCCAAGGGAAGCTAGAATCCATGTAGAACCAGGGGAAGAAGAAGGACCTCAAAAAAATTAAATATTTTCATTTCCATGGATATGGAAAATATCCAACATCGTGTTCACAAAATAAATCTAAGAAGAACCCTCCAGAAGGAGCATGAGATGATGTTCTTATATCACAATTCAAATTGTATTTCACCCTCATTGCATGCACGAACAGTAATGTACTGTAATGACCCTCCTCCCACATTTACCCAAGCTAATTGTTCCACCGAGGTAAACATGTGACGAAGAGTTACTATGATATGATTAAACTCCCTAAGGGAAGTTAAGGAAGCAGAACTGACGAACCAAAAATTCAAAAACCTCCCTCAGGTGCTAGAGTATCTCCAGGAGCTAATCCACCACTCTAGGTCCCCAACGACTGATCTAACCTAGCATTTCAATGAATTAAACCCCCAGTCACTCCGCTGATAAGGACTACATGCAACTGAAACCCTCCAGTCACTCCTACAATTCCTACAAGGGAGAGACTACAGTCTTTTTCATTCAATTCTATGCCAAGGACTATGATGTTTAAACCACTTTTTCAATGTTAGTTTCCAAGCGAATTCTGAGAACTTGATGAGAAATTTTGAGACAATAAACAACACCAACACAAATCCTATAAACCAAAAATTGATCAAGTACTTGAAATAACCAAGCCAAACCATGACATTCATTCATCAAACATATCACAAGTATGAAATCTACAAGTTTCAACAGCAAATATAATCATAGGGGTCTCATACTTATGTTAGAATTTTCAAGAAGGATTTATGCCTTCTCACATTAGCTACATTGTCATATATTTGGTCATTCATTAGTTATTTCTTCACATACGAATCAAAATGATTAGAGCCATGTTACCAACCACTTCGTGGGTGATATCCCTAGAAGAGTGTTTTCTCTATGATGGTCGTCAGCTAGCAACCAAAAACCCCTTACAACCGTCAAAAATATTGTTCGGTAATTTCTCTGACACCTGAGCTAGCCATGTGGTCCCTCGCTCATTTGTATTGATCGTATGTTTGAAGGTGGGCCTCTTGAACCAAAATGTATGTCCTATCAATTGGAAATGGAGTTATTGGGTTTAACTATAGTAAACACTTATCAACATGGATTAATGGGGTGATTTAGTAGAAAGAGTGGACTTAGCTTGTGATTTTTCCCCCTTGACATACTTTGGATGTTAACCTCATATTTCAAGCCCATGACATCTCCTTTATTGACCATTTGGTTGTAGGGTGGTACTACTTGGGAAACCATGACTTTGGTTGCGTAGTCCCACTCCCTTATCCACATATATCACTCCCCTTCCATTGAGTACAAACCCATTCATCATGTCAACTACCTGGGCTAACATTACCTCACTGGGTCCACATAGGGTTAGCCTCCACATTCCCTTGAATCCACCTTGGGTCAGGCTTTGATCGATTCCCCAAAGGTTGAAGTATATGAAAAGAAAATTAAAAGCATAAATGACCCATTCAATAGGAAAATGTACAACATGCAAAATATGGCCAGTAAAAACATAATTAGCACGTGGGAAAAAGCCAATGCATGAGCTCTACCCCATACCATGGCCATCACCCTGGTTCCATAGGCCCTAGATGAGCCTCCTTTTTCAGTGAGGAACCCATGATTTTCTCGACCCCTAAAGGGAAATCGCGAAATAAAAAATCATAAAAAGAAAAATACATATAAATAAGGGTGGATCGAACAAATATACCTCACACGTAGCATATTCAACATAACTCAGTCTCCTGATGGCCTTCAACCACAACTCCAATCGTTAGACAAATCTGCAACTATTTTCATTGAGGTGACACACAATCCACCACTCTTCACAGTTGTCTAGGTCATGGTTACTTCTCTGGCCAATGAGTAACAGGCAACAAGTCTTCACAAAAAAAATTAAAAATAGGGACAAACTGCACAAAATTGGACATCGGTTCTATGAACAAATCTCCAAAAACGAGACACCACAGGGAAGACCAGACCAGTGTCATTGTGCTTATTTATATTTTGTCTCTTGGTGATAGATAGACTCTCAACTCTCTCAGATATGTAGGCTGGATCTACCACATACACATTCACACACACAACTCTCCACCGTTAGCTTCGAACATTTAATCAAGCAACATTGTCTTCAAACGTTTCAAATACATAGTAGACTCAAAAACTAAGAAACAACCCTTCAATATCTCTTCTTCAACATATGTCGTGCACCACCTCATGCAAAAGGTTCCACAAAGCCTCTACTCCATCCTCCATGACATTTTTCAGCACAAAATTGAACTCTAAAACATAGGGCTATGCCTCCTTGAGCAAATATGTCCTCAAATCCCATAGGTTACATACAGGCTACTTGTTTACAACTTCACTACTACACGCAACATAGTGTGCCAACTTAGAAGGTCTAGACCATGTATCTATAGCTTTGCATGCTCAACAAACACAAGAGTTTCATAGATAACAAGAAAAGAAAAATTTCTTATACAAGAACAACAATGAAACTTGCTCATATGCTATCACAATCTTACACATGACAGTGACCGACAATTATGCTCCCACACACAAGGAGTAAAAACTATTCCAACAACTCTTCACACCACCAAGCCCTCATCTCTTCACACCACTGAGTCCATAGCTCTAGCTTTGATACCATATCATAAAACAACTTACAAACAAACAGTTGTAAAATACATTTATGCTACGGTTATTTATACATAAACACAGCCAGAGAATCAGCTTGAACGATGCATGCGAAAGCTTGATATTGTGTGATCAAAGTTATATGTGATTCATTACTAAATAAATAAGTTATTTTATTGTGAGGTTTGTGTAAAATTGGTTTATGAAAGAAGAGTGATAATATATATATATATATATGTATGATAGGAAATGTTGTAGTTTATTTTATTTGTGATATTTTATCTTATGGGGAATGTTGTATTTTATTTTATTTTTATATTTTATTAATTAAAATAATTTATATTTTGAGAAAATAACAACTAGTTGTGTTGGAAAATTAATGCCAACCACCACAGTTATGATACTGAAATAAACCATCCTTTGGAGTACAACAACAAATGGAAAATCAATTTTCCTTGCATGGAGAAGGTTTTTGTTTGTAGGATGAAGGACATGGATTAAATGAAATTCTGAGCGAGAGTACAAACTTCCCATTCTGCAACACATCAGATAATTAAGAACAAATGATCATTTAATGCAGGGTTGGTAAAATGTATGGTTCAAAAATTTATTATGCAATTTATATATGTACTTTGCAACATCTGCAAGTTTAGAATATCATGTTTTACTACAAACGCCCATCCTATGTTTTAAATGTTTTTTCTTGTCGTGTATAAAAAATTTAGAAATTATGTTTTGAAAAAAAAATCAGTATGCAGAAGTATTTTTCCATGTGGTGGATATAAGTATGAGAATTTTTGCAGAGAAAATAGTAAATCAATTTGTGGTGGGCGCGTAAAACAATCTAGTTAGAGGGATGTATAGTGAGTTACTCAACAACTCTTATTGAATTGTAAACCTTAGTAAGAACTCATAGTTTTACTTGCTGATGGAGCTGCAACCTCTATATTTTATGCAAATCTATCATTTCTTGTATTTGTGAGATCATAACCTAATTTTTTTTTTGTTCTCATTTAATTTTTTTTACTCAGTTCTCATTGTGCATAAATTTTCCGAGCTTTTATTTATTTTTACTTCCATCAGTCAATTGTGTGAAAACATTTCCAAGATTTTGAATTGGGGAGATTTCTTTGCCTAAAATTTCACGTGCTATCGAAGTAGATGTAAACATTTATTAGTGTAAGCGCAAGTGTTTTTATAGGGAGTTAAAGGTTGTTTTGAATGCAATTTTTTGGAGCATATTTTACAACAGGGAAAAAGTGTTTTTTACAGTTAAAATGGAAGCATCAAGCACAAGATTTACTAATCCTCAAATACCTTAGTATAATGGAAACAATTATGACTATTGCGATATAATAATTAAGGCTTTGTTTTCCTCTAAAAATATCTGGGATTTGGTGGAGAATCGGTTCAAAGAACTTGCAGATGTTGCAACACACACTGCCTTCCCACAAGCATAAAAGGATTTGTTAAGGGAAAACATGAAGAAGGATTAAAAAACCCTCTTCTACATTTTTCAAGCAGTTCATGAAAGTATTTTCCCAAGTATTTCAGCAGCAACAAAATCCAAACAAATGTGGAATACCCTCTAAACAGCCTTCCAAGGCATGGAAAAAGTAAACACATAAAAACTACAAATGCTAAGAAGAGATTTGAGACAATTTGTATGAAAGAGAATGAGAATGTAAACTCCTTTTTTTACACAAGTAATTGGAATGGTTACTAAAATCAAGTCTCATGGTGAGACACTTTATGAAAGGAGAATAGTTGAGAAAATTTTGGGAAGTATTCCAACAATATCTGATGTCATTGATGTGTCTATGGAAGAGGCAAAGGATGTCTCATGGTTTTTAGTGAATGAGATTCATGCATCGATGATTTCTCATGAACATAGACTGAATAGAGAAACAAACTACCAACTGGACCATGCCTTCAAAACACAAGTCTCAATTAGTCAAGGTAGAGGAAGAGGAAAATAAAATTCCATATGAAGAGGTAGAATCCCACACAGAGGTGGAATTGGAAACCCTTGAAGCTCAAGTGGAAGGGGCAAAAATAAAAATCCAAGTCAAAGCTCAAGCCAAAATCCAAGTCAAGGCTCAAAGCCAAAATCTAGCACAAGGATAGAGGTATGATAAATATCAAGTTCAATGTCATTATTTTAAGAAGTATGGTCATTATGCAAATGAATATAGAAAGAAGAAATGTGATAGAAGTAACAAACCAAGTGAAAATTTCACAAAAGAAAATTAGAACCAAGAGAGCATGTTTTTATCTTGTAATGTAGAACAAGAAAAACAAAGGGGTGCATGGTTCTAGATTCAAGGTGAAAAATCACATGACAGGTAATACAGAAATGTTTACCAATCTAGATGAAAGTGTGAAATCTGAAGTGATATTAGGGACTGATAAAAATGTCTCTATCATGGGAAATTGAAGAGTCAACATTCTAACAAAGAATGGAGAGAAGAGTTACATTAAAAATGTCTATTTTTTCGCTGGTTTGAAGCATAACATCATAAGAACTAGACAACTCACGCAAGGTGATCAGGTGCTCAATATATAAGCTCAAAAATGAAAGTGCTCAGAATTGATTGGAAACTGAAAAACTGCGACCACCCTGTCACCAGGAATCAGGTGCAATTATTTTCGTAAAAAACGAAGTCCAGAAGAAGAATTTATAGTCTACTGACTACGGTTCAGAACGAGCGAATCTTAAAAAAAAAATTGCAGAACGGTGACAGGTTGATGACATGGAAACCTAGTCAACATGCAGGGAATATTCTTCACCTTTTTCCCACTTGCACTCTAACAACAGTCACAACAGGATTCACCAGTTTGGTTTGAAGGTGAAAATTTTTAGAATCTTATCCTAAGGTTGAATTCGATTTTTTTATATATGGATGGGTAGCCAACCATAGGTTGACACGTGCCCACTTTGGTGGACTCTCTCCAACTCCAATGGTCGAATTTCATTATGGTCAAGGTTCAAATTTCAATTTTTTGTGGTGGAGGGATAAATTTATATGGTGGCATTTATATATGGTATTCAGACCATATTTAAAAGGTGGGTTTTAATTATTGGTGGCTCATATGATATAGTTTATTATAGAGGCATTGGTTTACTATATTCATTGGCATATTGCAAAGTTCTGAATCAACATACATTTTAATCCAAAGTTCGCTAGCGTGCAATTTTAATATATAACCAAATTTCTTAAACTTTGTAGTGGGCACATTATGTGGAACACAATTTATGTGCGGGGGTCAGGGTCGAACCCATGACCACCCGCACGCTAACACTCCGACTTACCATTGGCCCACAACATTGTTCCTTGTAAAGGATCAACTGCCACATCTATTTGGATTCAAACATATTCTCCAACGGGAAAAATGGAGGGGGCCAGCGCCCTCCCATGAGACCAAGTCACATAACCACAACATGGGTGGAGTATTAAATGTGTGGATTAAAGGTTAAGTGCGGGTTATTAAGTGCTAAACATTAGATTAAGCACTAATCCCAAATTGTAATTCGGATAATGGTTTAAACATGCTTACAATGCTAATCAAGCTTATCCCTTCTAATCTGCAGTTTAATATTACTTAACTGCAGTTTTACTTGGCAGAAAATTCAGCGGTTACACCAAATTCAGTGAGACTTCCAAAATTGGTGGACTTAACTGGATTCCTCTCCAATTTTGGAGGAGGATTCTAGGGAAAATTAAATTGACCATATCTTGAGCAATGTTTGACCAATTTTGGCTCAGGAAGATTCATTCCTCGCAAATTTGCATGCTCGAAACAAATTGGTACAGGCTGCAGAGGTAGAGGAGAAATTCTACAAGTGTTTTTGTCACTTGAATAAAATGAAAGCTTAGGGCCACCTGGAAGGAAGACCATGCCTAGATAAATTGAAGGTCAACTTGAGAGAATTAATAGTCATTTCTAATATATTTTGACATTATGGACTCATTGGAGTGTGCTTGAGGATAATTCGATGCATGTAAACAACAATTTTTACAGAATTGAGCTAATACAGAGGCTCAAGCCATGGAAGCTGGAACAAGGAGATGTAGCCGAAGAGGGGTGAACTCCTTTATCAAAACTATGTGTTGATGGATCAATTGTGACGGTTTTCTGTGTATATTACCTGTTTGACACACATAAGCAACAAGGAAACCTATGTAGATCAAGCATAAGACTAGCAAAACAATTTTAAATCTAAAATTGTAATTAGCACAACAAGACTAACATGAAAACTCACATCAATTTGGTATCAGAGCTTGGTTGAAAGGTGAGGCTATTTGCTTAATAGTTCCTTGAGCTTTGTGCAAGTTTAATGGTTTCAAATTTGTGACGCTGACAAGATTAAAGTTGCATAGAGGTGAAGGGAAATTGTTGGTTGCAAGAGCTAATATTATTACTAGACGAAGGAGAGCTACAAGAACACCATCTTCACGCAAATTTCCAAGTCCTGAGATTAGGACCAGAAGAAGGAGAGCTACAAGAGTACCATCTTCACCAAAATTTCCATTGGAATATGATTCAAATGGAGGTCGAGGGAGACTTCCAGGTCTTACCTATATAGATTTTGGATAGGAAGGTCAAATTGCTTTAGAACCGATCCATCACAATGGTAAAGTTGTCATTGACCATTTTCCCTCTTGAGATTCCTACATGAAAGCATGAAGATGTACTGAGGGAATAACACACTCATCTTTTTGTTTAATCATAATGTATATATGTGTACATATAATTCACTAAGGATAGTGCATAAATAAGAGGGTAGGGGGGGAATGTAACACCCCTATTCAATCCATGTTTTGTAAATGTTGTGTACATGCAAAACTTAGGTCGTGAGTTGGAACATATTAATTATGCTAGTGAGGTGAGAACCAATTTTCTATGGTAATGCACCCATGTCTATGTCTGTGCATTTTTTTTAGCCCAGTGCCCTTATGTGTATATGTTTTTATATGTTATGAGGCTAGAGAGACTAATATTGTAAATATGTTTAAATTATGCATACTAATAAACACATAATAAATGCAAACTGGATCATACAAAAAAGGTATAGAGTGGAAATACTCCATGGGAACATAAAATAGGATTGATATTATTTAACAATAGTTAAAATGGGGGGCACATATATAACCTGAGCCCATAAGTGAACTTGGGGGTGTCAAATTTCAAAGAGAAAATGATGCACTTGAATGAAGCATGTTTTCCTTATGAGGGAGTCAACAATGAGAAATAAGAATGGACTACCAAGGATGGAAACAAGAACTATAAGAGTGTCAAAATTGAAACCATTCGTGTTCATAAGTAAGATTTCCTAGAGGTGGTGACACAGTTTGAGGGAATGAAGGTACAAATATGGGTGGGCACTGCTTAGGTGCAGGGTGATGGATTCTGTCAGCTTCGAGGTTGGAGGTGTCCATGGTGTGATGGGAGGCTCCAGAGACTCTGAAGTGTAGAAGGAGATACTAGATACATAGAGTTGAGACCTTTTATTTTCAAAAATAGGATGTGCTCAAGGTGGTGACACAACCACTACTAAATGAAGGGCATTTTAAGACATTTGTTTAAGACAAAAGAAATCTTTTGTCTTAAAAATTTACTTTTTATTTTAGGTTATTTTACATTAAAATTTAATATCAATTAATTGTCTTAAATATAAAATTTAAGACAAAATAATTTGATACAAAAATATTTTAAGACAAAATTTCATATTTAAGACAAAAACAATTTGAGACAAAAATATTTTAAGACAAAACTTTATATTTAAGACAAAAGCATTTTGAGACAAAAATATTTTAAGACAAAACTTTATATTTAAGACAAAAGCAGGTTAAGACAAAAATATTTTAAGACAAAAAGAGTTTAAGACAAACATATTTTAAGACAAAACTTTATATTTAAGACAAAAACAATTTGAGACAAAAATATTGTAAGACAAAAACAATTTAAGATGAAAGTATTTTAAGACAAGACTTTATATTTAAGAAAAAAAAAGTTTGAGACAAAAATATTTTAAGATAATGGCCACTTTAGACAATGACAATTAAGACAAAACTCATTTAAGACGATTAACAATTAAGACAAAACCATATCAATTTAAGACAATATTATCTAATACTTGCAAAATTGACTCTGATAGTGCACCCTAAGTTTGTCAACTTGTAGGCTACTATTTTCTCGTGCCTATACTGAGGTTGTTATTTCACTTATCATTCACGTTATCTTATATAAAGACAATGATTTGTTGGGCTCTTCATTTTGGTGGGGTAGTCGTCTCTGAAGTACGTGACAATTTTTCCTAGAAAGATTTCTCAGACAGCAATTCCTCTTTTGTCCCTTCGATCTCAGTTGATACAATTAGATACAACATGTCTATCATTGACCCATAGCCAATTCCTCTAAACAACTGAGTCCTAGCTAAAAATATCATACCCTTATTTTTTAAAGTCTATCTAATCATCTTATTTGTTGTGGTAAAATATGTCTATGGGATTGTTCAAGACATTCATTTTCCCCAGCAACTGTGACTCTACACAAGGTGTGATATCATCATGTACAAAAGCTATAGTATATAGTCTTCCTCTAATAGGAAATTGGGAAGTTTATACAAGTTTGATTAGTTTGCAAAATTTGAAGCTAAGCTAAGTCTATCTCAACATCTTGTTTTTTGTCACAAACAAAATATGCCTATAGGTTTGTTCAAGATGTTCATTTTCCCCAACACTTGTCACATTATTCATGTTTTAATATATCATCATGTACAAAAGCTACATAATATGTGTTTCCTCTAAATAGGAGATAGGGAATTTGATACAAGTTGTTTGGTTAGTCTGCAAAATTTGAAGCAGAGCTCCAACTTTAAAGTTATGTTCCTTAAATTACAACAACTATTTTTCACTCTTCTCGATGTACATTGTGTTCCCTTGTTGAAGTTTTGGATATAGCCTCTAACTAAGCAGATTCTTCGGACACTTTGAAAACAATTTCTCCCTCACCAGAAAATCATTGGCAGGTTGGTCTTCACATGTTCGAAAATAATTAGGTTGACTTTACATTGGTTAAATATGAAAACATAGATATGGAATTTAATAGTTATTCATAGAGGGATATGTCACATTTTGGATCTTCATGAATAGGGGATCCTCTATCATTCTATTTTTTCCATAAATACCGATGGACATGGGGTGATATCCTAACATTCCTTGGTCTCCATAGATGGTAGGATTCAAGTATGGTAAAATCAATGCTACATTTTATCTCTTATCAGTAATAATACTAAATTAACAAGTCATGTAAATTTGATTTTCTCACGTGTTAAATTTTCTTTCTCTTGATTGAATTGGTATTTACACCAGGTCTAAATTTCTTTTGTTGATAGTATTAGCACAAGTGGTGAGTTCCTTGTCTGAGACTTGAACACTAAGAAATTCAAACTCTTATCTACTTTTTAGGTTCGGGTTGTGTTGCATGTCTTCTTTTTAGGATTGGGTTGAGTCTCTAGCTAGCAAATTGGGAGTTGTTGATATTGTGGGAAGCACCGTCAAAGATCTAAAAGATGGAAGTGAACAATTGAAAACGTAGTTTTGAACCTGGGAGATTCAGATATTGATGATGCTCATATGGAGAAATTAATCATTGATGGAATACTTTATATCTTCCAAGAGAAGGAGTCGACTAGTGATGATGCAAATGTGATGTTGAATGGAATTTTTTTTGTGGATTTGTGAATGTTTTAAGCCAGAGAGTCAAACCATACTTTGTGGTACAACAAGTGGAGACTAAATAACATGAGTGCAAAGGTTAAACAACATGTCCTTGTACCAGAGTATTTTTTTGAAGATATATAATGAACTCAACCTTGTAGAGACCAATAAGAAATACACACAAAAACAATAAGAAGTGGCACACAAACTTTGGTTTTAATTTTCCACAAAACCATGCACACAAAAAAAAAATTAGTTTTTCTCAAAACCTTTGCAAATTTTTGATATGAAAACCTTCCCATGCAACCTGAGCTAAACTAGATTGCATATTCAAGAAGCCCAATGGATAGGAACTATCAATCAAATTTCTGAAATATTCCAAAATATGCAATGAAGATCAAAATACAAAGACAAACTTTAGTTTTATTCAAAACCCTTAAATGATTTGATATGAAAGGCTACATTTCTAGCTTGGCCATTTAATTATGAAGCGCGTGAAGTTTGAAGTTGAGAGTATGTTTGATCTTCAAACTTAGGTTCATATCAAATCCTTATTTTCATTAAGTTGTGATAATTGTCTATGCACTCACTACACCGTGTAATTAGTGCACATTGTGTAGTTGCACACAAATACACATAGATCGTTACTCAAGAGCTATCATACTCCTCATTTCATATTTTCATTATTATTGTATGCCCGCCTAGAATATGAAACATGGAAAATTGTGGTGTTTATGGGTCATCCATTTGAGGGGTTATTGCTTCTTTAGCCATGATATGCATGTTGTATAAAAATATGCATCCATGAAAGCCTAAATCTATTTTATGCATCACATTTGGCTTCACTTTCATTGCTGACAAAACTATGGCACAACGAGTTCATTGTAGGAGGTGGGTGAATCAGTTTTTACATGTTGTTATAGGATGTGATGTCTTCTCTTGAATCTTATTGGCCGCTTCTATATATTTTTGTAAGCACTTAGAGACATGGTTTCCCTATTGGCCGAAATCCACAGAGAGTGGAAGGTATTTCATGGATTCCACTAACACAACAATGAAAGAAGCCCTCTCTCTAAACATAGATGGCATTACTGAGTTTGTTGGCATTTTCGTCTAGCATTGTTTGGCCATAGTGAGTTACAATAGTGTAGTCAATATGAGTCCCAACAACCAGTTCATTTTTGTAATGGCTCTCATGAAACTAAGCCCTTCTAAACCATTTTGGCATTATATTTTTTTTCCAAGATTGGTGGAATTAAGATAGAGAATCATTTTTCTTTGTTATCCATCCTTTTTATTCCCTTCAAACTTTAGATGCTAATTTGGAAGAACACATCTTAGAGCATGTTGGTTATGATAATATCTTACCCAGTGCCTTCTAAAACATTGTGAGGTTCAATGAGCTTTCAAAGCTTCCTTTGTCAGATGCACGATCAATTTATTAATACAAGAGGACCGTAACACAATTAAATGCCTTTGGATTTGGAGTTCAGTTAAGCATTGACGTATTGCATTCTTCAATTCAGTTTTTCTTGTGTCTTTCCTGCAATAAAGTTTGAGTATAAGATCTCACATTATATTCCATGTATGATATGCATGTGGTGTTCAAACTAGCATAACATTGATATATTAGTCATGGGAATGTAAAGATTGTAAACTAACCCTTTCATATATTAAGACAAGTTCAAATTATGAAATACAAAATCCTATAATACTTATATAAGAACTAACTTTGGATACACATGCATGTGAAAAATGCACTTGAATATATATAGTCTTACACAGCTACACTAGCAATACACTAATTACTTGGTACTTTGAAATTGTTGTCCTAATTGTTGTCTCTAGTTTTGAAAGAATATGGGCTTAATTTATGAGTGTAAATTAAATTCTATAAATATTCGTGGATCTCCAAACCCAAGGTAACAATGTAATTGTTTAAATGTATATTTTTGTCTTCTATTGTCTATGAAGGAAGTAGTTTTTAGGAAAATTTTAATGTAATTTATATTTTAGAAACGCTTTCTCTATAAATTAATTGGCTAGGCTGCAATACTATGAGGAATGATATTGCTTAATATTTTTAGATTAGGAGGGAAATTCTATGATTAAATTTGGCTGATTTTTTTGTTGTTTTATGTAGTGACAAAATCATAACCTATTTGATACAAGTTCAATAGGATAACCTTTAAGAAGTTCTAGAAGAAGCAATTTAATATAGTGAGATTAATTGTGATGTGCTTCCACGTAATAAAACAAAACTACTCGCACAAAGAGAAGCAAAACGGTCTACAGGAGCTTAATATGCATAGAAGTTCACTTTTTAGCAAACAGTTTGAACTTCCATCTTTCTGTGAACTAACTGTGGCATTATTGGATATTTTTTTTGGAAACTTATCATCTATTAGTCTTTCTGCAAGCCTTTTGCTTTTTCATTTTCATCTACACTCTTCCTTTTGTCATTCCTTGGTTTAGATTCCACATTTTCCTTGTTAAGAGTGAGTGACCTGATTAAATGTTGGTTGGATCTATTCGGATCACTTGATCCTCTAGGGGTTTCCTACCACAATCACAAATATATACTCGCAACCCATCTATCTTTGGAGGAGGAATCATTCAGATAAGAAGAAACCCCAACAAGGAAGACCTACCAAATATCGTCTTGCCATTGCAATTCGAGTATCCCAAGTTGTGAAAAATATTAATGCTAAGAAATTCTCTAGTACCTTGAAAATATCAATAAATATGAAAATAATTGACATATACCATACACATGAAAAATAATATACTTCCTCATCAATCCCAGTACATCACAAAATCAAAACTCTTGAGACATCAATATCAACATCACTAACAACCACCCCCCCCCCTCCCCGACATTGATGGCAACATAAACATTGCTTAGTCTTATTGATTTGGTCCTCCCCCTTTGCTATTTCTCCTTATTTCTCTTAACTATTTATTACCTCGCCCTTTGAAATCAATGTAAATGGATTGAAATTTATTCACATTCATTACTTAAGACTCTCAGGCATCTACACTTGTAACTTGTAATTGCTATAGCCCGTAGGCTAGGTTCCCTAACATCTACTCTGCCTTACAGGTCCAACACTTAAGCCAACAAGTAGAGAAAATTTATTTTTTTTGGAATCCACATACATTAAATCTCTATTGTTATTACCATTTTGTAACTACTCTGACTATAGAGCCTATACCTCAAGTCTGCTCTTGCAACTTCATCTCTAACATTAGTTACTCTGCCTTCCAATTTCGATTATGAGATTATGTAACTATAGTGGAATAATAGATTATGTTATTATTTCAATGCATACTATGTTATGTTTAGCCTTCATTCTGCCAGTATCAGGCTATGTATTGAAAAATTATATGTCAATTTGAGGTATGTAACACTCTAACTCGTGATATTTAATGCTTGCACATGTCCATAGACTATTCCACACAGGTCCATAGGCATATTCTCATTCTCTTTTCTCTTTGTTATTTTATCACTTATGGTTGGGGAATTCTCTCTCTTTGCTCATTCATTCTCGCAAAGACACTTAAAGCATAGATTCTCTTGTGAAGGGACTGTTATTGTTGTTTATTCATGTTGTCTATTCATTCTCATGAAGCACTGTTAATTATGACTTTTGAAGATTAAATTGGCCCAAGCTTTGTAGCTCTACTTAAGTTGTTCAAGTGTTCTTTCCAACACTAGTGCAACTTTGAAATGCATCAACATTTAACTTTCAAAAACTCATTGCTTCTACTTGTTTGACGTCATTTTCGTGTATTTTTTTATAGATGTTGTCATTGTCAAACTAGTAAAATAGGTTCAACCCCCCCTGTGACTAATGTATTTTGTTGTTGTTGCGAGTAAATCTCTCTGCCAATATATATAATGGTTGTTGTTGTAATTATAGTGATTTTTCTCATTGGATTCATCAAGGGACCATACATGAATGATGGTTGAGTTTAATATTTTCCAAAGGACCAATGAACCTCTAGTGATTAGAAATTTTTTCTAGGAATGTACTATTGAATAACTTGGTCAAAGCAAGAGGTTGATGATGTTATGGTGTGTGTCCAGAGTTAGGGATTTCATTTTGATTGAGTTTTTAATATCTATGCCTCTGAAGTGTGATGCTTGGAGTTTTTTTACCTGCCCACCCCTAGTTCCCAATCCATCATCATCAAAAACTACTAGTTACAATTTCCCTTTTAATTCTATACCAAGATTTTGAGTTTCAAGTTTCCCTGCTTCTTGAATCTTGTCATTGATAGCTTCCATCTCATTAAGCCCACATTACAGTGCATTTTTAGAAGCCTTTCCTCCTTGTGAAACTCAACAATCTTATATCACTTATATATCCTGCCTTAAGCAATTCGTTCTCAGATTCCACCTACTACATTTTATCATTTTTGTGCACTCTAATCTAACCGAAGCATCACAAAGTTCCTTAATTCTCTCATGGAATTGGCCTTTAAAAAATTATTTATTTTCTTCCTTCTCTTTTAAAAATTGAAATGTTGTACAATATTTGATTCACGAGCTTGAGTCTCCACTTCATTGCACATTCTTGCCTCTATTACTTGTCCCATCCACATGGAATGAAAGTTGACCAAGTTCCTTTTCCATGTGTTCAATTCATATCCATCCTTTAAACATTTGTAGTATATATTCACAATGCACACCATTCATGAATAACATTCAATTCACAAGCTTACTGACTAATTGTAGTTAAATATTTGTTTTAGTGAAATTAAAAAATAAATTCATGGGCATTGGTAGCCTCTATTATCTCCACATCAGTTGCATTATATTTACCATACACAATGTTATCCTAGATGCTCCTAACAAAAAGAGTTTTCTCCTTCCCTACAAGAGCTATGTTTTGTCTCAGAGACTGGAAAATGAAGCTCCTTAAATCTTTTCCATATGTGAGTACTATCCCTTTCACTAGATCATAGAATCTCTCTGTGAATTTGATGATGGTGGAATTACCACACCCGCTCTTTCCAATTAGTGTGGCAATACTCCCTGCATTAATTCTAAGGTTGAAACTTCTCAAAATAATGGTATTTAAATGAGATGGATAAGTAAATTCCACATTATTAAAGGCTAAAGGGCCATGGTATTTTTCAGGTTTAACCTCGTTGTGGTCCTTTGGATCTATAACATTATTTTTGTCAAAAAATTCAAACATAGATGTGACAACATCAAACCCTTTCGCTAGGTCCAAATTTATACTTCTAGCATCTGTTATCATATGAAAAAATCTTCCAAAACTAAAATGGTTCAATAGAAAAGAATGAGAACTGATAAATATTTGGGATATAAGCCTTTGTCATACCAAACCTCAAAAGGCCAATAACATATTTCAAAAAACTTAGAAGTTCCCAAGATGAACATGACAACATCAGAGTCTCAGTCCCTTTGGCTAGGTCCAAAGTTACACTTCCAACATTTGCTATCATATGACCCAATATTCTAAAAATAAAATGGTTCAATAAAAAATCACGAGAATTGATAACTCTTTGGGCTATAAGCCTTCATCTGTACCAAAACTCAAAAGGGAAAAAACTTATTTCAAAATACTTATAAGTTTCAACGACCAATCTTGTATAATATGACTGCTTATTACAACTCCTTTGCACTTCTCAATTTAAATTATGTATATAATTGAGTTCAAGAGCATTCAGATAGAATATTTTAGGTCCCAACTGTATCAAAATGGGATGCTTTTGCATATCAACCAGGAACGATGTCTATGTTTAGATGAAAGTCAATGGTTCTTCCAAAGCTGAGATCGTAGACCACATAGGGTGTTTTTTAGAGTTAGTTGTTTTATTTATGTGTTGAGCACTAGTTTTATGGCTATTTCTCTCATTTCTTTGTATTGAGGTCTAGTTTTAAGTTTGTGTACATACACACCTTTGACCAATAATTTGATTATGTCAACTCAAATGACTTGTTTGTCCATAATTGGGAAAAAAGATCAGATATTGTTCTTTGAAATAAAATTTAGAGCATCTTTGTTTTAAGGTGATTTTTTTTTCAAATTGTTACTATATGGAGTAAAATTTGACATGGACAGACTCCTCGAATGCCTTGACGATATAGGAGATGGGTTTCTAGACTCAAAGATGACTCATAAACCCAATATTATAAATAGATCTTTAGTTTATCCTTTAGTTGCATTATTACTTAATCCTAATTAACCGAGTAGTGAGACATTAAAAATGCCTAATTAATCATGAAATTAAACAAATATGGATATGACAGGGAAACCTCTAAACCTGTAACCCATTAAACCCCCTAAACCCTAAACCTCTAACCCCTTAAACCATAATTCACAACCCCTAACCCATTTAACCCCTAAACCCCTAACTCATTTAACCCCCTAAACCCTAACCCCATTAACCCCTAATCCCTAAAATCCTTCACTACTAAATCCCCTAACCCCATGAACCTCTAAACCCCTAACCAAATTAACCCCCTAAACCCTAAACCTCTAAACCCTTAACCCCTAACCCCTTAAACCCTAATTCCCAAAACCTAACAAATTCAATGCCCTAAACCCCTAAAAACCTAACCCATTTAACCCCCTAAACAATAACCCCATTAACCCCTAACCCTTTAAAATCCTTAACTGCTAAATCCCCTAACCCCCTAAACCCTAAACCTATGACCCCTTAAACACTAATTCCCAACCTCTAACCCATTTAACCCCCTAAACTCTAACCCCTTAAACCCTAATTCCCAACCCCTAACCCATTTAACCCCATATACCCCTAAACCCGTAACCCATTTAACCCCCTAAACCTTAAACATATAAACCCTTAACCCCTAACCCATTAAACATAAACCTCTAAACCTAACACATTAACCTAAACCTAAACCTCCCAACCCTTAACCCCCAACAGAAAATGTAACCCACCAACATCAAAGCCACTAAACCCCTAACCCATTTAACCCCCAAACCCTTAACCTAACCCACTAATCCCTAATTCCCCGACCCCCAGCTTATTTAACCCCCATACCCCTAAACCCCTAACCCATTTAACCCCCTAAACCCTAAACCTCTAAACCCTAACTCATTTAAACCCTAAACCCTAAACCTCTAAACCCTTAACCCCTAACCCCTTCACCCCTAACCATTCCCCAGCCATTGAACCCCTAACCAGCTGTGAACCACTAAACCTCTAAACCCTTAACCCCTTAAACCTAATTCATGACCCCTAACCCATTTAACCCTAAAAAACCCTAACCCATTTAACCCTAAACCTAGCCTCACAACCCCTTAACCCCCAACCCATAAATTCTTCGCTTACTAAGTCTCCTAAACCTCTAAAACCTTAACACATTAATCTAAACCTCTAAACATCGCTCTAACCCCTAACCCTTAAACCCTAATTCCCAACCCTAACTTGCATTTAACACCTAAACCCTAACCCATTTAACCGCTAAACCCCCTTGTTAACCCCCAACATTTAAAATTCTTAACTACTAAATCCCTAATCCCTTAAACCTATAAAGCAGACCCTAAACCATATAACCCCCACCAACCATAAACCTCCCAACCCCTTAAACACTAATTCCCAACCCCTAACCCATTTAATCTAGTAAACCTCTAACCCTTAAATATAATTCAGCCCTAACCCATTTAACCCCATATACACCTAAACCCATAACCCTTTAACTAAACCCTAAACCTCTAAACCCTTAACCCTAACCCATTAAACATTAATTCCCAACCCCTCGCCGCTTTTAACCCACAAACTCTAAGCCACAACACATTTAACCCTAAACCCTAAACCTCTAAAACCCTTAACCTCATACAAACCTTAACTTACTAGCCCATTTAAGCCTAAACTGACCCATTTAAGCCCCTAAACCCTTAACCTAACCCATTAATCCCTAATTCCCAGCCCCTAACCCATTTAACCCTATGCTGCTAAACCTAACCCATTTAACCCCCTAAACCCTAAAACTCTAAACCCCAACCCAAGTACAAACCCTAAGCCCTAAACCTCCAAACCTTAACTAAACCCTTCACCCCTAACCCATTTAACCTCTAAACCCCAACCCATTTAAACCCTAAACCCTAAACCTCTAAACCCTTAACCCCTAAACCCTTCACCCCTAACCCATTTAACCCCCTAAACCCCTAACCCATTTAACCCCCTAAACCCTAAACCTCTAAACCCTTAACCCATAAACCCTTAACCCCTAACCCATTTAACCCCCTAAACCCCTAACCCATTTAACCCCCTAAACCCTAAACCTCTAAACCCTTAACCCCTAACCCCTTAAACCCTAATCCCTGACCACTAACCCATTTAACCCCCTAAACCCCTAAAACCCTAACCCATTTAACCCCCTAAACCATAAACCTCTAACCCCTTAACCCCTAACCCATAAATTCTTAACTGCTAAATCTCCTAAACCTCTAAATCCCTAACCCATTTAATCCCCTAACCCATTTAACCTCCTAAACCCCTAAAACCCTAACCCATTTAACCCCCTAAACCCCTAAAATCCTAACCCCATTAACTCCTAATGAGACTTAACCCCTAAAATCTTTAATTGCTAACTCAATTAAGGATCATCGTGTTAACTGAGCAATCAACAAAAATAGATCATGCATGCAAGGAATTCAAATTGCTCAAGTGTGGTGGAGATTCCAAGCCAATGTAACATCAGTTGTAGACTAGTATTGAGTGTACAGGTGTTGCATGCAATCAAAGATCAATCCTTGGGAATTACACAATCAATTTGGAGGAAATTCCTAAAAAATGGGGGCCAATTTCCTTAGGATTTACACAAGGAAATAGGAGCTTAGGTGGAGGCATAAATTGATTAAATCTAGGTCATAACTTTTCATTGAACAGAGAGAACAATTGTTCTTTTGCAAGTTGAGCTAAGAGCAAGCTAGCAATTGTAATAGATTATCTATTCATTTGATTAATGCAAGCAAGCTTAAGGGGTTTTTACGAGTTGGTTTCCCCTAGATAAATATGTGTACTTGTGTATGTGATTGATGCATGTTTGCGAATGTTGTTCTAAATTGTGAATTAATTTTTGTAGAGTAGTAGAGTAGAATTGTGTCTCTTGATTTAGATTAAATTTCTTGAGCAGTTGAGGAAGATGAACCTAGACTGAGACAATTGAGGGCACATCCACTTCTAGGTCAAATTCTAAAGTCCATTGAGTTATGTATGTGTTTCCCAACACCATGGAATAGGGTCTATTGTGAAAAATCAAATCTCTCACTTTTTTTTTCCCCAAACAAGAAGGCATAGAGTCCTCAACCACAAAAATAATGAAAGAGATGAACTTGAACCACAACCTTCCAATTCTTCACCCTCCACAAGTCTGTTGATATTAGAATTGGCCATGGTCCAATAAATTTCCCTTCTAAACCATGTTCCACCAAAGCAAAGGCAATCAAGGAGGATGCATGGACTTAGGTTAAGGGGACATGATAATGACTGGGTTAACTGGGTTTTCCTTTTATTTTGGTGTTGGACATTGGATAAACCAACGCTCTCCATGTGTTTCGCGACATGGACTAACCGCCTTTCATGGATCCTTATCTCTGGCGATGCGATCGTTGACTAACACCTGCGGGTTTTGGTTTAACGACAATCGTGATTCCCAAAAAGTGGTATCAGAGCGTAGGTCATGAGTTCGATACACCCGCAGCTCGCGTTGGGGGGGAGATTGTTGGACATTGGATAAACCAACGCTCTCCGTGTGTTTCGCGACATGGACTAACCGCCTTTCGTGGATCCTTATCTCTGGCGATGCGATCATTGACTAACACCTACGGGTTTTGGTTTAACGACAATCGTGATTCCCAAAAATTGTTGAACTCTTAGTTAAACTGAGAGGGCGGGGGTGAATCAGTTTAACACATTCATGGACTTTTAAAACTTTTTCCTTTAAAACTTATTTTACTTTATTAACACCTTCATTTCATGATCAACATAATGTGTGAGCAATCATTATTTATGAGCAGCAATTAATAAGAAAATTAGATAATGCACCAGCAGTCTTAATATATTAGCAGCAACTATTAGTAGAATAGATATATCATATCAACACATGGACATCATGCACATAGACATCAGATATACGTGGAAACCCATAAAGGGAGAAAACCACATCTTATTATTGTTGTGATGCAAAGGCAAGCTCCAACTCCCTCTCACCACTGATTTTCTGCAGGCACCAACCTACAGGAGGCTCCAGCCTCAATTCTGCAAGCTACAAATTGCAAGGAAGCTCCAACTTCCATCTATTTTCTGAAGGCACCAACCTACAGGAGGCTCCTACCTCAGTCAGCTACAACTGACATCTATCAAGCTACAACTTGATAGGGAAGCTCCAACTTCCTTACTCTTTCAAAAATAAAACACTTGCTGATTTACCTTGGATATCAGCTCTGTTCTGTACCTTCTTCTTTGCTGTTCATCAAATATTATATCAGACCTGCATCATCTCTGCTCAGCCCCTTCTTCTTCTTTACTCAGCTCCTCCTTATTCACATTCTTCTTGCAGCTTGCTTATTCTCTTCAACTCTCTTTAATTCTGCTGCATACTCTCTTCTTCTCTCACTCATTTTTCGTCAACCACACTCTCCTTGGATATTACCCTGTTTTATACAAAAATAGCTTCATGGTTGTTTGTATTCCACTGGGAATTCGAAATGGACAACCATGTCTCTTTGCCTTCTGCTTTCTCATCTCTTTTCAGCTCACTCAGAAAAATGTAATTGTAGGTGCTTATTTTAATATTACAGTGGGATATTTGCTCTCTTCCGGAGACTTGCCAATGCATCACAACAATATAAATTTAAATAAAACATTTACATTCAAATTTAAATGAGAACTCCACCTCACTCGTTTTGTCTCTTGGCTTGTTGCGCATTTGTCTTTTCTCTGACTGTGTCTTTGTCTTTTCTGTCCTCTGCTGTGGTGTAACTGTTGCATGCGTGCAACTGTTCCTTTCATATCTGCTGACTGTAAATCTGGAGGAACTCCAATCCCTTTTATGCTATTAGTGTCTTGTTGATGTGGAACATTCCGCAAGCGGAACGGACATATATCACAGTCGTATATTAATAATCGCCCTCCACCTTAAGCTGAGGCATATACATACAACCCACAGACCATGCAGCACATCTTTAATACATTCGCCTTTTATATATATAATAGTGCCTTTTAACTTAAATCAACTCTCGGCATCCTTATATAAGGTTTTAACAAGAAACTGTCGCTTCTACTATAATCAATGAATAATCTTGATAATACTTAACAAATGCCCTTTCGGGCCCACCTGACACGCTTTTTGATGCATTGATTCTCCTCCGATTGCGATTGATCGCTCCTGCTCCGATTGCGATTGATCACAATCGCAACTTCAAATACTCCGATGCGATTGAGTCACTGTTCACTGTTCTTTGCCGATGCGATTGACTAATATCGATGCGATTGGGATTCAAATTTTATTAATCAAAGTTTATAAGCCCATCGGGTCCGGGCTTCCAATCGCAATCACAACTCTTATATTCTCCGATGCGATTGGGTTGTTCCGATGTGATCATGTCGAACTTCAAAAACTTGTTACTCATGGTTTATAAGCCCATCGGGTCCAATCTCTTAATCGCAATCGCAAGTCTTTTAATATGTGTTGCGATTGGCCACTATTCATTGTATTTTGCCGATGCGATTGGGAAAGGACTTCAAACACGTTTGAATTATAATTCATACCTCCATCGGGTCCGGACTTCCAATCGCAATCGCAACTCATATGTTCTCCGATGCGATTGACCAATGCCGATGCGATTAGACCTGGAACTCAAATATATATTAACCATGATTTATACGCCCATCGGGTCTGAGCTCTTAATCACAATCGCAACTTTCTGTTGTGATGTTTCGCCCTGCGGATTTCCGATTTAAATCTTCCATTCTAGTTTAAATCTTCGTTTTGTGCGCTCTTTAATAAAGTGCTCCACTTATATAGTTTGAGCTAGACCTTGTTTATGTGATGCGCCGTACATATATGTTTATATATATTTTTGCCGCTGGAGTGAAGCGATTCCCAGAATAATGTTTATGTTATATTATATGTATAACACCGGTTGGAGTGTGCGATTCCCGGAATATGGTTCTATATTATATGCATTGCATTGCCGCTGGAGTTAATCGATTCCCGGAATAGGGATTATGTATTATATGTATAACGCCGGTTGGAGTGTGTGATTCCCGGAATTTTGTAACGGCTCTCTGCCTCTATCACTTAGTCTCTGCCTCTGCCTTTGCTGCTTCTATCGCTCTGCCTCTGTCTCTACCTTTCGATAACGGTTCTTCACTGTGCTTCTATGAGTGTTACATTTTGACTTTCTTCTTGCTGCCTCTATTGCTTTCATTGTGCCTCTTTTTCCTTCCTCTGCTTCAGCGCTGCCTCTTTTGCCTGAGTGTTGCCTCCTTTTCCATCAATGACAATATTTCCAACAGTCTCCCCCTTTGGCATTGATGGCAATCCACTTTCTCTGTTTGCTTTCTCTTTCTCTTGTTGCTTTCTCTTCCTGTTTGCCTGCTCTTCCTCCTGTTGTTTGTTCTTCCTCCCCCTTTGACATCAATGGCAAAGGACGACGCCTCATCTCTCTGTATGGGTTCTGTCATTGCATTTCCTTTCTCTGAGTTACGTTTAGGTCCTCTTTTGCTGAAATTGGACTATGCTGCTCCAGAGTGATGTATGAAACTTGTTGAGAGAACACTTTGGTATAGTGAGCCAATATATGTTTTATAGTTGTGTTTCATTTGTAGTGCCTGTAATATGCATTTTACGATTGAACGGTTCTTGTTGCTTCGGAATGTTGATACTATTGATAATGCTGATAATGATGATCCTGTGGACTTGTTTTATGCTTATCTTGCTGGCTGTTCTCCCCCTGGAATGATATCTTCGTTTTGTTCTCCCCCTGAGACTGTGCTTTCTCTTTATATCAGAGAGTAGCATCTGCAGATACTACCCCTAGTTTATATCTCAAGTATTGAAATGGTTCTCTAGCAAGAGGTTTGGTAAATATATCAGCTGTCTTTTCTTTCGTTGGTACATATTCCAGCTTTACTATCTTCTGAGCCACTTGTTCTCGGAGGAAATGATACTTAATTGGAATATGTTTAGTTTTTGAGTGAAGTACGGGATTTTTAGATATACTTATAGCACTTGTATTATCACATTTGATTGAAATAGGTTCATCAATGCTTACCTTCATGTCTTGAAGATTTTGCTTCATCCACATGACTTGTGTACAACATGCTGCTACTGCTATATATTCTGCTTTAGTTGTAGACAAAGAGATGGATGTTTGTTTCTTGCTTAGCCATGCCACCAGAATTTCTCCTAGATAGAATGCACCTCCACTTGTACTCTTCCTATCATCCACACAGCTGGCCCAATCTGCATCTGTGTATGCTGATAAAGTGAAGTTTTTTCTTTTAGGATACCAAAGTCCATACTGTATTGTTCCTTGTAGATATCTGAATATTCTTTTGACTGCAAGAAGATGGTTTTGTTTAGGTGCTGCTTGATATCTAGCCACTAATCCTACTGCTAGCATGATGTCTGGTCTTGATGCAGTCAGATACAATAGACTTCCAATCATGGATTTGTAAATTCTTTGATCTATGTCAGCAGACCCATCATTAGCACATAGCTTGCAACCTGTGGTCATGGGAGTTGACACAGGTTTGCAGTCCTCCATTTTGAACTTTTTCAACATTTCTTTTATGTATTTTTCTTGTGAAATAAATGTACATGTGTTCTTTTGCTGAATTTGTAGACCCAAGTAGAAACTGAGCTCTCCGATCATAGACATTTCAAACTCTGTTTTCATTTGATCAGAAAATCCTTTTGCTAGATCATATTTGTTGCTTCCAAACATAATGTCATCAACATACACTACAACAATCAAAAGTTCATTTTCATGGGCTTTTATGTATAGGTTGCTGTCTACTCCACCTCTCTTAAAACCATGTTTTTGCAAATATTTATCCAGTCTTGAGTACCAAGCACGAGGAGCCTGTTTCAGTCCATATAGGGCCTTTTTCAGTTTACATACATAGTCTTCTTTATCTTTCAATGAGAAACCTTCTGGTTGTTCCATGTACACTTCTTCTTCTAGATCACCATTAAGAAAAGAATATTTTACATCCATTTGATATACCTTGAAATCTTGATAGCATGCAAATGCCAGGAACATTCTGATAACTTCCATTCTAGTTACAGGGGCAAATGTTTCATCATAATCAAGTCCTTCTATTTGTGAGTATCCTTTGCTGACCAGCCTAGCTTTATTCCTGATTACTTGTCCTTTCTCATTCATTTTGTTTTTGAATACCCATTTTGAACCAATGATATTTTTCTCAATAGGTCTAGGAACTAGTTCCCAGGTATTGTTCTTCTCAATTTGGTCCAATTCTTCATTCATTTCTTTTACCCAATACTTGTCCTTGTTGGCTTCTTCAAATTTCTTTGGCTCTATTTGTGATAACATGGCTATGTATACTTCTTCTGTTTGTTCTGTTAGCTGCCTTCTTGTCTGGACTCCTGCTTTCTTGTCTCCTATGATCTGATCTTTAGGATGATTCTTCTGAGTGTATCTTGAGGGGGATTTTGAGTTTAATCCAGCATCTTCTTATGTCTTGCTGGTTTCATCATCATTCTGATCTTCTTCTCCATGATTATCTGATGGACTGCAGCAGTCTGTATTTCTTGTATTGTTTAGAAATTCTTCATCAAATCTCACATCAATACTTTCAACTATTTTCCGAAGAGTCTTATTGTAGCACATGTACCCTTTATTTTTGGAAGCATATCCTAGAAAAATCCCTTCATATGCTCTTGCATCAAATTTCCCAAGGTTTTCATCATTATTCTTTATGTAACACTTGCTACCAAAGATTCTAAAATGTTTGATTGAGGCTGGCTTTCCATGCCATAGTTCATAGGGAGTATTGTCACTGCTTGGCCTTAAGTGAGCTTTATTAAGGATATGTACTGTTGTGTGCATTGCTTCTGCCCAGAAGGTTTGAGCAATATTATTCTCTTGCATCATGGCTCTGGCAATTTGTTGAACAGATCTATTTTGTCTCTCTGCTACTCCATTCTGCTGAGGTGTCCCTGCAATAGTAAATTGTTGTTTTATGCCATGTTCATTGCATAGGTCTGCAAAGTCATAATCAGTGAATTCACCTCCTTTTTCTGATCTGATGCATTTCAGCTTGCATCCTGTCTGATTTTCTACTAATGCTTTAAATGTTTTGAATTTGTCCAGAGCTTTCGATTTATTCTTGAGAAAAGAAACCCATGTCATTCTGGAGAAATTATCTATTATCAGCATAAAGTAGGACTTTCCACTTGGTGCTTTAGTTCTTGCAGGTCCACACAGATCCATGTGCACAAGTTGTAGTGGTCTTCTTGTTGATAACTCTTCTTTAGATTTAAAGGATGTGCGAGTTTGGTTCCCCAACTGACAAGATTTGCATATTGTGTTTGAGGGCCTTTTTATTTCTAGCATATCTCTGACAACTTTCTTCTTGCTTAGTCTAATGATATGGTCAAAGATGAGATGTCCCAATATCTTATGCCATAACCATGACTCCTTGAGTTCGCTAAGATGGCAGGCTTCATCCTCCTCTCTCACTATGTACACATTACTCTTTGTTCGAACACCTTTGAGTAGAGTTTTTCCTGTTGTGCTTGATCTGACTACACAATCTTGTGCTCTAAAGAGAACTTCACAGCCTTTATCACACATATGATTGACACTCAGTAAATTTTCTTTCAGCCCATCTACATATAATACATCTTGGGCCTTTCCTCTGCCATTGTCTATGTTGACTGATCATTTTCCCTTGATCTTTCCTGATTTGTCATTTCCAAAAGTGACATTGCCCAATTTCTTTTTGTCAAGAGTTAAAAACTTGTTTTTATCTCCTGTCATGTGTTTAGAGCAGCCACTGTCCAAATACCATTGACTCTTCAAATCTTGAGCAGTTAAAGCCAAGTCACATTTATTCACCTTCTTTATCCACTGGAGGCCTCCTTTTGTTTGGTACCATTTGTGAGGTGATGAATTATATCCCTTTAGAGAACACTTGGAAGATATATGCCCAATTTGATTGCATATACAACATTTGATTATAGTTTTTGCGGAATTGTGAGCATGAACAAAATTTCTTTGACTCATAAACCTCCTTGAGGTATTGAACATCAGTCTTTGTCCATACTTTCTACATTCAATAATTCTATGGCCAAAATCCTTACAATAAAAACAATAACCATAGAAATTACTTGCATACCTGATGTAAGGTTTTCTCTTCCATGCTTGCCTCTTTTGCTGGTTTGAATCATTCCTCCTTGCATGACAATATGAAGCAATGTGTCCCTGCTTGTGGCAGACATAACAGGTGGCATTCTTCATAGGAGGAAAGAATCTCCTTTGATGGCTTCCAAATTTGATATAATCAGGAATATATGATCTTTTCTCTGGTGTCTTAGTATTTGTTACAATATTTGTTATTAGAGGTTTCTTCTGGTCTCTGTCTTTCTCATTACATGTTTCTTCCTTTGTAGGAATTATTTGGGCTGCTTCATCAACCTTCTTTGCTTTCACAAAAATTATATTTTTGTTTTCCTTTTCTTTTCCTTTACTTGATTCTCCTTCATAGCCTATCCCAGTTTTTATTAGAGGAGATCTTTGAGCATCCAAGATTTCATTCAACCTACTAGAACTTGTCATTTGAGAAGGGTATATAGAAACTTTTTGTTGAGCACTTTCTAATTTCCTTCTCAGACACAGAATTTCTTCTTCCAGCTTCTCTTGTTCTCGAGTTTTATCTTTGATTTGCTGAAGTAACATATCTTCTATCTTCTTGGCTTCTTCAAGCTTTACCTTCAACTGCATGAGGACTTCTAAATTTTTTTCTTCTTTCACACATTTGAGGAGAATCTCTTTTTCTTTTCTGCATTTTAGTTTGAGTCTGTCAATCTCCTCCAGAGCACTTCTTAGCTCCCCCTCAAGATCAACTTCCCCTTCTTCTTCTTCTTCTAGCAAGATTCCTTCAAGATCTTCTATGGCCATCAGTAAAAATTTCGAGGTTCCCTCTTCTCCTGAGGGTTCATCTGAGTCTTCAGATGCACTGCTGTTTTGCTGAGCATAGAAGGATTTTCTGCTAAATTTCTTTCCTTTCTGCCAATTCTTTGATGTGTCTTTCTCTGATTCTTGAGCTTGATTTCTTACTTTCTTGTGAGGACATTTAGCAACATAATGTCCAACTCTTCCACAGTTAAAGCATTTAAAAGGAAGTTTACCTTTGTATCTACCTGATCCTTTATCCAATTTCTTGACAAATTTAGCCTCTTCTTCATCAGAGCAAGAGCATATTTCTTCCTCTTCTTCTTTCTTCTTTTCTGTTTTAAAGGCTGCTTCCCTCGAACTTGGTTTCTTCTGTGGGAGCCTCATTTCATAGGCTGTTAGATTTCCAAGTAGTTGGTTCATGGTCAAAGTCTCCCAATCCGCTGTCTCTTCTATTGCAGACACCTTGGGATTAAATCTGGATGGGAGTGATCTTAGAATCTTTTGCACAACTATTCTTTCTGGTATGGTTTCTCCAAGAGCTTTCATATTGTTAACAATTTCTGCAACTTTTAAGAAGAAGCTGCCAACATCTTCATCATCATTCATTTTTAAGTTTTCAAACCGGGCTCTATATACTTGAAGTTTGGCAGTTTTTACTTTCTGGTCTCCCTCATGTATGTCTTCAAGAGTATCCCATATTTTCTTGGCAGTGTCTTTGTGCATTACTTTAATAAACTCTGCTTCACATAATCCATTCAGGATGGCATTCATGGCTTTTTCATTAGCCACAAAATCTTGTTTTGAGTCCTTTTCTGAGTCAGTTGCCTTTGGGGCATATCCTAATTGCACAGCAACCCAGACTTCTATTCCTAGAGACATTATGTATGTCTTCATTCTGATTTTCCAGAAAGCATAATTTTCACCAGTGAAGAAAGGGGCTTTATTGGTTGAGCATCCTTCTTTACTAGCCATCTTGGGAACCTAGGATCTCCTTTCAGTTGTTAGACTTGTACAAGGGAACCTGATTTGATAACAATTGTTGAACTCTTAGTTAAACTGAGAGGGGGGGGGGGTGAATCAGTTTAACACATTCATGGACTTTTAAAATTTTTTCCTTTAAAACTTATTTTACTTTATTAACACCTTCATTTCATGATCAACATAATGTGTGAGCAATCTTTATTTATGAGTAGCAATTAATAAGAAGATTAGATAATGCACCAGCAGTCTTAATATGTTAGCAGCAAGTATTAGCAGAATAGATATATCATATCAACACATAGACATCATGCACATAGACACCAGATATACATGGAAACACATAAAGGGAGAAAACCACATCTTATTATTGTTGTGATGCAAAGGCAAGCTCCAACTCCCTCTCACAACTGATTTTCTGCAGGCACCAACCTACAGGAGGCTCCAACCTCAATTCTGCAAGCTACAACTTGCAAGGAAGCTCCAACTTCCATCTATTTTCTGCAGGCACCAACCTACAGGAGGCTCCTACCTCATTCAACTACAACTGACATCTATCAAGCTACAACTTGATAGGGAAGCTCCAACTTCCTTACTCTTTCAAAAATAAAACACTTGCTGATTTACCTTGGATATCAGCTCTGTTTTGTACCTTCTTCTCTGTTGTTCATCAAATCTTATATCAAACCTGCATCATCTCTTCTCAGCCCCTTCTTCTTCTTTACTCAGCTCCTCCTTATTCACATTCTTCTTGCAGCTTGCTTATTCTCTTCAACTCTCTTTAATTCTGCTGCATACTCTCTTCTTCTCTCACTCCTTTTTCGTCAACTCCTCTCCCCTTGGATATTACCCTGTTTTGTACAAAAAATAGCTTCATGGCTGTTTGTATTCCACTGGGAATTCGAAATGGACAGCCATGTCTCTTTGCCTTCTGCCTTCTCATCTCTTTTCATCTCACTCAGAAAAATGTAATTGTAGGTGCTTATTTTAATATTACAGTGGGATATTTGCTCTCTTCCGAAGACTTGCCAATGCATCAAAATAATATAGATTTAAATAAAACATTTACATTCAAATTTAAATGAGAACTCCAGCTCACTCGTTTTGTCTCTTGGCTTGTTGCGCATTTGTCTTTCTTCTGACTGTGTCTTTGTCTTTTCTGTCCTCTGCTGTGGTGTAACTGTTGCATGCGTGCAACTGTTCCTTTTATATCTGCTGACTGTAAATCTGGAGGAACTCCAATCCCTTTTATGCTATTAGTGTCTTGTTGATGTGGAACATTCCGCAAGTGGAACGGACATATATCACAGTCGTATATTAATAATCGCCCTCCACCTTAAGCTGAGGCATATACATACAACCCACAGACCACGCAACACATCTTTAATACATTTGCCTTTTATATATATAACAGTGCCTTTTAACTTAAATCAACTCTCGGCATCCTTATATAAGGTTTTAACAAGAAACTGCCGCTTCTACTATAATCAATGAATAATCTTGATAATACTTAACAAATGCCCTTTCGGGCCCACCTGACACGCTTTTTGATGCATTGATTCTCCTCCGATTGCGATTGATCGCTCCTGCTCCGATTGCGATTGATCGCAATCGCAACTTCAAATACTCCGATGTGATTGAGTCACTGTTCACTGTTCTTTGCCGATGCGATTGACTAATATCGATGTGATTGGGATTCAAATTTTATTAATCAAAGTTTATAAGCCCATCGGGTCCGGGCTTCCAATCGCAATCGCAACTCTTATATTCTCCGATGCGATTGGGTTGTTCCGATGCGATCATGTCGGACTTCAAAAACTTGTTACTCATGGTTTATAAGCCCATCGGGTCTGAACTCTTAATCGAAATTGCAAGTCTTTTAATATGTGTTGCGATTGGCCACTATTCATTGTATTTTGCCGATGCGATTGGGAAAGGACTTCAAACACTTTTGAATTATAATTCATACCTCCATCGGGTCCGGAATTCCAATCGCAATCGCAACTCATATGTTCTCCGATGCGATTGACCTGGAACTCAAATATATATTAACCATGATTTATACGCCCATCGAGTCCGAGCTCTTAATCGCAATCGCAAATTTCTGTTGTGATGTTCCGCTCCCCTTGCGATTTCCGATTGCGATTGAGGAGGGGTCCCGCCATTTAAATCTTCGTTTTGTGCGCTCTTTAATAAAGTGCTCCACTTATATATTTGAGCTTAGACCTTTGTTTATGTGATGCGCTGCACATATATGTTTATATATATTTTTTCCGCTGGAGTGAAGCGATTCCCGGAATAATGTTTGTGTTATATTATATGTATAACGTCGATTGGAGTGTGTGATTCCCGGAATATGGTTCTGTATTATATGCATTGCATTGTCGCTGGAGTTAAGCGATTCCCAGAATAGGGATTATGTATTATATGTATAACGCCGGTTGGAGTGTGTGATTCCCAGAATTTTGTAACAGCTCTCTGCCTCTGCCTCTGCTGCTTCTGTCGCTCTGCCTCTGTCTCTACCTTTCGATAACGGTTCTTCACTGTGCTTCTATGACTGTTACATTTTGACTTTCTTCTTGCTGCCTCTATTGCTTTCGCTGTGCCTCTTTTGCCTTCCTCTGCTTCAGCGCTACCTCTTTTGCCTGAGTGCTGCCTCCTTTGCCATCAATGACAATATTTCCAACATTCGGTTCATAAGAGGTTTAGGGTTATAATACTTTGATCTATGACATATTTGCATGCCATCAATGGGTATGCAGTTGGGGAATTTCCCATTCCAAAGTTTCCTCGAGTGCCATCATGCCATTGTACGAACATGGTATATGGGATGAATATAGAGCCCAAACTGAGTGTCAAGTTCATCGGTCATACAAAAAACCCTCATTTTAAAAAGTCCTCATTTTTTAATTCAATCACTTGCTAGGAAACATAATGAGAGGTGTTGGCTTATAAGTTCCCCTTTCGAAGGCCCTTGCAATATTCTATTTTTCAGGCGCACTCATGTGGTATTATTGGCAAGAGAAATGAATAAAGCTTTCACTCAAAGGGTTAGACATGAGACAACTCTCCTATCTGCCCTTATTATTTGAGCCAGTAAGAGTTTGAATAAACATATATTACTCAATCTCGAATTGTAGGACCTTGTTCAAAGTAAAGATAATAAAAACCTCTGGGATTTGGATGATATCATTACTCATTTCTAGTTCTCCCGAATATGAATTGGGACATCATCTGGAAAGACCAAAACATACCATGAGTAGCATTAGGGTGCACCCTTTATAAATTCAGAGGTTTTATCATTTAGAGGTTTTTTGAGAAAAATATTGATGGGTCCTTGTAATGCTCTAGACAGATCTGTTTGTGAATACCAAGCTTTAAACAATGATGACATGTCTTGTATCAGAGGAGAATGGACATTTTGGCTCACACCTCCATAATATATTTGGCAGATAACTTGCTTGCCCCAATACCAATGGCACAAGACTCGTTCATTAGTTGGGAACTTTCCTTACAAATATATAAGGAAACAACTACCGATATCATGGTCATTCACCATCATTTACCATCACCCATGGGGAAGCAAGACTCAGAGGTATGGTGGGAAGTGATTTTTGGGCTTATATATTTCAATTAATTGGATGTATACCTTTGTTCTTACATTGATTTCTCATTTCCATATTTATTTTGGGTTTCCTCTTGCTACAGAGTGCAGGGTTGGGTGTACATAGGATAAAATCTTGTGCCTTCCCCTTTGGTTTAGATTTCAAGGGCCCGATTTTTATCGGTGAGTAAATTTCCTGCCTTTACAATTGATTGAAGTAATAAATACAAGCCATTGTAAAAATTTTATATGCACCGAGAGATTGCTAGGGTTGAGCAGTTTCCTTTAAAATTGATTTCCTCTTAGGTTATGATCCCAACAAAATTGGTGGCAGTTTCCTCTTATTTGTATGGAGGACTTACCATTCAATATGTAGGTGGTTTTGTGTTGTAGATGCACAACATGTATGTCCTTTTCTCCTCCAATAAATTTAAGTTCAAACGTCATATTTTCAATGTTCATTACAAACCTCTAATTTATTACAAAGCAAATTTAAATTGTCTATATATCATTGAGCTTCTCGTCTATTAAAATTTCAAATATGGAACAAATGCTTCAACATTTTTTTTTATACCCCATGGGAGAAAATATTGTTATATTGTTGTTTTGAATGGCGCAATTTGATCTATCCATTTCTTCCTGTTGCAGTTTGCAGGAGGTTCTTGATCCCACCATTTCTTCCTATTTAAGTATTTTAATCCAAGTTGAAGGAGCTAAAGGAGTTGAGTTGTAGACGAAGCCAAGGAGGATGCATGGACTACAACTTGCTCGAGGTTCCCGATCTTTCCTGTTCTTCCTATTGAAATTGAAGCCTTTTTATCCCAGTTGAAGGAGATGAGGAGGAGCTGAGCGAGTTGAGTCACAAGAATAGTCAAGGAGGATGCAGGGATTGCGACTTACTCGATTTTCTTCATCCCGTCAATTCTTCCTATTGAAATTGAATCCTTTTCATCTCGGTTGAAGGAGTGGAGAGGGGTTGATTTGTATGTGCAATCAAGGAGGATGCAAGGACTGAGGTTAAGGAGGATGATAATGACTGGGTTAACTGGGTAATGATGCAATTCAACCTAGCCATATATGCAAGGTTTTTTTTCTTCATGAAGTCAAATTAGATCTACTTTCATCCACACATGTTAATTATTACAAAGAGAAAGGCAAATATTGAGAGGTGATGTCGTCAAAAGGGATTAATATTGGCAGATTTCGTGTTTCAACCATTCAAGTCTTGGATAGGGTGTGCTCAAGGAGGATAATTCTAGGAAATGTTTGTATTTCATCCATACAAAGGACAATCAATAGATATATATGGTTAGTAAATGAAAACAACAAGTTACTACAAAGGGGGCACCATATTGAACTATTTCTAGTAGGTTGGAACTTCATAATAAGAAAAAAATAAATATCATGGAGAAGCAGTGCCATGATGTTGTGTTGACTTGTTGCTCATACATTTAATTCATTATCATGAGTATTATGTGCAAAAACAACACATATTTTAGAAGACATGCACCTCACTAAAGATAATTTCAACATATTTGTCAATTAAAGGAAAAACATTAGCTACAAAGTGTTTTGAGAAGGTGTGTACTTTCAACAAACCTAGTTTTGAAAGAGATAAAATTCACTAGAGATGAATTGTGACATCCAAAATGATCTAGCACACAAGCCTTTAACCCACAATTTGATCCTCTTCTCTTTCCTCGACTACATTATCTCTCCTCTCATCCTGTTCTATAAAGGAGAGGTGCAAGTCCTCATTCTAGAGGGTGGATTTACTTACAAAGGTGTCAAGAGATTCTCATCACCTACCCTCATCCATTTTAGACTTGAGAGCACTTCCACTACTGCATGTAAGAGCTTGATAGGGTAGCCCATGGTAGAATATCTTTATGATTTACTTTCTAACACTTTATTCACATATCAAATGGATTCTAAGGATTGTCTTTCGTATATGTTATCATGCTACAAGGATTGTGTTGTCATTAAAGTGCACTTATTTACATTTTACTTTCATATAAGGTGCATATTCTTTTCTTCTTTTCCATCTAATCCCTACAAGTATTTTAATTAAGAAACTCATCACATCCCTCTATAATCGAATTTGTACTTTCATCTCTATCCTCTTTAAAGCACTCAAAAACAACATTTTATGTTGGAGTAATCTAAACTTACATCTAAATTATGCACAAACATCTTAAAATAATCCTCATGAATAAAAAAAATAGTAATCCTCTATTTATAAAAACAATAGATGAGTAAACAACCATAAAAATTATATCACTACTCTACATAACAATTATATCACTCTAAAACAACTTTTTTTAAGGCCGAATAATATTTTGTTTTATAATCCTAAATTATTATTTTAACTAAAAATTAAACTAAAAATTATCACAATTCAATTTATTTTATTTAATATACAAAATAAAATATTCATTTTAATTTTATAATAATCAAAATAAAGAAATTAACAATTGCATCCAAAACATGAATAAATTACTCCTCTTCACACGCATATAGAGTTATAATTATTTTAATTTAAAAACATGCGCATATATAGAATTATAATTATTTTAGTTTCAAAATTTACAATAAAACTCCTCTTCACACGGATATAGAGTTATAATTATTTTAGTTTAATTAATTCAGAATGTAGAAAAGCAACCTATAGAAATTAGAAATTTACAATAAAACTTCTCCACATTCGAAGAACCTGCGCATATAGAGTTATAATTATTTTAGTTTAAAAAATAAAACTATTTTAATTGTGGTAATTTAGAAATTAAAACAATTTGTTCAAAGAGCAGCAAAATGATGAAAAAGATGAGGGAAAATAGACACGATGATAGTTGGAGACAAGTAATTGTTCCTAGCAAGTCGAGAGAGGAGCGCGAGAGAGACTGGTCGACTCTTCCGACGAAGCATTGTTACATTGTTTTCCCTCTCGAATCTAGGGACAAGGCCAACCTTGCCTCCAGTGACAGGGTCAACCTCGCCTCCATTTGATAGGGCTAGCCTTCCTCCATTTGCTGAGGTTTTTAGGGTCTTGGTCATGCTTTTGGACTTTACCAATGCGTCTAACAAATTATGGAGTGAAAGCTTCTAAGGGGGTGTTATAGCATCATTTCTCACCTTGACATAATTCATGATTGATTTATGGCTTTTTGGGCACCCATTCCTACAGACTTGGACAAATTCACTTAAAAACAGTGTAAAATCCCCCATACGCGACTATGCCCGTGTTTTTCCACGTGTATACGCGAGTACAGCTAGAAGTTTCCGCGTATGCCATTAAAATGATTAAAAAATATATAAAAAAATCCCTAATTTCGCGCTGGGTTGATGGTTACTCAAGTAGTTCAACCACCCCAGCCCGTGGCCAATTGTTTCCAACTGCTGAAACTACTTGGAGGGACTATAAAAAGCCCTCATGAGGGAGGGAGAGAATTATTGATATTATACTCTGTTAGTATTCCCTATCCAAGTCTGATTCCCCGTGCTTCCTGCACTTTCCTAGTTCATTGTAGGAAACCCTTGTTTCCTTGAGATACACATCCCTTTATATGTTATCTTGTATGCACCAGTTTGGAAGGAGTCTTAGTGAGGCAAGGGCTGGACGGATCCGGACGACGGTGCGCTCGAAGATCGTGGAGGCCTTGGAAGGATCGGGTGGTCTCTCCATTCGTGCTGTGTACATGCTATTTATAATACGAAAGGCCATGTTGTTCAAAATAAACGTGTTAGTGTATACTTATATATGTAGGAAATAGTTAGACTACGGCTTGTTATTATGATTTATTTAATGTTTTATATGAATCTCACTAACATTTAGAGTAGATATATGCTGTACAACTTGTCCTTTGTGCTGGTTTCTTCTTGTATTTCAAGTTAAGAAGGCAAGACGGTTGCAGGGGTTTTGGACCCCACGTGGATCTACTTCAAACGTAGGACCTACGCGTAACTTTCTCATTCTACTCTATTTATTTTTTCTGAACGTGCATGGTTGTGTGAGTCTCTGTTAAGTAGCATGCCCCCGCTCTGTGGAGGTTGTATCCCAACCAACCTCTAGGGTGATATTTCCCTGAAATAGAACTGGCGATTCCGCTGGGGATCACATTCTTGTGATTCTCCTGTTGGGTGGTTTCAGCTGTTTGGTAGGTTGATGACATTTTTTACTTTCATTTTCAGTCCAGTTTTCTTTCTTGCAGTCAGTCTGAAGTCCTGGTTTCTTTTCCAGGCTTGTCCTTTTTTGTTTTTCATTATTTACCTTTGCATATGCTCTTTCTCTTGCACACAGTTGCGTATACACGCGAGTTTGTCTAAAGGTACCCACGTATACGCGAGTTTCCCTTAGCACAGACGCGTATACACGCTGGTTGCATAACTGCTAGGTCGCGTATACCTAGGCCGATTTTGAATTTTTGGGATTATTGACTTTTTGGTCCTTTCTGGCTGTGGAGGCCTGTGTCTACAGTGTCTCTGTACTTACTGGAGTGTGAAGGAAGTGGTTTCAGATCTTTTCTCTCTTTCGTTTGTTTGAAAACTAGTATTTTTACAGTGTTGTTACTATGGCCGGCACTTCGGGATTGAGTTCCAAGATCGCTTCCAGCATTCTGGCTGTTCGCTTATCGTACGTAGAGCTTCGCTCACCGACTCGCTCCTATCTTTGTTTTGTGCTTCATATCACGATTTTTGCTTCTGCTGATTGGTTTTCTTCGAGTTCACTAGGCTAGTTTGGTTGCAACTTTTGAAGAGCTTTTCTTGCTTCTTGGAGTCTTTGTTGGCAACGATTTTGCACTATTTGTCTAGGCTGATCGTCGAGTTTTCCGGTCTTCTTTGCTCTTATCGATCTTGCTATTGTTAGCTTTATAAGGTTTGGGAGCATCATTGAAGTTTGTGCTTGAAATTCGGTCTCGTTTTGGTTTGGATTTTGATAGTTGTACTTGGTCTTTTCGAGCTCTTTCTTTATAAAACTAAAAAGCCAAAAAAACATTTGTTTTGCTTTTTGTTTTTGCATTTCAAAAACTCAAAAAACATTGTCTCTTGTTTTTGTTTTTGTTGTTGCATTTTCATTTTCGTTTTGTCATATCTTTTGGAGCTCTTGTGAAGTTTTCGCTCTAGTTTTCGGCTTGATTTTGAGAGGGAGTTGTCATTTGATTTCTTCTTTTTTCTTGTTTTTAAGTGTTTTTGTGTCTTATATTAAGAGTTCTTGTTTTCAACAATTAGCTTTCTCGGGACAACAAAAGATGAGTTAAAATCGAAGGAGCTTTTTGGGAAATTTCACTCCGTTTTAAGAGATTTTTGCATCTTAGGATTTACATGCTTGTAGTGATTCGCATTAGTGCATTTCGCATTTAGTTAGCTTCTTAGTTTTTGCGAGTGTGGGTTTGCAATTCAAAAGAAAATACAATTTTTAGTCTCAGAGAACTCCGTATAGTGAAATTACTTTTCATCGAAAGACAAAGAACTCGCATGTGCATGTAGCGTGTTTTTACTAATTTATTTTTGCGTCAAAACACCATTGGTTTCATCTCCATATCTCGTGACTTAATATAATGAAATTTCTTAAAATAAGCGATTTAATCTAAAATCAACTAGCAAGTTTACCAAGTGTCAATCACCAACTAGCTAGTTGTAGGGCCTCGGAATAGAGGTGAGTGGAGAGTTAATCCTCCAAGCGTCGCTCAAACAAACATAGAAGTTGATTAATTGAGCGAAATCCAACTCCGTGAGGTGGACCGAAAGCTCTCATCCGAGAGTCAAGCGCGAGGGGGAAGTGAAGGTTGAGAAGGGGGATACCCCCCTCCGATTAGTCAATCTCGACCTCAAGACCGTTCCGCCCGTGCCTTTCCGATACTTCGACGGTGTCCATGGGGCCACTCCTAGGTTCCACACAAAGGATCGCGGGGGAATACCCGTGTACCCGAGGCGTACGTCGGCCACTTTCAAAGAAGATTTCGGAGGGTGCCCTTGCGAAGCTTGGGTGCTCGAGCCGGTGTGTCATCGTCGTTAGGAGGCTCACAGAATCGTTTCTCGGGATACCTTCGCTAGGTTTTGGCCCCAATCATCCCGGTGATCGCTTTCAAGGCCCTATATCGCTTTCATTTTGGGTGTCCCGCCTCACCGACCCGAGGAACATTTGGAGGCTATTTTGCTTGTCGTTTCTCGTGGATTTTTATTTTTAGTGAGTGCTCTTGCCTAGCTTTCAGTTTCAGATTTTCACTTTTTGAGTCTAATTAATAAATTTATAAAAGTGGCTGATCAAGCGCTCGACGTTCGAGGAGAATCCGAAGTTATCTCCCGAGAGTCCGCAGCCTTCTTCGAGAAGGCGTAGGAGTTATTTAGCCGGTGGTTACCATCCCAGATGCCTCACGCAAAGGAGAGTGATCCTCCGCGCAGGTCCTGCTCTGTTAGCCGATTCCGTGTCGGTCCCGAGAGGAGCGTTCGCTTCACCTCGAGGGCTTTGTTTCCTCGTGAAGAAGATTTTTCGATAGAATATATAACCGAGCCTGCCACGTGTCCATATCTCTCTCTCCTCCCCGACGGGTCCGTTTGTTGTTCACATCTGACCGAAGTCCGAGAGACCGCCTGACCTTCCATATCATTTTATCTTCATGGCCACGACCGGGAACGTGGCTTCTACCGTGAGGCCGCAGCATTCAGACCGCTTCTCGTCGAAGCAGGTGTCATTGCTTCATCTTCGATTGCTTCTAGTGCCGCCGTGTTTGGCCTCCGGGTCTACCCAAGCACACGCTTCTCATTCGGTTCCTTCTCCGTCTGTGGATGTCCATTAGTGGAAATCCCTCTTTTTTCCTTTTTTCGTCGTCTACCGGATCTACGCCCATGTCTAATACGTCGGTGGACTTACCTTCTTTAGGGTTTCCCCTTTGGGACTCCGGCATATTCCCGCTCCAATCCTTCTTTAGGGTCATTTCCGTTACGTCCCGTACCCGCAGTTTCAACCTTGGTCCGGGGGCAAAGTTCGACTACTTTTACTTTCGGATGGAATCATTTTTTTACTACGACAAAGGGTGGAATCAGCTTCTTTCGGGCAGTCACTGGCGAATGCTTCTTTCCCTTCATCGAGTGCTTACTGTGCGCATTTTTCTCCTCGTTCAATGTGGAACCCCACTGTGTGGGCTTTCCCTCTTCAATCAATACTTCCGCCGGGGGGAACCGGTCCGGGCTTTGGTAACCCCGCGTGGGGGAGGAGGTTCTTCTCCATTTTCTACGAGTCCTTTCTAGCAGCCTCGGTGCCTTATCAAATCCGTGCTGGCCTTTTCTATCGTTAACCCATCCCCTCAAGGATGGAATTCTCTGTGCCCTCACTGCCATCGTTTCCTCGGGCACCAACTTGCTGTATTTGTCGAATTTGACTAATGACCCGCATTGTTGAGAAGTGGTGGCCCCCGCCCGACCAAACTTCCACATTCCAAAGTTTGAAGGTAAGAATGGAGAGGATCCGGCGGGACCACATCACCACTTTCCACTTATGGTGCTCTTCGAACCCCGATCGATGACTCGATTAGGTTGAGATTATTTTAACGCACCCCGAATCGAAATGCCGCTAAATGAAGAGAGCCCATCAAAGGTGCCGCCACATTTGGAGAACTTACCGTCACATTTCTTAACCATTTTCGTGTCGTCTCGTCGTATGCGAGGCCGGACCGAACTCGGTTAATTTTTAAGCAGGATGAGGCAACTCACATTTCCGATCACATTCGAGAATGGAGGAGAAGGAAGAGGCTATCGCCCACATATTCCGTGAGTTCCTTCGAGTGGTTCTTGAAATTTCATAGTCGATATTTCAAAAGATGTATCCCTATCTCGGGGTATTTTCCCGAGGAGCAAAGTATCTTTAGGCTCAGTTTAGAACCCACAGAGCCTCTGGCCCGGGGTACTTTATAAGTATTTACCCAATTCTCCTCGCTCCAAATTGACGTACGAAACCTAAACCCAGTCCGCATGGTGACCAAGCCTGTTTGACCGCTCAATAGTAGTGTGCTCTGTACTTCGTTTTCAATTGCAGCAAACGCTGTCTTTACACCGTCTTTTCCGTCGCTCGTGCTCGTCGATCTACCTTTCCCGCCCTTGTCCATAAATGTCGTCCAAGCTCGATCCCAAAGGAAATCAACAATCCGATGGGAAGAAGAAGGATGTGGTTAACAGAAGAAGGGCAAGAATGGGAAGGGCACGTAAAATAAAACCAACGAGCATGTCATGAGGTGTCACATGAGAAAAAGGAAGTGAAGTTTCCGTGCAAGCTTTGTAACGGGAGACCATCTTGCCGCTAATTTCCTTTTCCTTAAAATTCGTGATGCCCGCCGCCCGCATCCCGAAGATGGTTCTTCGGTTTTGTATTGTGCGAACAAACCCTTTTTCCTTAAGGGCAAGAATTAGTCATATGCGAACCAAAATCCTCGGGGCTTCTCCGGGAGGCACCCGTAAAGGGGAAATTCCATCGAATATCTTTATGACGAGTGCTCACGTGGATGTCGCTACGAGATCCCGTGATTAGCATGAGAGGAACTAAGGCTAAGGAAGTTCCTCACGTTACCGAGCCGCTCACACTCACGAAGCCAACCTCGTTGAGTCTATGCCCCTGATGCCAAAGCATCTTCGTTTGCCAACGATTAACCGAACGGCGAGGGCGTCCCGCAATCATCATCGTAGAAGATCCGCGCAAAGTCCTTGTGCTGTGTCGCCTTAGAGGTACCCGCCTTGTCCGCCGCCGTTAAAGGCTTTGCTCATCGCTGGGGGCTTACAGATACGAAAAATTCTCTTCTCGATTACTTTTGATATGACTAACTTTAAGAAGAGACTACCTCATCACATGGCTTTCCATATTAAATCATCGTATCGAAAGACCAATATCTTTCTAACTATTGTTGATGAGGGTGCTTCTACATGCGTGATGTCTCTCGCATGCCGGAAGACACTTGGATCTCCCAAAGCCGTTCCATCTAGCATCAAGCCTACCGCATTCGATGGTTAGCCCCGCGTACCCCATGGTATTGTCCCGCTTGCCCATCCGTGCTGGGGGCAAAACTCGTTATTGATAGAATGTGAGGTAGTGGATGCGCCCTTGGACTACAACCTTCACAGAGAACCGGATATATGAGATGGATGCTATTGCATCCTCATTATTTCCCGAATTGCATGTTTTCCCCACGAAGGAGTGACTGTCAAAGGATCAATTGACCGTCCTCCGTAGACTCGATGCGCCTTCCCCACTCATTTGTGACCCAAGTTGGATAATACTAAGGTGCCCGTTGAGAATTCTAGGAGTTGGAATGTATTCTTCCTTGATGGGAACTTTTGATCTTCCTCCTCCTAAGGTTCATATTAATGCTATTTCATCCCCTCCAAGGCTCCTTCGAAGAGAGTTCTTTCGAACTCATTATTTTTCGACCCTTGGACCTTACCTTCTCCTACTTCCACATTGGAGGAAGGTCAAGTGGGTGGTATGGCATTTCCAATTTCTCGTGCCCGAGATTGCATATCACTCATTGTTGAGACCGCAGTCCGTATCCGCCCTCTTTCGCCGAAAGAGTTGGATGGTGGTGTAGTCTCGCTTGGACGCTTACTTCTTCTTCTCGCCCGGATTGCTCAGATACCACTCTTCCAACCGAAGAGGCCATCCGGGAAGCGATGACAGTGTAGATAGACCGTGGGATGATTTTCACTACCTGCCTTACTTCCCACCGACTGAGCAAAGCTTTCTCTAAACAAGTTTTCCAAGTCCTCGCCTCCTAGTCCTGCTCTCACCCGCCTTGAGCTCCCTTCGGGCACCAACACAAGTTTATGCCGAAGGGAACATGTATAGATCTTCCCTACTATCCCGTGAACACGCAGAGATCCCAATATTGTCGAGAATGCTTCACGCTGGGAGCTTAATGTTCCCGTGAAGAGATTTCCAATTCATACCAAGCTCTTCAAAGAGTATAGATGTATTTGCTTGGTCTTATGAGGAAATGCTCGCACAGACTCATCTATTGTCCAAGACAGAGATCAAGACGTATGAAAACGCTAAGCTTGGCCGGTGCAAAAACTTCGTCCTGCTAATCCTAGAAGCGCACTATCAAATCCGAAGTTGAAAAGATGTCAAGGCGGATTCACTTTTCCCGCTTCCTTCCGATCGAATGGGTTTCAAACCCCATTCCCAGATAAAAGCAAGGAACGCATTCGAGTGTGCATCGATTTCGCAGACCCGAATAAGGCGTGTCCTAAAGATAATTACCCCACACCTTTCATTGATCAAATTATCGACGAGTGTGCCTAAGAATCTAGATTTTCCTTCGTTACTCGTTTTCCGGTTATAATCAAATTACTATCCGTCCGTACATCAACATAAGACCGCATTTATTTGTCCTCGGGGTACGTTTCACAGATATAAGAAAATGCCTTTTGGCCTTAAAAATGTTGGAGCTACCTTTCAGCCGTATTTATGCTCTCTTTACGCCTTCTACGACATCAAGAAAATTATTGAGGCATACTTAGATGATTTAGCCAGCTATTCTCGAAAGAGGATGGATCATCTGGTGTCACCTCCTAAAAATATTGAAAGATGTCGTTTTTATAAAATTCGATCGAATCCCAATGCCCGAGCGCCGCGGCTACATCCTGGCCTGGCCATCGGGATTCATTGTGTCAAGGGAAGCGGACAAGGGAGAGACCCTTCAAGGTTGAGGCAATACTAAGGTTTCCATCTTCAATCCGCGCCCCAAAGTCTCCAAGGCGTTCCACCTTTCGAGGTTTATCGTCAACTATGTCGAGATTACAAAGGGATATATGAGACTCGTCGAAGAAAGGAGTTCCTTTTTCTTTGGGACGACTACGCTCAACGCTCATTCGATGCCTTGAAAAGGCATCGACCGTTCTCTACCGAGTCCACCCGATTATAGCAAGTAGATTTTTCTTTGTATCCTGCTGTTATATCTACCATTGGTGTAGTTATGGTTCGTGAGGATGATGTTTTGCCGAGCATGTTATTTACTACCTTAGTCGAGACCCAGGACCTGGAACCGGCGATACACCGATAGAAAAAGTTAGCCTTAGCATAGCTCATGTTGTGCGTGCCGACTCCGCATTACATTATTCTTCGCAAAACTCGAGGCCCTAAGTGCCTACCAATCCATTTCAGCTTGTCCTCAAACAGCGAGTGATTAAAATATACGAGATGGATTGTGATTTTACAAGAATTTGTCCTTTAGTTCATGTCCGCCAAATCCAAGAAGTCATTAGTTTTTGCGAATTGACTCGAGTTGGGTTTTGTGAGAGGAGATGATCTATGATGAGTCCTTCCTAACTTACCTGTTGCCAATCTCTCCACAAGATCCTTGGTATGGGGATATCATTGTGTATCTTCCGTACCGTGAAGTTCTTCTTTCTCGCCAAGGATGAGCGTCGTGTCGCGTCACTTAGCCAAGAGTTATCATTATCGGTGATGCTTTATACCGTTGAGGGGTTGATTCAATCCCAAGACGCCGCGAACTCTCGAGGAAGTCGAGGGCCGTGCTCAATGATTCTCACAAAGGAGCTTGTGGGGGTCATTTATCCGGGCTTGCTACAGCCCGCAAGATTTACAGATACTGCCCTCAATTTTCAAAGATTGCATTGAATCTGGCCAAAAAGTGTCATCCTTGTCGTGTTTATACTCGGAAAATGCGCGTCATCCGTCCGCTTTTTCCGTCATATCGTCGGACCCTTTACAAAGTGGGGTATGATTTTACTACTTGTAACCCGCTCGGCAAAAGGTCACAAGTACATTATCATGCTACGACTACTTTACGAAGTGGGTCGAGGCTATGCCTACTTTTGGGAACGTTATGAGATCACAGCCTCGTTTTTTTTCAACCAAGTTATTTCTCGTTTTTATACCTAGAGAGATTGTCACCACCGCGTAGGTCACTTCTTTGCATAGTATGACATTTTAGTTGGCTCTCAAATTGGGTTTCCTGCAGGAGGCATTCATCTCCATATTATCCTCGTGCCAATGGGCATGTGGAAGCCGTGAATAAATCCTCAAGACAATTCTTCAAAGGAAAATTGATAAACATAGATCCAACCTGCATATTATGCTATGTCCCGCACTTTGGGCATACAGACGTCAAAGGAAAATCGTAACCTGCTTTACTCCGTTTCGCCTAGGTGTACCCGGGTGGAATCCGTATTTCCCTATCGAATGCGAGATCTTCCTTAAATTAGTTGTTGAGCTTCTTCCCTACACTTCTAGTCCGGCGTATAGCCTTCTTCATCCGGAACATCTTGATGAGCAAATACGAGATGCCGCCACGATGAACGAAGCGCATAAAAACGAGTTAAAGTTCAAGACGATAAGGCGGCTAAGCCTAGGTCTTTTCCGAAGGTGACCTTGTTTTGGTCTATGCCCAAGAAAGATGCTCAAAGGGTGAAGTTCAACCATGTGGTATGGCCCCTATACTTGCTAGAAAAGTCCTTAAGAAAGGAGCTTTATACCTTGCTAATCTCAAAGGAAAGAGTCACCTGGGAGTTCTGGAATGGCTCTATCTTAAAAGTATTATGCCTAGGCTTTGGCCTGGAATCTTGCTTTTGTATATATTTCCGTAGTTTTTTCTTTGTACATATCTGATTGATTTTCGATCTTTGATGAGTTGGTGATGTTTTTTGATCCGCGACAGGTTGTGTTGGATGTCATGAGTCATTTCGGTTTCGCCTCGATGGTGCTAGTAGGACACACCCGGAACTTAGCTTCCGTGGCTTGGGTGCTTCATTATCCTTCCCATTGGCCGTTGGTATCAAGAGGGGTTCGCATTGGTCCCCGCTTCCAATAACGTAGCAAGTATCATACCATGCTCATTTATCTACTCGGGAGGCAATATCTTTGGGTGTTGATTCGTTGCAGTTTTCTCGACTTCCACCGGTATATGTCTGGAAATGAAACGAACACTTATCAGTACTTATAGATCCATTTTTATTACAATTGTTTCGAGGGTACATTTGTTACAAAGGTCATTTCAATTCTAACATTCATTCATATTCCTCGAGTCGACAATTGGTTTGCTAACTCATTGAATAATCAAGTATCGATTGGCATATTAATCATTCAATACAATAAATTTTTAATCATCAAAAACATCATACATTTGATACATTTATCACATCACATCAAATATCGTCGTATATACATCATCGCAGTGTCAAAATCCTTACAAAATTTGGATCCGACAATCTCGCATGCAAATTTGGGCTTATGCCCCATCATGTTCACCAAAAGAATATACTACCATCTAATATATAAAAACTGCCTACTCCCGAGGTCCCCTGTCTGGCCGCCGTGTTCCTATAGAACGAACGGCAGTACACACTACGAATAATCTAACTCAGCCTCGGTACCTAACTACCCATCTTCCGGATGGCTTCGAAAAGTCCTCCACGCAGCTATAGATTTACGTTAATCCCTCCAAGTTTCTCCTCGCACGGCTCCGAGTGTCCTCGTCCGAAACCATTGTCCCCGCCGCCCCCCGCGACGCTTATGGCACCGGGAGACCCTCGTGTTCAATCGGTCCAACATCTCGAAACATGATCATTTTTAATCGTCATTCATTATGAATCCAATCAAAAACATGTTTTGTTTTTCATTTTTCATACATATTCGAAAAGTCCAAAAAAAATTATATAAGTCAAAAAATTTTGCAAAGCTTACCGATCGCTTTCCCCATGTCACACGGTGGAAGTGCATACCAGATTCCGGATCTCTCAAGTCCATCTCGGGCATAGGGATAGTCGTCCATCGCGATGATCTCGTTCTCCCACCAAAGGAAGAACTCATCGTCCCATGTGGCCTGGGGTACTTCGCTGCCCCCCGCTCTTCATCATTTCTCGCCCAACGGGAAATTTTGGGTCCCGCGGGCGGCCGATAGTCGAGATGACTCGGGTCTCAAAGCTGAATCCTCTCAAAGAAGAACGTTGTCAAAATGGTCCCACAGCCAAAGAAGTAGCTGTTTGGCACGGAGGTCGGCTTGTTGTCGGTGTTCACAAGTGTATTGCACCAATCATACACATGAACCAAGCATCTCACAAACCTATGCTCATTTGCGTCCCGGATGTCGATGTAGTGAGGCACCGCCACTCGCCATGGTGAAAAGGAGTATTTTCATGTGCAAATCCATGATATCTCTAATTGCAATCTCTCGTCTAACCTTTTGGAATTATCTACGCAATATATGTGGACATGTTCCCTTCCGCCCCGTCAACCCTCCTAGGGCTTCTTCGTGCAAGTCCACTAGATCTCCCTCCTCGAGTCCGTTGATGAAATATATCCTCCACTTCTATGCGTAGGCATCCGATCAATTATGAAGCACATCAATCGGTTCCTGCGTAATTTACGAGCATTTCTAGCAACCGCACACTGTTTTTCATATCGGGCATTTTAAAGAATTTGAACAATCCGCAGCCGAGGATATTTTGTGCCGCGCGATCCGCAAGGACCTCTTGGTCTATTGCGCTATGCTCACGTTCCCTCCATGAAATGGTCATCTTGAGAAATTTCATCAAAATTTGCATTAGCCACGCTTTTAAGCTTCGGCCCGCGCATACGCGGTTTTCCCCCGTACACAATCACGTGTATACGCCGGTTTCCTTCATTAAACCCGCGTGGTGCGCGTATACGTAATTTTTAGCAAGGGTTTTAAGGAAAAAAATCACTTAATTTTTTAAATTCCAAATGGACAAAATGAACAGGATGATTAAGGAGCCTACCCGAAGTTTCGGGCCGAATTCCGACAAATTTCGTTGTTCCCGATTTTGTCGAAACAGCTAGCTCCGCAGCACTTTTTCCAAATCAAATTATGCAATAATGAACCAAATGAGAGGTAATTTGTGTATTTATGGCTAAAAAGTTGAAAATTTTCGCAAAAATTCCTTATGCTTATTTTTTCGATCTATCTTATGCCGTATAACTCAATGCTTTAAAGTGCCTGGGCCATGTTTCCGTATTGATTTTTGACGATTTTGGAGATTTTTCCGTTGATCCATGTTTTCCGACTCGTCACGCAGGTATATGATCTTCGTTCGGCATAGTGGTTAGGGGAATCACTTCTTCCACGCATCGTACTAGCCTCCATACATCGATCACTTGCCTTAGGGCTTCCATCCCATCAAAGTCATTATATTACACCCATTTCACTCGCCGATTATTTAATCATGACTCGATGGTAGAGCCTTCCTTTACATGGGCTTCCTAGTTAGTTCCTCGCTATCACTTGTCGCCTGGCGTCGCTTTTTGATGTAGGCTCTGAGTCCCTTCTTTAGTCCTCGCCATGTCTTATGTGTTGAGGCTTCATTCTTTCTCCTTCATCACTTATCATTTTTTCCGGCTTATACCCTAGAGGCCCCTCGGTGTCGTTAAGTTGTAATATCAGACAGGCTATTGGCTACTTGTTTATCTCCGGCCTTTAGCCGAAGCCATTTGGACTCGATGTTTAAGCCAAATTCTTGACCTCGATTTCTATATGCTAACCATTGCATGCACTTAGCTATCACGACTTGACACCTTTGTACCCATGGATGGAACGCTCCTCCCGAGTATCGCTTGCGCCGCCTTTTTGCCACCTTGAATTGAGCATAGGATTGTTCCAAACCTGTGAACTACAGTATTTGATTTCGACATTTCCGTTCTATCTTATTGTACCATAGCATTCTTTATTCTTTTTTCGTGCTTATTATATAAAAAAGACAAAAAATCAAATATAACAAAAGAGTTTAACTGGATGTATCTTCGTTATTTTGATGCGTATTGCAGCCGCTTTTATGCCCTTGAACAAAGCACATATACTTACATATTCTCTCCATTTGGGATGGTTCTAGCTTTAACCAGGCATGTACCCTTTACCATGTTTCACTTGCCGCTTCTCCTCTCGTTGGTTATCTCTTCCAATCATATGGAGAGTTTACAGGTTCCCCCCGCATAACAGATTTATACAAAGGTCACCATCGCCATGGTCACTGCTGCACGTGCTTTTTGTTCGCGAGTTCAGTCGAGCTCACCATTCGTGGTGTCTTCGACCATTATTCCGCCCGCCTTCCCGTTTTGTCAAGATTGCCTGTCCACATCGTATGTTTTATCTCTCGTCGTGCTGTTTGGAGAGGGTCCCCATTGGATTCCTTGCTTGCCAAGCCTGTCTCTTATCGATCACTTACTACCGCTCCGAGAGCAAAACCTAGAGCCGCACCTTGGGCCTATTTCCATCATTGATGTGTGACCTCGTGCTCGCATTTGGATCACTATCATGGGTCTTTAACCGAGTGGTTTCCCCTATGTTCGACGTCAGCATACATTATCACACTTGGGATTCGTGGCAAAGATTTTAATTTCATTTGACCCTACCTGCGGATTTTCGTCCGTACGTCTTTTCATTATTGGTTGGTTCGCAGGGTTTCTTCCGTGCGCTGCCTCATCTTGTGCATGTCGGAACGTACTTCGGTTTTGGTTCCATCACCTTCTACCGTACGATTCCTTCCAAATCTTGGCCTGCGGTTACACTGCTACCGGACTGATGTAGGATGCCTTTAATGCCTTCCTTCCAAAGCAGATTTTTTCCCCATCGACTCCGACCATTGCCTGGGAATAAGGTCTAGAGTCTTTTTGTCAAGACCTTAGGTTTGCGAAATACCGTGCGTACTCTTCGGCCATCGGCCAGTGGGGATTCTCATTGCCTCTCGATTATAGATTTTTCAAGTGTTCGACTTCAACTCATTCATTCGCACTTGTCGCATTGTACCGCAATTTTCGACACTCATTATCATTATCCTGTGGGTTGTCTCACGTTGGTTAATGGGATTCATCATCGCTTCTAATCCAACGATTTCTCACATGGTCGAATTCAGCTCATTTATTCCCATTGTGTAGAATTGTGCCATAGTGACGGTGAAGACCACAAGCGTAACGCATTTTTCGGTTCACTTTCGACAATCCATTCGCTCGCTAGTGATGCCATCCACCCTTATATGTTGCAGCTTCAAAGACAAAGAAACATCCCATATGTTGGCTCCCCGAGTTGCGTGATTGTACCGTTTGATCCACCACTTAAGATCCGAAGATTGGAGATCTGCATATTTACATGATCGTACATCTAGTTGCACCATGTTTTGACCGGCCTTTTCATATGTGATACTTGGACATTGACATGATTTCTGTTTCTCGGCCCCGCTCGTATGATTCAATATGTACTTTCGCTCTGGCGATACTTGTATACATGTTGGATCTATTCGTACTTGCTATATATATGATGTATTTTTGACCGAGCAAGCGGGTATGCCCGCTCAAGATGAGTTGACTCTCCGGTTTCTTTCTATTGGTTTTTAGCAGTCGAAACTTGGTGAAGTCCTCTCGGTCCTCAAGGGTTCTTTCTATGTGCATACACACATTTCTACCATCATGTACCCCTTCGACCTCATATATTAGCATCTGTTATAGCATCATTTCTCACCTTGACATGATTCATGATTTCTTTATGGCTTTTTGGGCACCCATTCCTACGTACTCTGGAGAAAATTCACTTAAAAACAAGGTAAAATCCCCCCACACGCGACTATGCCCATGTTTTTCCACGTGTATACGCGTGTGCATGCCTAGAATTTTCCGTATGCCATTAAAATGATTAAAAAAATACATAAAAACCTTTTCAATTTCGCCGGGTTGATGGTTACTCGGTAGTTCAACCACCCTGTACCGTGGCCAACTGTTTCAACCGTCGAAACTACTTGGAGGGACTATAAAATCCCTGCGGTATGGCCTTAAGGGAGGGAGAGAATTATTGATATTATACTCCGTTAGCATTCCCTATCCGTGCTTGATTCCCCGTGCCTCCCCGCACTTTCCCGCTCATTGTAGGAAACCCCGTTTCCCGAGATACACATCCCTTTACATGTTATCTCGTATGCACCGCCTTGGGAAGGGAGTCTATGAGGCAAGGGCTGGACGGAGTCGACGATGCCTCGCGAAGGCTCGGAAGGATCAAAGATTCCTCCATTCGTACTTTTTTACATGCTATTTATAATACGTATGCTACGTCGTTTCCGAAATAAACGTGTTAGTGTGTATGCTTATATGTATGAGAATATTTGTTATACAAGCATTTATTATGATTTATTTAATGTTTTATATGAATCTCACCAACATTTAGAGTAGATATATGTCAGTATAACCTGTCCTTTGTAGCCGGTTTCTTCTTGTATTTAAAAGTTAATAAGGCAGACGGTTGTAGGGGGTTTGGACCCTACGTGGATCTACTTCTTAAACGTAGGACCTACTAGTAACTTTTCTATTCTACTCATTTAGTTTTTCTAAACGTGCATGGTCAGGTGAGTTCCCCGTTACAAAGATGCCCTCGGGCTCGTGGAGGTTGTATCCCAACCAACCTCTGTGGTGATATTTCGAAATAGGGGGTGTGCGCGACAACATTTCTGGGAGTTTAGCCCCTTTGATTGGATATGAAATGTATCGACTCTTAGGTTTTTATCTATGGTAGGTTATAGAACCAAAATGGGACAATGGATTCACAAATCGGGCCGGCTTTTCTCATATTAAGCTGTGTGGATATAGCTCCAGATCCGACTTTTAGGTCGCTAGTTTTGGAGATCTTAAAGGTTCGTGCATTGAGTTATGGGAGAGCAATTATTACACTTGCAATGTTTGTGGTGATTGATGCTGAGATTTTAATTGCGGATCCCGTTAGGCAGAAGTTGCACGGCGAAGGCACCATTTGCCTCCGTTGGATCTTGCAAAGTGGTGCCGAGAGGGGTACAAACTGCAGCAGCAAGTTGCACACCGCACTTTGCATCACTTTCTCAATCTTACTTGTTCATAAGTGATCCTTGAAACCAACATTCCCAATTTACATGCCATTCCGTATCTTTTTCCTTTCATTTTGCACAACTTTCTTAATTTACTTTTCCATGACCTATCTCCGTGAAATTAATCATCGCTATTATTGTACACTTGTTAGTTGTGTTTCAGGAGAGTCAGCTTTTCTTGAGCGCTTCTCCAATTACATATTGAAAGGCTCAATCCGAGTACACTCAAAATCGAGTCTACCTTGGAAAGAATTTGAGCCACAACATCACTTGGCAGTATACAAGTTCAAAGAATGTACATAAATAGCTTAAAGACTGCACACTCACAGCACTAGAGAGTATTATTGTTGGTCTAACTAGGAGTGATTGAGTGGTTGGCTCTCCCCGCTTTATTGTGCTTTCCATACTCTTCCAATGGTCAAAACAAGTGATTCACAATCCTACAAATATTTGGAAGTAGAAACCATCGAAACAAACATGGTACTAGTTCGCAAGGAGCTCGACCATTACACTAGTTCGGGAAGAAACTCGGGGTCACTCGCTTATAAATCCCCCATGAAATTTTACTCTAGCACATTTACTAATTATGTTTAGCTATTTCATATGTATCACTTAATAATATTGTATCGATCCATCCAAGCGAGGGCTTTTATCTTCTAATTTTTGTTTTCCATGTGGAAGGCATTCGATCTTGTGATTTTGGTTGCCGCAGTCCATCCTTTGAGATGCCCAAACGTTGTAATGAGGAGGTTCGGGTGCTCGCATCCGATGAAACCATTGAGGGAGCTATGGCATCAATGGATATAGTACAAAGTTCGGAAGATTCCACTTCCAATCTCTCCATCGAGACTACTTTATATAATAACCATTTGGGAGGGGAAACAAAAGAAATAAGAACTGGGCATAGAACAGAGAGGCTTCGTTGGATCATGAGCAAAAGTCTAGAAATATGTGGAGGATATGCACTCAAAAGTTCCTATAGAACAAGAGGATTCCATTACCAACTTGCAAAGTATTGCAATCCATCTCCATTGAAACCCTATTCGTTTGATGGAAGGGGATGGAAGGCTAGTGTATCCATAGTGGGATCTTGTTTGTCAAAGTTTTCGATCAATCACAAGTGCAGTTAAAAGAACGTTGGAAATGAGGAAGATGCTTATAATTTCAGTTTGAGAGACATTGCTTTATCATTCAAAGAGTGGTTTCCCGTATAGAAGACTTCAACTCGAGCATGGAGAAATGAGCAGTTGAGGAGAGATGTAAACAGGATTTGTGAAGTAATCGTCTCAATACCATCGTGTGTAAAAACATATGAGGCACTTACACATCTTGATATAAATATCATCGAAGAATGTGTTGTGAGGGTACTCAAGCTTTAGAATGATGTATTGCATGGTGTTAGCCACTCCGTAAAATTTGATTATCCCAAAAGGTGGCTAACCATTTTTAAGGCCTTCAAGGAACAAATTTTCTCACTAAAAAACTCGTTGGCCTCCCGATGACATTTTGAAGGCCTCATGCCTATGTCCAAACCTTCAATTACGTTCCCATCTTGAAAGAACTCCTCAAATCTTGGCCGGTCCCATCTTGAAGTACCGCCGCAAGCACCATTTTTCCCCCCGCCTCTTCTTCCAAAACTAACCTCATTTTCTATTTTCCCCATTTCTCATGAAAATCCCTCATTTTCATGTTTCTCCTCTTCTTACTTCATGAAAAATCATAATAAGGTTCTAAGACCCCTTCTTAGCCTTATCGGAATCCTTGACTCCTTGGAAAATCCTTGAAAAACCATTAAAATACATACTTCATGTATTGACTTAAGCCCTTGGGCTAAGTCCCTAGCCTTTCTTCCCATACACCCCGGTGCCTCCCACCGCGCGCCGAGCTAGTCGTGCACTTATCCGGGCTTAAATAAATATTTCTTCGTGAACCATTAAAAAACTCGGATGCATTTCAACCGTCAAAATTCATTTTATTTATTCTTCCGCCCGTGCAAATTATGGAGCGATCTTGACCATCCATTCAATCCATAGGATCCGACTTGCAGTGAGCGCGCCCTCCCCCGTGGACCCCCCGCTCATGCACTATTTTTCCCCAAACCGTGTGGTTTTTATCGACCACTTTCCTACAGAGGGCGGTTTTTTCCCAATGACCAAACATTCCACATCACTTGACACGCGTCCCTTTGTACTATTTGAAAACCGCCGTCCATCCGTCGTCCATTGCGCGTTAACGTTTGGACCCGGACGCTGCCGATATCCCCGTGGACCGTCCGATATGGGCCCACCGATCCACCCGTGATCACCGCCAAAGTTGTTCGATGGTTAACAAAGTTGTGCGCACGATATCCGACCATTGGTCAGCTAATCAATCTTTGTCATCGATTCGAATTGCGCATCGATGACCCACACCATCACCTCGATCTCTCCATTTGACTTTTCCATCGACCAATCCCGACCGTCGATTCGCACGATGACGGGCTGATTCATCCTCTCCTCTCGACCGCCTCGGTTAATTCGACTGGCCGCCGATTCTGCACGATTGACGCCCGTTCGCTTAATTTTTCTTCCGCCCATTCTATGATCTCCCCGTATTAATCCCGACCATTGGATGATGCCATCCAATGGCTCGCTCCTTCCACACGTCCGGCTACCAAACCATATACGCAAGATTTCATAACTTTTTTTTGTATTTTGTGTGTTTTATGTTTTTCCACCACATCGAAGAAAATTTGTGTCGAGGGTGACGATCCTTCGCTCGTTTCCATCAAAAAACTGTTCGCAAGGGTTTCAATCTCACGTATCATTAAAGCTATGAGGCATCGATGCCTTTTATCTCTCGCGCATCCTCGTATACCAAAGAAGAAAAACCATGATTTAACACTCGTCAAAGGGTATCATCACAAGTAAAGACCTAAATGTATCAAAATAGAGGATTAGAGACAGCTTCACTGGGATTACGTCTAAGATTCTTATCAAAAGCCCTAATCTCAAATAAAACATAGTTTACAGAAACCTAAAGTGTTCTATCAAACAGAATGCCTCCACCGCCATAACTGGGAAAATTGATTCCTCGCCTACCATAGTGCCACCCCGTTCCTCAAAGTACTCAATCGCAGGCCGAAGTTAGTCAAGAAAGATCGTATTTTCTCGCCGTTGTACCAGGAGTTACTTCTGCAAGGAAATCAATGCATAAATATCTGCAGAGTTACTCTAAACATTACACAGAGCCTCAAAGGTCAACAAGCTCCCACCGAGCTTAATTCATAGGTATAAATCAATTAATACAGTGAAACACCTGTACATTTTCTTCATTTGAACCCCCCCAAGGGCCAACAAGACATTAACTCTGTATAAATTGTAATTGTGATCTTTTGTTAGATCTCACCTCCTCATTCTTCTATATATACTACAGCAGAAGGTGAGTGAGGGTTGGTTGGTTGTTGGTTGTTGTTTGATCACAAGTTGTAACATTGAAACTCTTTGAAATCAATACATAGTCCTTTGAAGTTGAAGAAAAAATTGAAGTCTTAGAGATCTTGATGATGTTGTTGCACGTTTGTTACTGAGAAGGCTCTATCACTAGATTCATGAGCTTGACTATTGGTGAAGTATTCTAAATCACATGTTTTTTTCCCCGTTTCCATTATGTTCCATAATTTCTCACTACAAAGAGGATGTAAAGTATTAGGATAAGAAATTACCCCGGGAAGCACCTTAAACCCGTTCATCCTTCAATCGTTTTCTTTATGTTTTCCGCTGAAGTATTTAGAGGCTTTAATCTTTCTCTTTAGTCTTCATGCTTATTTATTTCTTTAATAGTTTGAACAAATTTTTGGTTTCATCCTCTAATTTATGGTTCCTTCCTCGCTCGTCGGCCCTAAAAACCGTTATTGAAGTCTCCTTTGAAGTTCTTTTTCACAAAGGAATCGCAGAGGTCTCTGTTGATCTTGCCCTTTGTCCTCACTTAAACAAATTTTTGGCTTAAAGGTCGTTATAATTATGATCATAGATGTTTTTAGGTGTTCCTCTTCTATGACTCGTGATTATGAAATCTTATATGTTTTCTAAAGCCCTTTATGACAAAATCTTTGAGGAAATACAGGAGTCTTCGAATCTTAGATTTCATTTTTGAAAGTTGTTTTGAAATCATTGTTTGCTTAAAGGTGTGATTTGTAGAATTTATGGTTAGCCCCTATTTCCAAAGAACTCTTTATTGTTTCAAATTATGCTTTCAAATTCCCTTCGTTGAGAATTAAAACTATCTTTCCAAATTATTAATGTTCATTCCATTCCAACAACAAATAATCTTCGTACAAGTTAGATTTGCCCTTTGATATCCTATATCCTTTTATAAGTGTACAGACTCCTTTTTGACTCTCCATTGCCCAATGAAACAAATATTTTACTATCCTATATATCTTTCTCTAGACCTTTTATGTTCTGTTGTATCAATTCAACCCAACCAAACAAACAAATACTTGCACTTAATAAATTAGTCTAAAACCAATACTCTTAAGCACAATAAACATAAACCTTTGCAAACAAAATTTGAGATATCCCTCTCCGAGAGCAAGGAGGACTAGATCTTGTAACTCTAAATATTGGTTCTCGATGTTGCCTTGTCTTTGATTTTCCAAACTATCAAAACAGACTCCAACATAATGCATGAATACAAAGGACTTCCGAGTAAAAATCCGAAAGTAAAACACCATCGTCTAAAGAGATAACACAAGCAACCTTCTCCAAGCAATACCAAGCAATGGTAATCATGATAGGACCTTTTGAATCAATGAAAAACTAATTAACTCTTAGGATTCTCATAAGGCCTCGCTAAACCTTGAAGAATCTGAAGAGCCAAGCCATAAGAGTAAACTCTATACGTTTTCGACACCCTAGCTATGTACAAATCGTACTTAGAACACTCTCCTAACCTATAAGGCCAAATTAACTCAGAAAAACCCAAAATTTCAGTTTGGTTTCATAATAAACTTGGTGGTGGACCATAAAACCTTTACCTCACAAAAAGAGCTAAAAAAATTTCCACCGCGAATGCACGATCCTAAAAATAGACCTTAAGACTCCACTCGGGAAGATCCCAAGTCTTGAAAACATCATAAAACTCGCCTAGAAGGCTTTAATATTAAAATTTTCCCCTTCTTCGAAAAGATCATTTAGCCTCTTAAAAATTGTCATATTTCGTTAAACTTTTCTTTTTCAACTAGGTCTCGAAAAACATAAAACATAGTGCTCCTAGAAAGATTCATACTAGAATACCCTAACCCAAACCCACCGGAAGAAGTTGAAAACCCCCGAAAGTATACTTAGAAATATTCCAAGATAAAATTTTCAATTGTTTTCGCATCACGCTTGAGATCTAATTCCGCCCCCGAAAATCTCGTAGCCTTACACCAATCACAAGTCGACTTAAGAAATCCTTTAGAACTAGGTCACTTGATGATATAATTCAGATAGATTCCCCCGAGTCCTCACTTTCATCCCCGTAAAAAGTGAACAATCTAGTAGTAGAGAAACCACACCACCGATTTACATTTCCTTCACAACTTAGGTGTCTCCTCATCCAAGGTCATCTCACCAATTTGTTTCTCGGTCCATCCACTTTTGCTCACCCTTCATCCACTCTTCAAACCACTACACCTCGACCATTATTCCTATTATAAATCCGCCCCACCACCTATCATTGCAACATGGTATGCCTCCCCTAGTCCTTCCTATACCATTAGTTAATCTTCCAGCGAACTATCATCTAAAATTCTATTGTATGATGCCAACAATGCTACAACCACATCACAACATGTAGATAAAATGAATGACTACTTTGAAAGAAAATGAAATCGATGATCATTCTATCAAGCTCAAGTTATTTTTCTTCGCAGTTTAGGGGGAGAAGTAAGAAAATGGTTGAAAGCATTCAGCTCCCCCATAGTATTAATGATCTTTAAGGTTTTTCGAACAAACGTTCCTAAACAAATGGGAAGTAAAGAAGAATCCTCTCCAAGTCCTTTTCTTCGATTGCCAAAAATATCCATAGAAACTATGGGGAAAGTGTGCAAGGTTACCGTACCTTAGGTTCAATAGTGTGTGGCACGCACTTTCCCTGCAACTAAAACCTCCACAGGCTCATCTTTAAATAAATTTCCTAAAGGATTTGACTCCGACATGACCCATCAATTGAGAGAAAGAAATTTTGCAACCTCGGGAAGATATGCAACAAGGTGCGTTCTTCGTGGAAGTCAACTTGATGGAGAAGAGAGCAAGAATGAAAACCGAGAAGAGAGTGTCTTTAGAGAAGAGTCCACCTTCTACTTCAAGCTCAAAAATGGAGAGGATGTTGGAAGAAAATGACAGCAGATGAGTACAATTAAGAAAGCACAAGCACATCAAAACCAAGCTACCCCTCGAAATAGAAATCGAATTATAGAAGAGAAAACAATCAAGACAAACAAAACGAAAAATTACCACTGCATTAGACCTCTCTTTCCAACAAAACTATGTAGATCAATATGAGGAAGATAAAGAGTCGGAAAGGTTGAAGAATCCCTTGTAAACTTGATTGGATTAGATAGTGATGATGTTTTCCTCACCGAGGAAGAACAAGATTTTTTTTCTCTTCTGATCAAATTACAAACACCTATGAAGATTCGATGACTATAGATTAGGTTTTGAAAAATGCAATCATGAAGATACATAAACAATATGATCTTAGGAGCAATGGAAACATAGATAAATCAAAATATAAGAACACTTAGCACCGTCAAGAAAACGTAGAAAATCAGCCCAAAAAGACAAAAAAAACCAACATTTCGACTAAAAAACCGCATTCAACAAAGACAAAGGTGTCCAGCCCAAATGTTGAATGCAGTACTTTAAAGACTTCGCCTAGTGGTCCTAATAAAATTATCCCAACTACCATTCCAAACAAGGTTCAAAGAAATCAAAGTTAAGCCGAAAAGAATGCAATTGAAAAAGTAGATGTAAATACAAATAAGTCAATTATCCCTTTCAGCCTTGAGGGAGAGATTGCCAAGATAAATTCACTCATCCCCTAGTTGAACTAGTAACCCAAGAAGTGTACAAAAACAAAGCTATTTGAAATATTTGAACTTGTGAAGTGATACAGACACTTTAAACTTGACAAGATGACAAACATGAGCCGTTGTTTATCCGTGTTGAAGGAAAATACTTGAAGGGGTTGTCCCTCCCTTCTATGTTAGCTTGAACAGCATGAGAAAATTCTTACACAATGCCATGTTAGATTTAGGAGCTTCACACAATCCGATGCCCAAGGTGGTAATGGAGAGCTTAGGCTTAAAGATTACTAAACCATACAAAGATTTGTGCCTTTGAATCGAGCCGAGTCAAATGTTTGGGTTTAATCAAGGATTTATGGTGTTACTTAGCTTAGATTTCTGCTAAGAGTCTAGTTATAGATATAGTTGTAGCCGACATTCCCCTAAGTATGGCATGCTCTAACAAGATCATGGGGAGCCAAACTTTAGGGAAGCCTTCAAATGGACATGCCTTATGCCACCATTCCCATTTTTAACCAAACAAAAGACTATACAAAGAATCTCACGAAGTACATGGTGAGCAACACAGACAAAGACCAAACAATTCTCCAATCTATTCATTTAACTGGCTTTAGATTCCTTTATCTTATATAATGAAGATGACATTACTCAACAAGATAAAAGAAAACATAGACCCAACTGGGCCCACCACAACAATCCAATCTTCCCTCTAATCAAATTCAAAATATCGACAATCAACAAGAACAAGAAAATGAAAATAAGATGGCATACTTTGGAAAATAAATTTTGATGGATCTTGTAATAAAAAAAGTGTAGGAGCTTTCGGTGTGTGGATTCAAAATACAAAACATTTTTTTCATACAAATTGGATTTCTTATGCACTAACAATATTGCCGAGTATGAAGCACTTCTCCTAGGCTTACAATCGCTAAATGTAGCTAGGAAGCCCAGAGGATATCAATCCTGTGGAGATTCCGAACTTATCATAAAACAAATCAAAGGAGAATACTCAAATTCGAAAATCCAAGACTTAGGAATATCGTAATTCTTCCCTTGATCTATTGAAACCTTTGAAAAATATGAACTTATTTTCATTGCAAGAGAATTGAATCATCTAGCAAATGAACTCGCTTTTCAATGCTAGCAATTGTCAAACACCCGAAATAAATCAACAACTCGTTGCAAAGGTAAAACACAAACTTGTCAGGCTCGATAACGAAGATCACTAAGGTGTGTTTAACCTCGACAAACACATAGATGATTTCTTAAAATCGTAGAATGATTTCACCATATACCAACATCAGGATCTAGCTTTCTATAATCGTAACTTCCATATATTGAAGAAATTCGAAGTTTTCCAAATAACACTAATTTCGTTGATATAAGTCATTATGAGAATACGTTTGAATCAGATTCAACTTCGACAACGTGGACCAAAGAGACCTAGAAGTTTTAGAATGTAAGGACTCGCTCAATTCCAAGAGGTCTCTCGCCTTTAGAACACCTTTTTGACTTTAATGATGTAGCCAAAGAACCAAAAATGGAGCCTGGGGAAACAGTATGTAGAAGAACATAACATAGCAGCCCCCCTAGCAAACCTAAGATGATTAAACTATCCAACACTCTCCCCCAAAATTTCACATAAAATTGCAAGATATAGAGCTCTTCAAAGAGTTTAAAGATGTTTTTTTCTCGGGAATACAAAGACCTAAAATCATATGATGCTAACATCATTCAACAAAAGATTCCCTGAAGGAAAATCAAAAGCCCTTCAAACAAAAACTCGAGGAGGATAAACCCACTTTTATTACCTTTAGTTAGAGCTGAAATTGAAAAGATGCATGATGTCGGCATTATAGTACCCGTTAGATTTTTAGAATGGGCATCAAACTTAGTTTCTCATAGAAAAAGACAGGGAGACCGTACCGTATTGATTTAAACCTAAACGTACCATCCCTAAAAGAAAAATACCCATTGCCCAAAATGGATCATATATCAAGAGGGTATTTGGGTCAAAAAGGATATCACTCTTAGATGGGTCTTCGTGTTACACCGCGCTAGTGCTCCCAAGTGATCAAATCAAAACGTTTTTACCACACCTTGGGGCACCTTTATGTATGTCAAAATGCCTTTTGGGTTAATGAATGCGGGCCACCTTCCAAAGGGCCATGGATATAGCCTTTTCCGAAGACATTGGATTTTTCATAATCATTTACCTTGATGACATAATTGTTTTCTAAAAATCCTGATGAAGACATTTGATTCACCTAAGAAAATTTTTTGGAGAAGTGTAGGAAATTTGGCTTGTCATCAATCCCAAGAAAACACTTCTTGGTCTCCAAGAAGGTAACTTCTTGGCTACACTTGAAGAGGGAATAAAAATAGACCCTACAAGGATAGATGACATACTGCGCATCAGCCATCCGAGGAGCCTCAAAGAATTGCAATCTTTCATCTTAAAGATTAATTTTCTAAGAAGGTTTATTCCTAATCTCGTTGAGCTATTAAAAAACATTACAAACATGCTTAAGAAATATGTAGGGTGGAAAATGTGACTTACCAAATGAACAATCATTCGAACTCGGTCAAATAAGCTCTTACTCAAGCACCAATCCTAATTAGTCCATATTTCACCAAAGATTTCTATATCTTTTCCTTTGCATCTCGAACATAAAATAGTTGGCATTTTTACTTCAAAAGAATGATTTGGGGAAAGAACAACCAATATCTTTCTTTAAGAGGGGCCTTGAGAGATGCTCCTCTCAAATATAACATCATGGGAGAAGCAAGCCTTATGATTAGTGAAAGCATTAATGGACTTTAGGGTCTATATTTTACACTCTCACATACCCCTTTTGTTCCACATACTTCGTTGTCAAGTGACATTCTAAGTCAAGACCCCGATGGTAAAAAGGGAAAAATGGATTGCAACTATTCTTAAATATGACTTAGAAATTAGGCCCCACCAAACTAGTCAAGGGGCAGGGATTGGAAAAAACTTATGGATGAGTCTAACTTTGTTAATCGGACATGAATATGGTAGATGTGTCAGAAGAAATAGAAGAACTGATGCTCCTTTAATTAATGAAACATTTCTAAATTCTCCTTGCATGCTAACATTATTTATGTGCTTTTATATCTAAATACCCCTCCTTCTTTTTCTAAAACTAAAGCTAGTTTCTTGAAACAAAAGGCTTTGATTTTTTGCATATTATATGGAGTGTTATATTGGAAAAAACACCGTTGGGATTTTTTACTTAAATGTTTACTTGAAGATGATGTAGAAGAACGCAAGGAAATGTACGACGAGAATGTGAGGAAAAAACCTCACTGAAGGCCACCACAAACAGCAATTCTTAGATCCGGTTATTATTGGCCTACCCTTTTCCCGTACACTCAAAATTTGGTCATGTCTTGCCGTATGTCAAATATTCGGCGCAAAAAGGAAACTCCTTCCTTACCTTTACATCCTATCGCAGTTGAGGTACCTTTTCAACAATGGGGGTCGGACTTCATTGGTGAAATTCACCCATCCTCCCCGCCCCGATAAGTGGATCCTCGTCACCACCGATTTTTACCAAGTGGATAAGTTATACCTTCCGGTAGTTCTCAATGACTCGTCATTATCAAGTTCCTTGAAACAAATATCCTATCCATATTTGGTTGTCCTTAAAAATAATACCGTATAATGCTACTACTTTTTAAATCTAAGAAGATGAAGTTGATTTCACACAAATACTCACATAACCTTGGGCCATTCCACTCGCTTACTATCCCCAAGGGAATGGATTAGCCGAATCTTCCGACAAAAGCCTCATCAATATCATTAAAAACTGTTGGAACAAAATCATAAATCATGGCATAGTAAACTCGTTCATGCTTTATGGGTGGATAGGCTAACTACAAAGAAATCAATAAACATGTCCCCCCTACTGCCTAGTCTATGGCATGGATGCATTATTTCCCACCTCTTGGGAGATGCCAATCATGAATCTCCTTCAAGAAGTGCGAGGAAGAAAATGATATGCAGAAGGATCAACCAAACAAAAATCATTTACAAAAGCAGCATCAGTAGAGGAAGTCTATGAAAGAACACATCTAGTCCAAGAAAATGACGAAGCTATTTGATAAGAGGACTAAGGCAAACAACTTCCCTAGTTGGGAATGTTGTTCTTAAGTGGGATTCAAGAAAAGAAGAGAAGGGAAAACATGGAAAATTTGAAAACTTGTGGAAAGGGCCCTATAGTATTCATACGAGAAGGGTCACAATGCATTTTTCTTGAAAGAACCGAATGGAGAAGATCTATATGGAGGTCCCGTCAATAGCAAGATGCTCAAACATTACTTCACAAGAATATTAAGTTTCAAATAATTTTTATTTTTTCATTATAAATACCATAGTCTAACCATTGCATTCAAAGTTAGAAAAATAAAAATACAAAAACAAAGAAAGGAAGAAAAGAGGGACCATACCAAAAAAGGTATAGCCCCATACCAAAAAGAGAAAAATTGAAAGTGTGCAAGCTTAAATGCCATACTCTTAAAGAACACACTTCCCGCTAGTCAAACCTGCTTAATCTTGACTAATTAGTTTAAATTTTCTCATTTATTAGATAGTGCATTCGACTTGCCAAAATCGTTTAATTGCCTATCGCAGATAGATTAGGATAGAAATGAAAGCAACTAAACATGTTCAAAACCCGAACCTCAATTTCCAAAGAGAGATGAATCAAATCTATTTATTTTTCTCTCGAGTCAAAGAGATGTAAAAATCTAGTTCAAATTAGCTCAAAATCTCGAACCAAAAGAAAAGGAAAGACAACTCAATAAGAGTCAAAACATAGTCAGAAAAGAGGAAGGAAATGTTTCCAAATTTTCAGATCTTAAACCTTCCATTTTTTATTTATTATTTCGCAAAATAAAATGTCTATGTGCAGCCTTGTCTTTATGCCATAGATCACGCAAGTCAAACAAAACTCTAATCTTGACTTGACTCCATGTGAAATTTATGTTTTAGAAATTTAGAGAATGAAAATTTGTCGGATAGTTTAATCCAAACAACGTATGAGAATAGGTAGAGAAGCATATGAACTCAACTATTTAGTCGTAGTTCATGGAGAAATAAGGAGAATTAGATTAGTTTCGCTTCAAAAGAATAAAATGTTGTGAAAAGAGTTTGCCAATCCAAGTGCACTCTATTGAAGAAAAAATGTTAGATCCGTAGGATCGGTAGGTAGAAAGTTGTATTGATGAAGATCCATTGCTTTTATGTTTGTTAATACATTTTCGTAGAAAATCATCCCAAAGACAGAAGAGCAGCCCAATGGACTTAATAGGGGCTCAACCCTTCGTAGAATGCAAAATCAATTTGATGCCTTCGGGAAGGCACCATCCTCATGAGCAAGCTAATTAAGTACTAATTCGTAAAATTTGATTATCCAAAAAGGTGGCTAAATCTATTTTTGTTGCCTTCAAGGAACAATTTTCTCACTAAAAATCGTTGGCTTGAAGACTTTTTGAAGGCCTCATGCCTCCGTCCAAACCTTCACTAATGTTCCCATCTTGAAAGAACTCGAAATCCTATTGGTCCCATCTTAGCATCGCCGCAAGCACCATTTTTCCCCCCGCTCTTCTTCCAAAACTAACCTCATTTTCTATTTTCCCCATTTCCCATGAAAATCCCTCATTTTCACGTTTCTCCTCTTTTTACTTCATGAAAACCTCGTAACAATGTTCTAAGACCCCTTTCTAGCCTTATCTAATCCTCGACCTCGAAAATCCTTGAAAAACAAATAGCCTCCATATTCTCCATGTATGGACTTAAGCCCCCTTGGCTAAGTCCCTTGCCTTCCGCCCATACACCCCCGGCGACCGGGACCGCGTGCGAGCCGCCGCGCTTATCCTATTTTAAATAAATATTTCTTCGCGAACCATTAAAAAAACCTTTCGATATTTGTTTCAACCGTCGAAATTCATTTTACTTAATTTTTTCCACCCATGCAAATTATGGATCAATCTTGACCGCTTTATTCAATCCACAGCATCCGACTTCCGCGAGCGCGCTCCCTAAGTGGGACCCCTAGCCTCGCGTCGTTTTCCCAAAACCGCGTGCTTTTTATCGCACCACTCTTCGACGTGAGGGCGGTTTTGCCCTATGGCCAGCGATTCCATACATCACTTGGTGACACGTGTTCCTTGTACTATTTGAAAACCGTCGTCCATCCGTCGTCCATCGCGCGTTAATGTTCGACCGGACGCCACGATATCACTCAGGACCATCTCGATCCGGGCCCACCGATCCAATGGGATCGCCACCAAAGTTGTTCGATGGCCAACAAAGGTGCGCGCACGATAGCCGACCATTGCTCCGCCTGGGCGAATCAATCTCCACCATCGATCTGATCCGTAGATCGACGCGCCCACAATTCATTACCCGATCTCTCCGTTTGACTTTTCCATTGACCAACTCGACCATCGGACCCTACGCGATCGATGGCTCGCATTCATCCTTCTCCCTCTCGACCGCCGCTCGTTCAATCTCGAATCGGCCGATCTTCGTACTCCATCGACTTCGCTCGGTTTTTTTAATTTTTCTTCCGCCCATTCTATGATCTCCCGATTATCCCGACCGTTGGATGATGCCATCCACCCGCCCGCTCCTTCCACACGTCCTCCGAAGTAGTCAAACTATATACGATGATTTCATAACTTTCGGTTCGTATTTTGTAGGGTTTTATGTTTTTCCGCCATACCGAAGAAAATCCACAAAGGAGGGTGACGATCCCCCTCGCTTCGTTTCATCGGTAAAATTGGCTCATAGGTTTGCAATCTCACGTACTACCTGGTGTTTTTTATGAGGCATCGATGTCGTTTATCTTCCGGGAAGCCCCTTCATACCAAAGAAGAAAACCACATGGATTTAACACCGTCAAAGGGTATCGCGTCAAGACCCAATGTATCGAACAAAGGGTTAGAGATAGTTTCACTTCGGGATTACATATAAGATGCTTATCAAAGCCTAATCCCAAATAAAATGACAGCTTTCCCGTAAAAAACCCAAAGTTTTCTATCAAATAGGAATGCCTCCATCGCCATAATTCTGGGCAAATTGATCTTCACTACCATAGTGCCACTCGGTTTCTCAAAGTACTCAATCAGAGCCCGAAGTTATTGAAGAAGATCAGATTCTACCTTAGTGCACCAGGAGTTATCAAGAAGGAAATCAATGCAAATATCCGTATAGTTACTCTAAACATTACACAGAGCCTCAAAGGTCAAAAAACTCCCACCGCAGCTTAATTCATAGGTATAAATCAATTAACATGTTGAAACACATACAGCGCTCATTTGATCCCCAGGCCAAGAAAACATTAACTCGTATTAATTGTACTCGAGATCTTTTTTGTCGTATCTCACCTCCTCATTCTTCTATATATACTACAAAGCAGAAGATGAGTGAGGGGTGGTTGGTTGTTGGTTGTTGTTTGACTGCCAAGCTGTAACATTGAAACTCTTGAAATCAATACATAAATTCTTTGAAGTTGAAGAAGAAATTGAATTTTGGAGATCTTGATGATGTTGTTGCACGTTTGTTCTTGAGAAGGCTCTATCACCGGATTGGTCGAGCTTCGATGTTGGTGAAGTTATCTCCCCCGAAATGTTACATGTTTTTCCATGTTTCCATTATGTTCCATAATTTCTCACTACAGAGGGATAGAAAGTATTGTTAAGAAATGACTCTTGGAATCACCTTAGACTCGTTCATCCTTCACTCGTTTTATGTTTTCTTCCTCGCTCGAAGTATTTTAGAGGCTTTAATATTTCTCTTTAGTCTTCATGCTTGTTTATTTCTTTAAAAGTTTGAACAAGCTTGGTTTCTAGCCTAATTTATGGTTCTCCCTCGCTTGTTTATTGCCACTAAAAATTGTTATTGAAGTCTCCTTGAGGTTCTTTGCTTACAATGAATCAAAGAGGTATGTTTTGATCTTGCCTCTTTGTCCTCACTTAAACAAATTTTTGGCTTAAAGGTCATTATAATTATGATCTTAGATGTTTTTAGGTGTTCCCTCTTTCTATGACCGTGATTATCGTTAAATCTTATATGTTTTCTAAAGTCCTTTAGGATAAAATCTTTGAGGAAATAGGGTGTTCCCCGAATCTTAGATTTCATTTTGAAAGTTGTTTTGAAATCATTTTTTTGTTTAAAGGTGTGATTTGTAGAATTTCTCGCTCATCAAAGAACTCTTAATTGCTTCAAATTATTCTTTCAAATTCCCTTTGTTGAGAATTAAACTCTTTCCAAATTATTAATGTTCATTCCATTCCAAAAACAAAATAATCCTCGTGGCCAAGTTAGATTTGCTCCTTGATATCCCATATCCTTTGATAAGTGTGTTATGACCTCTTTTCGACTCCATTGCCCATTGAAACAAATATTTTACCGTCCTATATATCTTCCTGTGACCTTTTATGTTTTTTTATATCAATTCAACCCAACCAAACAAACAAATACCTGCACTTAATAACTAGTCTAAAACCAATACTCTAAGCACACAAGATAAACCTTTGCAAACAAACTTTGGAGAGATCCCTCTCTAAGAGAAAGAGGACTAGATCTTGGTAACTCTAAAGATCGGTTCCGATGTTGCCTTGTCTTTTGATTTGCCAAATCATCAACATGGGACTCCAACACATGGGTTGAATTTTTGACCTGGCCGGGAGACAAATAGATTATCAACAGACACCGCAGTTTCTTATTACACCTTACTCAAGATTCTCTCTCGAGAAAAAATTGACAGAGTCTTGTTGGACTCGGGCTGAGCCAAGCCTTTAAGCAAAAAAACATATTGATCTTTCGGTTTTATGATACCTTAATAATGGGCTATGTATGCAGGAAAGGTCGTTATGGCAATCGCGGTGTTTGCATGGATGAGATTCCAAGGAGTTGATTTAGATGGGTTTGCTTATAACATGTTGTTGAATAGATTGTGTAGGAATATTTCTTTGATGTGGTTGATACCATTTACAAGAAAATTTTTGCTAGCATGTTTTGAGGATTTTAAATACATTCGAAGGAAATTATAAGAATTATGAAAACTCAAAATGAGACAACAAAATACTAGATAGAGAGTTAATGGTCAAAAACACACTTGCAAGATGGGTTATACTTGTCTCACAAAGGTTGAAAGTCCAAATCCATAATCCGTAAAACCATATTAAACCCATAAGACAAGAATTACAGTAAATAAACTATTTTCAGGAGGAAATAGAGTGAAATAACTTGAATGGGTATTCTAGTGAGTTCTATAGCAACCCGAGTGCAGGGACAAACTACCTCTATTGTAAAAACCTTGGTCCATTATGCTATGGAAAGTACAATAAAATATAATTAATAATAAATCACAAATGAGTAAAGGAACCCTTCGGTGTGTGTAATATAACATGTAGCTATCACTGCGATGGTCTCAACAGCCATGCCTCGTTAGAACTTCTCTCGAAATGTAAGAAATCGTTACGGAATAGAAATTTAACTCCGACCTCAAGGCATGTTATAATGATAAAAATCTCTCGCAAACAAGGGTAAGTTAGACGAGGCCAAACAACTATTTAATGAACTTAAAATGAATTCTCGTTCAATGAATGAAATCGCACTCGAAATAGTTATCACAGCACTTTGCAAGGAACAATAAAATGAAAGAAGCTTCACACTAATTGGAGGAATTTAGGAAAGAGATAAAGATTCGATGTCTAAAGTGTATGATGCATGGATCGGTGCTCTCGTTGAAGACCTCGGAGTTCTTCCGTAACAGAACTTCGTAAAAGATATGTTCCCGGACCTTGATGCTACAATGCATTAGCGCAGTGGCCTCTCGAGGAAAAACAAACTTGGAGTAGCTCTTTGATTTGGTTGATCGAGATGAGAGAGAAGCATATTTTTCCAGACCCGCAGTACCACACGCAATGCTTTTTCTCAGGAGGGTCAGGTTGGTTGCATTTGATTTATTTAATGAGAACCGAAATGGGTTTGTTCACATTATATGACCCACAATGAGCTTATCAATTCCCTTTTCATAGCCGAAAAAGTGTGATGCGTACGTAGCTCCGGAAGATAAGAACAAGAGGTTTTTTCCCTAGCCGTAAAATAACATACTTCACTCTTGTAAATGCTTTGTGGAAGGCTCGGAAATTGTATAAAATGTGCTAACCGATTGATGCAAGTATCGATGCTAATCGTGCTCCCCGTGCTGCAATTTGCGTGTACCCATTTCTCGCTCTCTCGCAAGGTGCATATTTGTTGCCAAGTAAGATAAGAAGAAACGAGCATGGTTCATGGATGAAAGAGTTTATCACATTTCTAATATATGAATTATGCCATGCAAAAAGGGGAAAGAAAACCTCGGTTATCATGAACATGTAAATATGGCTACTCCAGTTGCAATATTTTCAAAACTCGTGATTAATGTTCTTTACAAAATGAAATGCGTATCAGTTCTTCCACCCATTTATTATGAATGTAATGAGTCTATCCCCATATACCAATTTATATAATGTTTTTATCCAAGGTTTTGTTGCGTGTGTCGACTCGTAAATAGCTACAAAAGTATATGAAAAGATGATTAGAAATAAGCTAGCAACAAATTCAATTTCCCATCTTAGCTTGTTAATCGGCTACCCGAGATATAAAAGGGTGGTTGATGTATCAAATTCCTTTCACAATATTGGCAAGTCATATATTTCATCTAATGAACTCGAAGTAAGCTTTCATCTATTCAAAAGAATGTTCAAGGAAGGTCGTGTTCCAAATGAGTGGTCTTACGATATTCTAGCACATGGTTTCGGTAAGGTGGGTAACACAATAAAGGCTCAGATAATGGAAGAAATGATTGAAAGGGGATTTAATCCAAGCAATATTTATTACGTAGCTTATTTAAAGCATTGATTAATAAGAGGCATGAATGTGGTCCGATAACATCAGATGATGGTTTTGTTCGTCCGCATTAAATTAGTTTGCAACCTGGGTAATGTCGAGCAGTAGGCTTGCAAATTTTTAATATCAACTAATTTATCCTAAAGGATTTAAGAAAGCCCAATATCTAATTATCAAGAATTTTAAGAAAGTCAAATACCTAATTATGAGGAATTTCTACGCCGTTGTCTATTTTAAATGCAAAGGCCGCCATCAACAACTGTGGCCGGAAAGGAGGAAGTAGGAGATACGTTTTTGAGAAGATCGCATTTTTTTTTTCCGTATAAGTTGTCTAATCATCCTGTAAAACCATCTTAAAGGTGTTCACCGCAAAACTATCTTGTGTCCCATTAGTTTCTCCCAACACTAGAAAAGGGGGTGACATTATATCACCCACAGATTGAACTTGGGTTTATATTTACCGTGCAAGAAATCTCCCCTATCTTGATAGCCTCGAAAGACAAATATAAAAACTGGTCAAGAGATGAGATGCATATACTCGAATATATATCAATCACGATTTAGATTCCAAATCCACATGCAGTAAAAGACAGAAGGCATTTGGCACCTCTTTTTTTTTTTTTTCTTAATATTTAGCCCCTTTATGTATTTTGGGTGATTATTTTTATTTCATATGACCTTCTTCTTCCTTTTCGCATGCCCTATGTATATTGGTGTCTCTGAGAATAAAAAATGTTCCTATCTTATAGCTTGCAGCAAAGAGCTCAACCATAAAACTCTACAATTTCAAATGGCTTTTAGAATTTCAGTAGAGCCATATTTAAATCAATATATTGTTAGAGAAGATCCTATCCAACCTTTTTCACAATTTAAGTGAGAAGAAAAAGAAAGAATTTGAAAACTAACCGTCGATCCATGCCAAAGATGAAATAAATAGGTTTAGGACTCCTCAGCCGTGAACTTGTATGTGCATAGTAAAATGTTAGGAATGGTTGATTTACCGACTTCGCTAAGGTTGACGAATATTTAGTAACCCGATCAATGCAAAGAACTAGCTAACTTTCATCTGATGAACCGAAGTCAGCTTTCATCATGTTGAGAAGCATATATTTAATAGTTATATTCTTGATTTATATGATGGAGAGAATTTTGAGTTTTGCTGTACCGAATATAGGGTGTTGTTTTAAGGCGCTTCGATTCTTGTAGGTTTTTTTTTTCCATCCGTTCTTCACATTGATATTTGTGCTAGAATATTGTGATTTTCAGCTCAAATTATTTCCTCAAAAAAACACAAATAATTGGATTTTTCCCCGTTTGAAACATTCCGTTAAACACTTTTTCTTTTTAAATTCTTTGTTACCGAATGTTTGTATTATATGCTCTTAGTTAATGTTTTTCGCAGAAACTAGAAAAAAATTCATGCTCTTGCCACCGGGATTTCTCATCGATGTGTAAAAGTGCAACCGCCATTGACCTTCAACTATTTTTTGTTTAAGGTGCACTTCGTCATCCCTCCAAGATAGGCTAAGTAAAGGGTCGAAGACGTTTGCGGATGAAATATACTTGAAGCTTCGCACAAGCACTTGTATGTTATTTATTTCTCTCTCTTCTTGTGATGGATACATTATTTTGGTTTGGGGTTAATAACTTTCAATGGAAAAATCTTGTAACCGCAACTTCTAGGACACCCCTCCATGATGCATCTGGGACAATACCTTTCATGAAAATATGCTTTTCATGATCCCCAAGTTCAATTTGTATACTGTTTTCAAAAGGTTTTCGTAGCTTGAAGGGAACACTTTTTATTACACAAATGTTGTGATGAACTGCGCATTTATGAGTGCCTTCATGTCCAACCTTCAAACAACAAGATTTGCCGCAATTGGATGATTTGTCAAATAAGGAACATATCTTCATACACGTATGATTTTTCTTTTCGCAATCATGATTCCCATCATGACCTACAAAATTCTCAAGATTCCTCCACTTCATTTCCTCGATCTAATAATTCGAGAGAAAAATATGTGTACCGTCAAAACAAACATGATTACTTATACAAGAGTGATCATAGAATGGCCTTTTCTCTAGAACACATCGCCAAAAACATTCAAAACATTTACAACTACATACAAGAGAGCTCCCGCTTCAATTCTCGCGAGGGATAAAATTGCCCTATTTGCAACTTTTGCATAACATTGTTGCCGTAAAAATTCGCAAAGTATGCCTAAAGCCACTATTAACGCGGAATATGCCATCTCTCAATTAATGCCCCTAAGAAGTCCCGAAATTTAGAGTGCCATACATCACCATTTTTTCCTCTTCTTTCCAAGAAATATTCTAGTCTTGATCCGAGATGACACAATAGCTTCCATCATTCGACAGTGATTCATCTAGAGTCAGCAAGCTCAAGACCTATGTCCCCGCAAATCAATGCAAAGAGATCCCCAAGTTCTATTGAGCATCACCTACCACTTCCTAAGTGTCAAAATTCATAAGCACCTCGTTCGTATTCGGCACAGAAGGCATCCTACCCTTGACAACAGAAATCCGGCCCCTACGAAGAATATCAACCTTCATAGCAACACGCTTAAAATCTACAGGGTCCAATCCTTCACCGATATCCGGGAACAATGTTTCAAATCCCTCAAGAAGGCACGACCTCCGTCATAAATTTACTAAAAATAAACCTATCAATTCATGAATTCAAATTTCCTAGTCGAGGAAAAAGGCACACCGTAAATCCCAATCGTATACTAAATTCTGAGTTTACATACTCGCATTGAGCAAGTGGTAAATCCCATAGTATTTGCACAAGTAAATATGGAATTTACTCCGTTATTTAGGAGCTAACTACCTTTTTTATTGCGTAATGAACAGGGAGAGGTCCTAGACTTGAACTGGATAAGGGTTGGCAGCAAAGCCGCTGAGTTATGAGATTCCGAATTGTAGTGTAGGGTGATTTGGGATTTAATTAAGAAGTTGTAATTGATTAATATTCTAATATAAATTAATGCAAAGCAAAGGAGGGTTTTTTCCCTATTGGGTTCCCCTATAAAATCACTGTTCCTTTGTTTTCATGGTTTCATTTTATCAGCATGTGTTTCTATCATGTGTTCTCCTTCGTACAGAATAGTAAAATAAATTTTTGTATCTTGATTTCAAATTGATTTTATTAGTAGCAGAAAATTTTATGAAACTTCTACATGGTAATAGAGCATGGGAAGACTACATAGAAACCTTGTCAAATATTCTCTCGAGATAAAGTTAGATTTGTAGAGTTTTTGGTGAAATTTCTCTTCAAGACAAAAACATGTCTTTCAAACGAATCGAGACCTGAGTATGCATTCGAGGGAACCAATTTTTTTTTCTTGGATACAGAAAATATGAAGATGTCCTTGATAACAATGAGTAAGGGAATACACACACCGACATTCCAAAACTAGCAACATGACATGAACACATACTTGCTTAGTCGAAGAAAGACACAACAACAAACGAGGAGGATTATTTTGCAAGGTGTCAAAGATCATGTGGTTTCGCGAACTTTGCATGGAAAGGAGACTCCTTTTTTCAATGTGGAAAACTCTCACATGTGTATTCCAAATAAGAAATGATGCCATGAAATTGGAATTAAGAGATAAAATCAGAGCATTAAATGCGTAAAAATGAAACCATTCCATAATACTTATCGAAATTCACTCGTGTTCGAAGTGAACTCGAGGAGAGGGAGAAAATGTGCCACCATTTGAATTCTGTGAACTTAGTGAATACTTTGGCATTCCAAAATCCTTGAAAACTATGAGGATTTAGTTAATGGAAAATACAAGCTACCATATTGGGAGAGACTGGGTCGATTTGGTGTACGAGGAGATCATAAGAAACACTAAAGATGGTGTCACAACTAGAGTCGAGGAGGAAAAATTTTCCTTGGAAAGCAAGGGAAATAAGGCCCAAGCAAGCTAGAATCCATGTAGAACCAGGGTAAGAAGAAGGACCTCAAAAATTAAATGTTTTCATTTCCATGGATATGGACAATATCCAACAAGGTGTTCACAAAAGAAATCGAGAAGAACCCTCCAGAGGAGCATGAGATGATGTTCTTATATCAAGCAACTAAAATTGTATTTCACCCTCATTGCATGCACGAACAAGAATGTATTGTAATGACCCTCCTCCAACATTTACCCAAGCTAATCGGTCCACCGAGGTAAACATGTGACGAAGAGTTACTATACAGATTAAACTCTCAAGGGAAGTTAAGGAAGTGTAACCGACGAACCAACAACTAAAACCTCCCTTAGGTGCTAGAGTATCTCCGTGGAGCTAATCCACCACTCTAGGTCCCAACCACCGAGCTAACCTAGTATTTCAATGAATTAAACCCTAGTCACTCCCCGCTAATAAGGACTTACAAGACCGAAACCCCTCTAGTCACTCCTACACCTCGCAAGGGAGAGACTACTTTTTTCATTCGCCTTTGTGCCAAGGACTATGATGTTTAAACCACTTTTTTCAATGTTGGGCCTTCAAGCGAAACTGAACTTGACAAGAACTTTTGAGACAATAAACAACACCAACACAAATCCTATAAACCAAAAATTGATCAAGGACTTGAACTAACCAAGACAAACCATGACATTCATTTATCAAACATATCACAAGTATGAAATCTACAGGTTTCAACAAAGAAATATGATCATAGGGGTCTCATACTGATAGAATTTTCAAGAAGGATTATGCCTTTCACATTAGCTACATTGTCATCTATTTGATCATTCATTAATTATTGCTTTACATACTTAATCAAAAAATGATTAGAGCCATACTAACCACCCCCGTGGGTGATATCCCCAGAAGAATTTTTTCTCTATGATGGTCGTCACTAGCGACCAACAACCCCTTACAACCCTCAAAATCTTTGCTCGTCATTTCTCCTCGACACCCGAGCTAGCCATGTGGTCCCTCGCTCTAGTCCGTATTGATCGTATGTTTGAAGGTGGGCCTCTTGAACCAAAATGCATGTCCTATCAATCGGAATGGAGTTATTGGGTTTAATTATAGTAAACACTTATCGACATGGATTAATGGGGCGATTTAGTAGAATGAGTGGCTTAGCTTGTGCTTTGTCCCCTGACATCCTTTGGATGTTACCTCATATTTCAAGCCCATGAAATCTCCTTTATTACCCATTTGGTTGTAGGGTAGTACTACTTGGGAAACTATGACTTTGGTTGCGTAGTCCCACTCCTTAACCACACATATATCACTCCCCTTCCACCGAGTACAAACCAATTCACTGCGTCAACTTTCACTCCGAAGCTAGGATCAGCTTTCACTAGGTCCAATATAGGGTCAGCCTCCACATTCCCTTGAATCCACCGTCGTGCTTTGATCGATTCTCAAAGGTTGAAGTATTTGAAAAGAAAATTAAAAGCATAAATGACCCCATTCAATAGGAAAATGTACAACAAGATGAAAAATATGAAGCGTAAAAAACATAATTAGCATGTGGGAAAAATCCAATGCATGAAATCTACCCCATACCATGGCCATCACCGGTTCCACAGCCCTAGATGGAGCCTTTTTCAATGAGGAACCCATGATTTTCTCGACTCCCCAAAGGGAAATCACGAAATAAAAAAATCATAAAACAAAAATACATATAAATAAGTGTGGATCGAACAAATATACCTCACACGTAGCATATTCAACATAACTCGCCTCCCGATGGCCTTCAACAAAGACTCCAATCGTTAGACAAATCCGCAACTATTGTCATTGAGGTCACACACAATCCACCACTTTCCGCGCCTGTTCAGGCCGTGTTGCTTCTCCGGCCAATGAGTAACACGCAACAAGTCTTCACAACAAGAATTAAAAATAGGGACAAATCCGTACAAAATTGGACATCGGTTCTATGAACAAATCTCTAAAACGAGACACCAAAAGGGAAGACCGTACTAGTGTCATTGTGGTTATTTATATTATGTCTTCAAGATGTATAGACTCACAAATCTCTCGATATGTAGGCCGGATCTACCACACACATTCACACACACAACTCTCCACCGTCACCTTCGAACATTTAATCAAGCAACATTGTCTTCAAACATTTCAAATACATAGTAGACTCAAAAACTAAGAAACAACCCTTCAATGCCTATTCTTCAACATATTTCGTGGCACCAATTGCAAAAGGTTCCACAAAGCCTCTACTCCATGCTCCATGACATTTTTCAATGCAAATGAACCCAAAACACAGGGCTATGCCTCCCTGAGCAAATATGTCCTCAAACCTACAGGTTACGTACAGGCTACTTGTTTACAACTTCACTACTACACGCAACATAGTGTGCCAACCTTAAGGTCCACTATGAAGGCGCTTTGCATGCTCAACAAACACAAGAGTTTCATAGATAACAATAAAACAAAAATTTATTATATAAGAACAACAATGAAACTTGCTCATATGCTATCACAATCTTACGATGACAAGACCGACAATTATGCTCCCACACACAAGGAGTAAAAAATATTCCAAATAACTCTTCACACCACCAAGTCCTCATCTCTTCACACCACCGAGTCCATAGCTCTAGCTTTGATACCATATCATAAAAAACAAATTTACAAACAAACAAATGCTAGTAAAATACATTTATGTTATGGTTATTTATACATAAACACAAACAAGAGAATCGCCTGAAAACGATGTATGCGAAATTTTGATATTGTGTGATCAAAGTTATATGTGATTCATTACTAAATAAATGTTATTTTATTGTGAGGTTTGTGTAAAATTTATTTATACATAAAGAGTGATAATATATATATACATACATACATACATACATATATATAGATATATATATATATATATATATATATATATATATATATATATATATATATATATATATATATACATACATACATACATACATACATACATACATATATATTATAGGAAATGTTGTAGTTTATTTTATTTGTGATATTTTATCTTATGGGGAATGTTGTATTTTATTTTATTTTTTTATATTTTATTAATTAAAATAATTTATATCTTGAGAAAATAACAACTAGTTGTGTTGGAAAATTAATGCCAACCACCATGCTTATGATACCGAAATAAACCATCCTTTTTTGGAGTACAACAACAAATGGAAAGTCACCTTTCTCGCATGGAGAAGGTTTTTTGTTCAGAGATGAAGGACATGGATTAAATGAAATTGAGCGGGAGTACAAACTTCCCATTCCGCAACACATCGCATAATTAAGAACAAATGATCATTTAACGTGTGGTTGGTAAAAATGTATGGTCCAAAAATTTATTATGCAATTTATATATGTACTTTACAACATCCGCAAGTTCGTAATATCATGTTTTACTACAAACGCTCATCCTAGGTTTTAAATGTTTTTTCTTGTCGTGTACAAAAAATTTAGAATTACGTTTTAAAAAAAATCAGTATGCAGACTATTTTTCCATGTGGTGGGATATAGGCATGAGAAGTTTTGGTGTAGGGAAATAGTAAATCAATTTGTAGGGTAATGTGAAACAATCTAGTTAGAGGATGTATAGTGAGTTACCAACAACTTCTGCTGAATTGTAAACCCTAGTAAGAACTCATAGTTTTACTTGGTGATGGAGCCGCAACCTCTATATTTTATGCGAATCTATCGTTTCTTGTATTTCCGTGAGATCATATCCTAATTTTTTTTTTGTTGTTTCCTTTGCCTAATTTGTTTTACTTAGTTCTCATTGTATAGTACAAATTTTCCTGCAACACTTTTACTGTAAGTCAATCGTGGGTGAAATAATTTCTAGGATTTTGAATTGAGTGAGAGCCCTTTGCCTAAAATTTCACATGCTATCAAAGTAGGTGGTAAAATTTTATTATGGTAAGTGCAAGTGTTTTGACAGGGAGTTAAAGGTTGTTTTGAATGCATTTTTTGATATATTTTACAAATGTGGAAAAAATGTTTTTTACAGCTAAAATGGAAGCATCAAGCACAAGAGTTACTAATCCTCAAATAACTCAAGATAATGGAAACAATTACGACTATATAATAATTAAGGCTTTGCTTTCTTCTAAAAATATCCGGGATTTGGTGGAGAACCTGCCCAAGAACTGAAGAATAGACAAGCCGTAAACATACATTGCCTTCCCACAAGCATAAAAGGATTTGTTAAGGGAAAACATGAAGTAGGATTAAAAACCCTTTCTACATTTTTCAAGTAGTTCATGAAAGTATTTTCCCAAGTATTTCAGCAAAAAGAACAAAATCCAAAACAAGCATGTGGATACCCTAAATGAAATTCCCCCAAGGCATGGAAAAAGTAAATACATAAAAACTACAAATGCTAAGAAGAGATTTGAGACAATTTGTATGAAAGATAATGAGAATGTAAACTCATTTTTTTACACAAGTAATTGGAATGGTTACTAAAATCAAGTCTCATGGTGAGACACTTTATGAAAGTAAGAATAGTTGGAGAAAATTTTGGGAAGTATTCCAACAACATCCGATGTCATTGATGTGTCCATGGAAGAGACAAGGATCTCTCATCGTTTTTAGTGGATAAGATTCATGCATCAAGGATTTCTCATGAAGATAGACTGAATAGAGAAACAAATTACCAACCGGAGTACGTCTTCAAAACACAAGTCTCAATTAGTCAAGGTAGAGGATAAGGAAGATCAAATTCCATGCGAAGAGGTAGAATCCCACACAAAGGTGGAAGAGGAAACCTTCAAGCTCAAGTGGAAGGGGAAAATCAAAATCCAAGTCAAAGCTCAAGCAAAATCCAAGTCAAGGTTCAGGCCAAAATCTAGCACAAGGATAGAGGTATGATAAATCTCAAGTTCAATGTCATTTTTTAAGAAGTATGGTCATTATGAAAATGAATATAGAAATAAGAAACATGATAGAAGTAATAAACCAAGTGAAAATTTCACAAAAGAAAATCGTAATCAGAGAGTAATGTTTTATCTTCAGAATGAACAAGAAAACAAAGGGGTGCATGGCTTCTAGATTCGGTGAAAAATCACATGATAGGTACATAGAAATGTTTACCAATCTAGATGAAAGTGTGAAATATGAAGTGAAATTAGGGACCGATAACAAAGTCTCTATCATGGGAAATTGAAGAGTCAACATTCTAACAAAGAATGGCGAGAAGAGTTACATTACAAATGTCTAATTTTTTTTGTTGGCTCAAGCATAATGTCATAAGCATTAGAAAACTCATGCAAGATGATCAGTGCTCAATATATAAGCTCAAAAATGAAAGTTTCTTAATTGATTAGAAACTAAAAGACCGCGACAAATTTCCGTCACTGTGAATCAAAAGTAATTATTTTCAGCTAAAAACGAAGTCCGTAATAGAAGAAGTTATAGTCTACCTAATCGCTGCTCGTAACGAGCAAATTTTAAAAAAAAAAAAAAAAATTGCAGAACAAGGATAAAGCTGATGACATGGAAACTCAACAAGAGTGTGGAATATTCTTTCAAATTTTTTCCTCTAATCGGCACTCTAACAACAACAAGCAACAGATTCGCCAGCCTTGGTTTGAAGGTGAAAATTTTTAGAATCTTCTCCTAAGGTTGAATTCAATTTTTTTTTATATATGGATGGGTAGCCAAACTGTGAGGTTGACACGTGCAGTACCCATACCGCCATGTGCCCACTGTGGACCCTCTCCAACTCCAATGGCCGAATTTCATTATGGTCGAGGTTCGAATTTCAATTTTTTCGTGGTGGAGGGATAAATTTTATATGGTGGAATTTATATATGGTATTCGCACCATACTTCAAAGGTGGGTTTTAATTATTGGTGGCTCATATGATATAGTTTATTATGGTGGCATTGGTTTACTATATTCGTTGGCATGTTGCAAAGTTTTGAATCAACATACATTTTAATTCAAAGTTTGTCAAGTGCAGCAATTTTAATATATAACCAAAGTTCTTAAACTTTGGAGTGGTACATTATGTGGAACATAATTTATGTGCGGGGGTCGTGGCCGAACCCATGATCACCCGCACGTTTAACATTCCGACTTACCACCTGCCCACAACATTTTTCCTTGTAAAGGATCGACTACCACATCTATTTGAATTCAAACATATTCTCCACGGGGAAATGGAGGGGGGCTGCACTTCTCCCATGAGACCAAGTCACATAACCACAAAGACGGCAAGAGTATTAAATGTGTAGATTAACTAAGTTAAGTGTGGGTTATTAAGCGTTAAACCTTAGATTAAGCACTAATCCCAAATTTAATTCAGCATACAATGGTTTAAACACGCTCACAAAGCTAATCAAGCTTATCCCTTATAATCTAAAGTTTAATATTAATTAACTCAGCTTTAACTTATGGAAAGTTCAACATACACCAAATTTAAGATAGATTTCCAAAGTTGCGTACTTAATTGGAGTCCTCTCCACTTTTGGAGGATTCTAGGGAAAAAATTAAATTGACTATATCTTGAGAAATTTTTGACCAATTGGATCAGAAGATTCATTCTCGCATTTGCATTCTTCGAACAAATTGGTACAGGCTTGCAGGCAAGAGGAGAAATTCTACAAGTGTTTTTGCGATTGTGACAAAAACGAGAAAGCTAGGGCCACCTAGAAGGAAGGCCATGCCTAGATAAACTCAAGGTCAACTAGAGAATGAATAGTCATTTCTAATATATTTTGACATTATGGACTCATTGGGATTGAAGCCAGATAATTCGATGCATGTAAACAACAATTTTTATAGCATTGAGCTACTGCTGCAGCCCAAGCCACAGGAAGTCAACGGGCGAGACATAATGGGCAGTGGGGTGAACTCCTTTATCAAAACTATGTGTTGATGGACTGACGCGTTTGTTGTGTATATTACTCATTTGACACACAAAGCAACAAGGAAACCCACATAGATCAAGCATCGCATCATCAAAACAATTTTAAATCTAAAACTTTTGTAATTAGCATAACAAGACTAACATGAAACTCAACAATTTGGCATCGTAGTTCGTTGAAAGGCGATGGTATTTTCTTAATAAGATTTCCGAGCTTGTGCAAGTTTAATGGTTTCAAATTTGTGACGTTGAAAATATTAAATTTGCACAAGAGGTGAAGGGAAATTGTTGGTTGCAAGAGCTAATATTAGTACTGGGGACGTGAGGAGAGCTACAAGAACACCATCTTCACGCAAATTTCCAAGTCCCGAGATTAGGACCCTAGAAGAAGGAGAGCCACAAGAGTACCATCTTCACCAAAAACTCATTGAACATGATTCAAATGAGGTCGAGGGAGACTTCCTGTGTCCAACCTATATAGATTTTGGATAGAAGGTCAAAGTGCTTTAGAACCGATCCATCACAATGGTAAAGTTGCTATCGACCATTTTCACTCTTGAGATTGCTACATGAAAGAAGGAAGATGTATCATGAATAACATGCCACCATATTTTTGTCTAATCATAATGTATATATGTACATATAATTCACTAAGGATAGTGCATAAATAAGAGGGTAGGGGGGAATGTAACACCCCTATTCAATCCATGTTTTGTAAATGTTGTGTACTTGCAAAAACTTAGGTTGTGAGTTGGAACATATTAATTATGCTAGTGATGTGAGAACCAATTTTCTATGGTAATGCACTCATGTCTATGTCTCCAGGCATGTTTTTTAGCCCGCCTCTTTGCTTATGTGTATATGTTTTTATATGTTATGTGAGGCTAGGGAGACTAATATTTTAAATATGTTTAACTTATACATACTAATAAACACATAATAAATGCAAACTAGATCATACAAAAAAAGTATAGAGGGGAAATACCTGATGGGAACACAAAATACGATTGATATTATTTAACAATAGTTAAAAGGGGGAACATATATAACCCGAGCCCATAAGTGAACTCGGGGGTGTCAAAATTTCAAAGAGAAAATGATGCACTTTAATGAAGCATGTTTTCCTTATGAGGAGTCAACAATGAGAAATAAGAATGGAATACCAAGGATGGGAACAAGAACTATAAGAGTGTCAAAATTGAAACCATCCGTGTTCATAAGTAAGATTTCCAGAGGTGGTGACACATGGAGGGAATGAAGGTACAAACATGGGTGGGCACTCGCTAGGTGAAGGGTGATGGATTATGTCGTCGAGGTTGGAGGTGTCCATGGTGTGATGGGAGGCTCTAGAGACTCGGGCGGTAGAAGGAGATACTAGATACATAGAAAGTTGAGACCTTTATTTAAAAAATAGGATGTGCTAAAGGTGGTGACACAACCCGAGGATTGCGAGTGCGAGTAGAAGGGTGTGCAATGTGTGGTCATGGGTTGATGGTAGGTGGGCGTGAACACATAGGTTGGAAGTTCTCGAGGGTTTGGTACCTTGGTTGGTTAATGGTACTAGACATGTACCGCTATTTGGGTGAGTTATTGCCCCATGGAGTTGAGGCCCCATTATTGAGACATAATGAACACCTCGTCTATGACAGGGAGGAATGTCAAAGTTTGTAGCTAGTTTAACATTGACCAAATTAGTATTTTTGTGACATTGATTTAATTATGTTTCAATTTCTTATGAAGCATTTTCTATATTATGTGTAATTTTTGTTATTGTGCGTCAATTATAATTTTTGTGTGAAAATAGTAAATTACTAGAATTTGCATTAAATTCAATTTAAACGTATATCACCATGTTTGAGTAATGACTTAAGTAACATATATCAATTAAAAGTGATAAAGAATGGCTTCCCGTAGTAAATGCCTATGTAAACACCACATCTAGACTACTAAATTACTTAAAATAATCCTTTAAGTATTAAATTTCCAATGCAAATCACATCAAACTATTATAAGAAATGACAGTCAAAGAATTAAAATATTAAATTCTAATGCAAATCACATGAGACAAGTCTAAAACAAAAATATGAGTCAAAGGATAAAAGGTTTGAGTAATGTTTGGAAAAAAATCAATGTTGTGTAAATAGATTACAATTTTATATTGAAAACAATAAAAATAAAAAAAAAGGGTATGATTTTGAGATTTGATAGAGAATTTTTAAACCTAGATTATAAACCTAGAATTTTTAAACCTAGATTATAACTATTAAGATTTTGAGTACTTTCATAATTTTTTCTAATAGTTTTTGATACTCTTGAATTTATTTAAACAATTAATAAAAAATTGTAGTCTCCGTAGAAAAAGACAAGACTCCTTCCAGGATGTTAAACCGACGAATTTGAAAAGAGGCGTCAAACTAGCACCTACGGGGTAAAATTGCATAAGCAAATTCTCGACATGGCACAAAACCCAAAAATACTTGGACCAGTCCTTTTCGATATCCGTGCTGACCGACGACTAGTTCATCCTTAACTTAACAGTATCATGTGTTTGCCGAAACCCTAGAATACAAAGCAGGCATTATTTTAAATACCTACTCAATTCGATTTTTCCTACGTTGTGGGTTTCATATAAACTCGACACTCAACAAGACAAGTTTCCGCGACTACCTTGCTCGTGCAATGGAGAAACGCAGTCAGAAATCTTAGCATTCGTTATGTTAATATTGGATCAACCCCCGCTTGCGGAGCGTAAGAGAGGAGAATGTGTAGAAGAAGAGTGTGTTGCCTTATTAGCTTTCGTGCTTCAGACAGGGAGGATCCGAGCGGAGCCTCCAACAATGGATGGGAAATGATTGCTGCAAATGGAACAGTATCCCCGGCGATGGGCCGTAGCTGCCGAGTGGTGAGCCTCATTCTTAATGGGTATCCCATGAACGAAGGCAACAATGTTTACATGAGTGGTAGCTATCCGAATCCACGGGAACCCGTCCTACCTTCGCACCTTTACCCTTATGAGGTGGAAAAATATAAGAGGAAAAATTCCATCGTCTATTTCTCGCCTTTCAGCCTTGAACACTCTTTTCCGGATAACAATAAACTCACCTGCCTCCACCTTCCTTCCCATACCTACACCTCGTGCCCGCCTTCTCCCCCGAAACTTGCTCACGTCCTATTCCTAATCCACAAAACCTATGGAATTTAACTTCTTTGTACTTGGATTCGAATCGTCTATCGGGTCCCATTCCTTCAAGCATTGAAATCCGAGGCTCCCCGTCCGTGCCGACTCGAACAACAATACGCCGTTTGTCCCATTCCACTATGGTAGTTTTTATGGAAAATTAGTTCTAATATTCGAAAAGTTCATTTTCTTCTTAACACTAGTCAAGATAGAGAGAGAATTTTGGTTTTCAAGTTTGGGGTTGATCTCTACCTTATAATATCGTCTCCAACTCCTTATTTACACCAACTACATATTCTACTTTAAAAACTCTTTTACTTAGAGGAAATAAGATGAATGGATAGATATTTTGAATCTAATGGGAGAAGGAGATATATGTCATCTATGTTTTGAAGACATTTATGAATTATGCAAACATATTTTGAGAAGAATATCTAAATATGGTAACGGACCTAGACATTCAAACATATCTAGGGTAACTATATTGGCCAATGATAGAGTAAGTAGAGTTGAACTAGGTAATTTACTTGAAAGTTTAAAACATGTATTATTGGTACACTTAATGAGCAATTTGATACATTGAAAATCCACAATAAGAAGAAACAAGAGAATGAAACCTTGTCAATCTTTTGTTAAAATTTGTCGATTGTACAAGCATATATATAACTAATGATTTAGCATCAATCAAGAACTATACTAACCCGATCTATAAATATCTCCTACAAATGGTCCTTCATTGGGCCATGGGAAGTATGCCCACATTGAGAGCATAAATGCGGCACCTCTCAACTCAAACCAAGAACACTAGCAGGGTTGTGTGGAGTCGATTGTCTAAGGGTGGCCTTAAATCCCTACTATCAGAGGTCTAACACACTCCTCTCGTAATTATCGTCTGGAAATAACCATAAATGAACTATGGCACAACACACTCTTTATGAGATATGTTATTGTTGTGTTGAAGTTAACAAGGTGATATAAAAATCTAAGGTGCTTATGGGGCAGGGGTTTGGGCACATGCCTAGGAGTATGTGGGCCTCTCATTGGATTATCGCTAGCAACTAGTCGATCTAAGGAAGACTAAGATAAACCCCCTGGAACAAAGGAATTCACATGCATTTCTTTAAAAATGCATGCACATTTTTTATCCACATAATTTAGCGGTCATCGAGGTTCAATAAGTGCCAAAGATAAAATAAAAAGAGCGTGTGCATGCTTTCTAGGAACATGTGCACATTCCTAAAAAAAATATTCTCACATCATCTCATTGCACCAAAAATTGGGTAGCATCTTCATGCGAGCACCCTATGGTGGATCTTGATGGTAATTTCCATAATTGAGTTTAAAGGGTTCAATTATATTCTAATGGACTAAATCAATTAAAATGAACTCAAATAAGGTCCCCAAACATACAAAATCATGAGATTACACAATGTTGTAGAAAACTAACTTTCGAACTAGAAATTTGTAGCAATAAGCTAATTCACAACAATAGAAAATAACATTCCCAAGACTTATGATAATAAAGTGAAAGATGAAGAAATATAACATGAGTAAAATTGAAATTGAATTCACAACAAATTTATTTAATAAAATACCACAACAAATAATTAAACCCTGGGATTGTCATTCATAGAATAAAAAATGGCATTTTCACTTTAATACATTCTAAAACACTTTCTAAAACTAAGATTAAGAAATCCAAGTCATTTTATGCTTCAGACAAAATATTTTTCTACAATATAACCCTACAATATCCTAAGAAAATAAAGGAAACATGAAATTTAAATAAAAAATTATTATCACAAGGGATACGACTTTTTCCTTTCCATACCTAACGAATATGAAGTCAAAGATCAACACATTTGAGAATGAAATGGAATGGATGTGCATTAAAAGTATAGGAGATACATTATTTGTGTTTGTTAGAGATATAAACTAGGATTACAACAATCTTTAAATATAAACAAGGGTTTGAGCTTTAACATAGGTCACATCAAACTTGACAAAAAATATTGTGAAGGGAAGGCAGTAAGATACCTAAATACTTAATAACCATTTTCCATCAATGTAAACAAGATAATTAAGAATAACTAACTCAATTTAGCATGCATCCATCAAATATCGCCAACAATTATTCAAGAAAAGAGAAACATCCATGTCAACATGTCCTTCTTAAGAGGCTTCTCTACTTAGGCATCCAAATCATAAAAATTAATGAGTATGTAGAAACATACCCTTAGCGATTATTGGCAGCAATTATGGAAAACTTTAAAGTTGACAATTTATTTTTAAGTGTACATGTAAACCAAAAAAATTCTAGGCGCATATATTTCTAAATGCATTGAAATTTTGGATATGTTTAAGGAAAATTAATTTTAATCTATAAAGGTTGGGTAAATGATTTTAAAAAAATGATGAGTTCTTTTATGAAATAATTTAACCCTTAAATTATCTCATAAATTTTTTCTTGTTGTTACTCTTAGGGTCATTGTAGACGAATTTCACAATAATAAAACTAATATATTTCATTGTTTTGTCGACTTTAGTAAATATATAGACACAATTCCTCGAGATAAGCTTTGGAAGAGTCTAGAAGAGAAACCGGTTCCTCTCGAGTAGAGGGTTGTTGTGACTAGGTTATACAAGATAATACCATCGAGGCTTCGTCAAAATAAATTAAATGTAATACGAGAGTTAAGCAAGGGTGTCCCCTATCCCCTACCTATTTCAGCCTTTACATTTATAAGCTAGAAGAATGTTTGGTTAATTCTCATGAGCTTCGAAGTGAAATCATGCATTGGTTAATTTTGAAAAAACATTGGGACAAAATTATGTCACCTTTTCAATACTTAGAGGGTTGAATATGACAACCATTTTTCCTTGGATTCCCTAGCTCTTGCCCACATCCATTCCAATTTCCAAAATATTTGTAACTCTACCAACCTTTATGAATCATTAACTAAGAAAAATTATGGCGATGTTGGTACGCTTATCTCCTTTATTTGCGACCATAGAAAAATATTAAACAATATCAATTAATATCTTAAGTAGGGTTTTCCCCTTCTGGCGTTTTGTCCCAAGAAAATTTTGGTGTCACTTGTATCATTGTTTCATTGTGATATTTGTTGCTCTAAAAATTTTTGTGGTTGAAAATTTCTAACTATAAATTCTTGATGATTTGAATTCTCTAAGAATAAAAAATTTATCATTGGAAGTATTTATCATATTGAAAACTATTCTAGTCTATCTTGTTACTAGAAAATAAACATGGTATTAGAGCTTTGTTGAAGGAAAAGAGAATTGATATTACCTTGAAGAGACCCTATCCTACATATTTTTTCTTGATTAATCATCTTCATTATGAATTCCTTCATGAAGGAAGAAAATAAGCTTGAAGGAGCTACAAACGTTAGAGCATGGAAGACTAGACCTAACCTTGTTCTTGCAAGGAATAAGGTCTTGAATATTGTTAAAGGAAAAGTTACTGAACCAGAAGATGATGGTCCAGAAAAATACAAGCTCAAAGAAAATGACATCATGGCCATGATCATCATTATGGAATCTATTATAGATCATCGATTTCCTTATATATTTCATCATAATTGTTTCAAGGAATTGTATGATGCTCTCAGTGGATTATACACCATCAACAACATTGGAAAATATATGATTTTAAGGAATCAAAATAATGATGTTAAGATGACACATAATTATACATTGGCATGATACTTAATAAGGATCTCTCAATTGAGAGATCAACTCAAGTCTATTGATGAAATTTTACATGTCAAGGAACTTGTAATTACAACACATAATGGTGTGCCTGGTCCCTTGGATTCATTTGCATCAAGTATCAGTGGAAGAGAAAAAGTACCTAAGTTAGAAAACGATGGGTTTCTTTCCTTCAAGAAGAATCTAGGTTCATGTCCAAAGGCAAGATATCAAATGCAAGTGAATATTCTGAAGCGTTTCCAAACCGCTCAAAGAATAACAAGGGAAGAAGAAATTTTGGAAGATTTCAAACAAGTACATGAAGAAGACCCGGTTGAGGAAAAGGATCAAAATAGGTGTCATCAATTGTTCAATGTTTTCATTGTCGATCGCATGGTCAGGATCAAAATAGGTGTCCTCAAATGTATAATGAGAAAAAAAGGATGGGAAGCAACATGCTTCTATGACTGATATTTATGAACCTTCATACAAGAGGAGGTCTAGTAATAAATATGTTGATGATGATAATTGTTCCTTTTATGCTACTTTCATAGAATCTATTGTAGATGTTGTATCAAAAAATTGGAAAGAAATATGATGAAGGAAATAAGATTTAGGAAATATGAAAAATTGCATGGATAATATGGCGGCCTATTTGAGGATATGCTTCTTCCAATTCCCATGTATATAATGAAATATTTTCCTCGTTTTTAGGAGAGATTTCGCTACCAAGAGAATTTCTCTATGTATACTATATCAAAAGGATCAACATTTCGTTATTTTTTGATTTTATTCACTCTTAATATTTTTGCAAGATCTTCGAACTATATGTCTCGATATGCATTTTTGGAAAATGTGCAATTTTGTTTCCAAAGGTTGTGAGTGTTAGAAAAATATACCATCAACTGTAGAATTTAAGGGTGTGTTTCGAGCCTTGGTTGGTTTTCATTCTGGTGGTATAAGTGTGGCTATATTTTAGAACCTTTCTTGGAAAAAATGGTGGGAAAACTGCTTATTATTTTACAAAATGATATTAAAAAAAATTAAATAAGAGGTTTCATTGATGAATTTATCCTCTCTCCAAGATTCATCGAAGGAAAAATTTATTTAAATCTTATGATAATGGGATGCCTTTTTTTAAAGCCATATTATTAAAGGCCTCAGAAAACTCCAACCAAATCTTTTGTACCAAGTCGATGCAATGCATTAATATGGCTAGAGTGGATATTGGAAAAGACAAGTTCATACATGATGCTAAAGAGTTAATGGAGATGCTAATGAATGTTCATGGATCACAAATAGATATCTATGACCTCATTATGAGCTACATATTTGAAGTATTGGAAAGACATTCAAAGGTCAAGGACATTACTTTCTTTCTTACATGACTACAATGATGCCTCCCATTGTGAGATAAGCCAAGCTGAAGGTATATGTAACCATTGTTGCTACATATTAGGTGAAGTCATTGATGGTTTCAATCATGAAGGTGTCAAAATTATTTTAGTAGATGATAAAAAAATTGGCAGAAAAAGGTATTTCTTGCAATATTCTTTGTTGATATGAAAATGAACTCAAAGAGGTTTTATATTCGTGGATTAGACAAGTTTCATTTACATTAGTTCCATCTTTGAAATTTTACTTCCGTGAGAAGATTCAAAAATATTGTGGCCTCATCTTTACCAACACAAGTATGGATTTCCCAGTTGGCTATAGAGAAAAGGTAGACTCGCAACCAATATGAACACTATATAAAACAATTTTCATATTATATCATACCTTCCTTGGTTGAGGTCTTGCATAACGAGCCCAAAATTGATATATGTTCAATTTTTGTGGATGCATTGAATGACTTCAAGGATATTTCAGGCATCCTGCCTGATCAAAGACAAGTCCAGTCCATAGTTGGAGAATTCAAACAAGTTATTATATGGAATATATGTAGAAGGAGAGAACACATAAAAAGTTATCGAGATTTAGGATTTTGATGCAAAAGAAAGTGAATTATTGAAAAAGGAAATTTATCAGGAATAGGATGTATTTGTGATATTTAGATGCATTTGAATGCTAATCAAGACATTGAATGAATCATTCTTTCCATTATTTGATGAAACTCTTCCTTATATAGCACCTATATTAGGTGGAAAAAAGATAACTAAAAACGGGAGGATGGAAATGCAACCTACAAAGCTGGTGTGACATGTCTCACTGAGCTTGAACAATAAGGAGGTGAATTTTCCACCTTATAAAATATTCAGTAAATCATGGAATTGCTAAGAAGGTTGTTATCATTCCATGAGATCACAAATTTATCTTAGAAGAAGAATGAGAATACTAACGATATTTATGATGGAGTTTTATATGGTGGGAAGGATATTGTCGGAATCAGACCCCTGATACTCAATGATCTCGAGTGAACACTCTCTTATGGAAAGGGTTAGATGAGGGATCAAGCTAGACTTCAAGCAGGAATATTGAGCGAAAATTGCAAATGTAAGAGAAGAGATCTTATGTAAGCGTAGAGCAGGAAATTTTCCTAGTGTTACAATGCCCCGGTTGAAGGCTTGGTGGAAATCACATTCCAAATGGACTTACACAATAGAAGATGAAATAAAAATACTTGTATAAGAAACAATCCTGCAGTTGGAGTAGAATCATAACTGATTTATTAGCTAGTGAAAACGTAACTAACACAAAAATCCTTCCTTATCCACCACTTTAAAATAAAAGCATAAGAGATAATGAGGATTTGATAATGTTTATATACTTACATCAAATATTTACTCAACCTACACCATACATGATTGCACAAATAGTTTGATAACTCCGAATTGAGTTAGACACCACTAGTGGAAAGAAGTTTTTATGCTTATAGTCTAGAAAAGTATTTCTTAAATTAGGAGAGAAGCTTGTTTCATTTGTAATAGGATTTATGGAAGGATGATAATGACAATAATACTAGATGTGGAAACATGAGAATGAAAATCATACTAAATTCAACTAGTGGTGCCACATATGGGATCTTGGAGTTATTCATTCAACCTTTCTTGTGTTTGTCAATCCTGCACACCCTCCTTTTTTTCTTAGTAGTGAACTAGTTCTTGCACTATAGGACCAAAATGCACATTCAATTCAAGTTCAAAGTGGTCCTTATTTATAAGGTAGAGTGAGAAACACTGATAAGAATAAGAAAAAGTGCATTGTACCATTAGATATTCATAATGGAAATGCATACAAGGGTTATTCTTGTTGCAACTAGAAAATCAATCAATGCTCCACATTATTGGATGACTAAATAAATGACATTTGAGGGTTCTCTCCCTATCACAAGTTGACGAGGGGGGGATCACCATGTTCAATATTTTATTCAATGGTATAGGATAGTTGCAGAGGTTCCCAACTATTTTCAAAACGACTAGAGAGGAAATCCCTATTAAAATGTAGCAAGAAAATCCTTCATTTGACTAGTTCCTTAGTCAAATTCAGAAATATGATTTTCCACATTAGCGGGATGACTTGGACTACAGTTGTATGAAGTGAAATGGTTTTGTCTCCTGTTTAAGTCAATAAATTCGAGCTATAGGCTAGAAGTAGATTTGTGCATGGGTTAGTTGCTAAAATTTAGCAATCTAGTGGAGTTATCATTAGTTAAAATTAGCTAACTGAGCTCTAGTCTTTAATGGATTCAGTGGGATTTTAAATGAGTAGTTATAACAATTATTAACTCAATTATCTCCTAGAAAACTAATAAATTTACTAAAAATAAACCTATCAATGCATGGAATTCAAATTTCCTAGTTGGAGTGGTGGAAAAGGCACACTGTAAATCCCAATTGTATACTAGTTGAGTTTACATACTTCTGCATTGAGTAAGTGGAAAATCCTATAGTATTTGCACAAGAAAATATGGAATTTACCTTTTATTTAGGAGCTAATTACCTCTTGGATTGCGTAATGAAATAGGAGGAGGGTATGAGGCTTGAATTGGCTAAGGGTTGGTGAAAGCAGGTCAGTGAGCAGGAGATCGGAATTGTAGTGTAGGGTGTGCTTTGGGATTGAATTAAGAAGTTGTAATTGATTAATATTCTAATATAAATTAATGCAAAGCAGTGGAGGGGTTTTTCCCTGTTGGGTTCCCCTATAAAATCATTGTTTTCCTTGTGTTTTGATGGTTGCATTTTATTGCATGTGTTTCTATCATGTGTTCTCCTTTGTATAGAATAGTAGAATAAATTTTTGTATCTTGATTTCAGCTTGATTTTATTAGAAGTAGAAAATTTCATGAAATTTATACATGGTAATAGAGCATGGGAAGACTACATAGAAACCTTGTGTCAAATATTCTCTGAGATAAAGTTCAATTTGTAGAGTTTTTGGTGAAATTTCTCTTCAGTACAGAAAACATGTCTTTCAACGAATTGAGACTGGAGTATACATTCGAGGGAACCAATTTTTTTTTCTTGGAAAGAAAATATGGAAGCTGTCCTTGATGAAAATGGAGTATGGGAACACACACACTGATATTCCAAAACTACCAACATGAGATGTGTTAGCGCTCGAATCTGCCACAGGCTGAAAGAGGCAAAACTCGAGGCAACATCAAACCAAGCTCAGCCTCGTAGCTAGCCCTACGAGGACAGGAGAGGGCTCTCTCCGGGTCAAACTCAGTGAAAGATGTCCAAAAGGATCTGAGATGATCTAAATAAAACACTGATATTGATTTTAGGCTAGTAAATTGATATTAAAAGGGTTTTTTATTAAATGATGGGTTTCTGGGCTGTGTGGAGCAAAGATAGCAAGAGCAGAGATTAAATGAAAAACACAGATTATCTCCTGAGGCAAGGTAAGCATGAAGTTTAACATCAAATTGAGATTAAATGGAATGGCTGGACTGCTGAGGAGTTGACAAGGGCATAGAAGATGAATCCTTGTCAAACAGAAGAAAACACTAAATTTGAACAAACTTAAAGGCAGAGCATATAAATTGTGAATTCTACCTTAACACTTTATTTGTTCAAATAAAAACGATCATGAAATGACATGAACACATAAGAGGCTACATATGAAACAAAAGAGGACACGAATGTTAAATCTCATACCACAGGGATCTCAGGGGTCAGAGCTGCATTTTTTAATTAAAATCTCTGTCAAACTGTACAATGGAAGCTCTGTTTTCTTTCCTCCACCAACGCTCAGAACTCTCTCTCTCACTGCCTCTTTTTTTACAAATGATTATTTAATACATTAAACGGCTCAGAAGAAAACCGATCCATGAAAAGATGGAACTGTTTCAACTGGCACTATGAAAAATAGTAAAAGCCACTCATCGATTCCTAAAGATCAGCGCATACAATAAATAGACCAAAAACTTTTCCCTACAGGTCGATAAAAAAGATGAGTTGTTCAACTATAATTGCAAGAATCCCTCTGATGGCCGATAAACTGGAGTACAGATCCCGTTAGGATCAGGAATGAAGTCTTGAAATAGGAACCAAATCCTATTTCTTCTGCTGTGATGGATATCTTAACTTATTTTCAGCTTGCCACGTTACATTTGCCATTTTAATAAAACAACCTTCAAACTAAAATTCTGCCGATTCAGCGCATGGTAACAACTGTACTGAGAGAGGTTTGTATGGTTGCACTCAACGTTTAATTTAAATTTATTTGCAGGAACGACCCAATAGCCAGAGTTATAATATGCCACTCATTGAACTCCAACACGTCCAACCACATGCAATATGGTAGCATCAGCAATAACTCACAATCCGCCTCCTAAGAGCCACATCGCCCGTAATCCCACAAAATCTCCAAAGGATCCCAACAATCGCTTGCGGAAATCATGGAACAAATTCCTGTCTGTCTCAGGCTCCCCATGATTGAAGCTCATCATCTGTTTTGCCATCACATTGAAAGCGAACTTCTTGGTTTCGAGCTGTGCAGAGAAGGGGCGCTGCTCTATCTTCGGGCCAAGCACAGGACTCATCTGGTAACACTTGCAACAATTCTGCCGCACTCTGTCCAGAACAATACGCACACACCTTCGCACTATCATCCAGAAGAGTAACAGTAAAGAGACAGAAACTACACATGAATAAACTTGATTTGCAGAATGCCCACATTGTGAATGTAATAATTCTAGTTTTAACCAGTGAAGTTCGACACTTCCAATGAGAACCCTGCAAACCTGTGTAAATTGAAACAATCTGAGCGCGACTACCACCATAGTGCCAAAAGGAATGGCAGCCAGAGAACCATAAAATATGGCAATGATGTTCAGTACAAATCCAATGCCAAAGCACATAAATGGGAAGAGAGATGCCGTAAGAACCATCGGCTTTATCCAGCGCTTGCCATCATTACGTGAATACATTCCTCTTCTCATATAGCCAGATACCAGGGCCTGTAAGACACAACCTGAATATATTCAAACATCACCAATTACATCGATTTCCTTATTGCTTCACTGACTGGGACTCTCCATTTAACTTTGTTTCAGGGTTGGAAAAAATGGGCATAGGTAGTGAAGTGGGATTCACGCCATTTAAAAGAGAGGTGCGCGTAATGAAAATTTCTTTACCATTTGCATCATTAGGCATGTCCTCAACACCACAATACCGGTGCCATAACTTTCGGTATGTTGATTCCAAACCATGAACAAAGTTACGTCCATCAGAAATCTTGGACTTCAGCATCCTTTCCCGAAGACACATCCTCAGAGATGAGAGCAAAGGAATGTTAGAAGCTAACTCCAATGCGTTGCTGACATAATCATCTTTAGTTTGAGCAATTAAATTTGTCAAACCAACTTGGTGCAGAAGGCTTACACCCACATTGTGAGCATGAACAGACCCTGCCATGGTAACGCATGGAACGCCCATATACAACGATTCACATGTGGTGGTCGTTCACTTAACAACAAGTCGTGATGTAGGAATTGCACACAAAATCTTTGCCCATACACGCAAAACTCGCGGTGTTATCTTGGCGAGATTATTGAAGCTTCCAAAGGTGATGAATCCATTAGAAAGAGCAAGTGTTTCTACAACAGGCGCTGCGTCTGGAGATGGTGTGTAGCAGAGGAAACATCCTGGCAATCTTACAAGCTCTTCCACATGCTTCTGTCTTGTTTCCAAAGGATCTGCCAATGAATCTGTAAGTCGATAATCAATGGTCGGCAAACCAGTTGTATTTGGATAACCAATCCATGTAGCCTGTACTGGAGCAGGCCGCCTTCTCATCAATTCCATATATATCTTGCCAAAGCCCACCTTTCTTCAGAACTCTTTCTCTAAACCTATGTGTCTTTGCATATTAACAACTGCAAAATAAACGACCACCTTGTAATTGATATAAGAGGTGCTTCTATGAAATATGAGACTGAATGTGTGAAGCAATCTGGTGATACGTAACCCATAACTAGTTGTAGTCCAGGATCCTTAGGATTATCCCAAGTAGTGTACTGAGGATAGAGATTCATAAACCGTTTACCCCATTCCCTGTGTGCAATTGAATACCTGCGACAATAATTTTAATACTAATTTAAAACTGTCAGCGGGTGTTGATCCACAGTTGAACTCCATGGAAAATTGAGCTATCTGTTTGCTAAAACTAATGAAGATAATGCGGTGACAGAGTTGCCTTTGAAGCTGAAACAGGGCTGTCATTTGAAGAATTGGAAACTTTGAAGCATTTTGACACATCTGATGATTTCTTTGGCTGTTTCATGAGTTAGACTATGAAAATTTCTTTGCCATTTAAGACGTTTACACCTTTGCGGCATTTGAAAAAATTACATATTCATCATAAAAACATATTTGATGACTTCTTCTTCATGAGTTTTGAAGAAGAATCAATCTCACATGTATTTATGACGACATTCTGAAATGAAGACTTATGAACCTTCTCCTAGCTGCCAAGTGTTATTTAGAGCATTGTGAAAACAAGCACCTGAAACATCAAAATGGCAGTGGGTGGCCTGATTGGCATTGGCCTGTATATTGAATTGAGACTTTGACAGCTACCTGTCTGCATTTGACTCTGACAGAGGTTAGACAAGGCGGAGTCTAACATTGGCTTCAATGGGGATGGCAGCTGCCGCTTCTTGGAGGTGCCAAGAACCGCAGAGCTTTGGGAGAGCAGACAGTGCCTCCATCCATTGGGCTATGGAATCCGTTATTACAAGAAATCGACACAATTTAACTTATTAACTGAAAACTGACTCGGCAAACTTCAAACTTAGAACTGCAATGAAACTGGAACAAGATGCTACCTTTTGGCTGCTTATTTATTTACAATATCTACCCTACTTTGCTGAAAAAATAATAGATCAGGTAATACTGAAATGCCAGGTCAGCCATTCAAGTAAACCTGAAAATGATGCCGCTTGAGAATGCTTCCGCCAGGACTCAGATGTAATTGCTGGCAGCCCTACATGTACATAATGAATCTGGTCACGGAAAAGACAGCCTGATCTATCAATCAAACTGAAAAAAGTTTCCATGTACATCGCAACAGGATCGCAAAAGCCAGACTCCTTTTGCTGCCCCAACTCCACAATACATACCTCTAGCTGCACACTGTCAATGCAAACCTCTGTAGGCAACTGTATTGTTTCTTGTTTTGAAGGAGGAAGAGTTTCCAAGAACTTTTTGGGGTCTCGGAAATCGTATGACTGGATCTGATCATTTAAACACTGAATCTCCTTCTCAATTCTTTCAACAATTAACTCACAGAACCTAGTTTTAGCTTCAAGAGGAAACTTTGGAGATTTCAAACATTGAAGCAAGACACTGAAAAATTCTTCATTAATTTCAAAATCTGCTAACTGATCTCTAACCTCTTTTACAGCTTCACAGAGTGCAGGGTTTGCCACATACCCTACCATTGCATGAATAGATCAGCGAGCACTGGAATCTCTGGATCAAGCTGGAGTCGCCGGGTGAATGTTTCAGCCTTCATATGTGTCTGACTGCTGTCCACCATCAGCATCAGATCTGCAACTTGATTTCCTGCACTGGGGCAAGACAATCTACAAGTCGATTGTTACATCAACAGTAAACCATCGTCCCCAGTATGGTCGCCACTATGTTAGCGCTCGAATCTGCCACAGGCTGAAAGAGGCAAAACTCGAGCCAACATAAAACCAAGCTCAGCCTCGTAGCTAGCCCTACGAGGACAGGAGAGGGCTCTCTCCGGGTCAAACTCAGTGAAAGATGTCCAAAAGGATCTGAGATGATCTAAATAAAACACTGATATTGATTTTAGGCTAGTAAATTGATATGAAAAGGGTTTTTAATAAATGATGGGTTTCTGGGCTGTGTGGAGCAAAGATAGCAAGAGCAGAGATTAAATGAAAAACACAGATTATCTCTTGAGGCAAGGTAAGCATGAATTTTAACATCAAATTGAGATTAAATGGAATGGCTGGACTGCTGAGGAGTTGACAAGGGCATAGAAGATGAATCCTTGTCAAACAGAAGAAAACACTAAATTTGAACAAACTTAAAGGCAGAGCATATAAATTATGAATTCTACCTTAACACTTCATTTGTTCAAATGGAAACGATCATGAAATGACATAAACACATAACAGGCTACATATGAAACAAAAGAAGACACAAATGTTAAATCTCATACCACAGGAATCTCAGGGGTCAGAGCTGCATTTTTAATTAAAATCTCTGTCAAAATCTATACAATGAAGCTCTATTCTCTCTCCTACACCAGCTCTCAGAACTCTCCCCCTGCCTCTTTCTTTACAAATGATTATTTAATACATTAAACGGCTCAGAAGAAAACCGATCCATGAAAAGATGGAACTGTTTCAACTGGAACTATGAAAAATAGTAAAAGCCACTCATCGATTCCTAAAGATCAGCGCATACAATAAATAGACCAAAAACTTTTCCCTACAGGTCGATAAAAAAGATGAGCTGTTCAACTATAATTGCAATAATCCCTCTGATGGCCGATAAACTGGAGTACAGATCCCGTTAGGATCAGGACTGAAGTCTTGAAATAGGAACCGAATCCTATTTCTTCTGCTGTGATGGATATCTTAACTTATTTTCAGCTTGCCACGTTACATTTTCCATTTTAATAAAACAACCTTCAAACTAAAATTCTGCCGATTCAGCGCATGGTGACAACTGTACTGAGAGAGGTTTGTATGGTTGCACTCAAGTTTAATTTAAATTTATTTGCAGGAAGGACCCAATAGCCAGAGTTATAATATGCCACTCATTGAACTCCAACACGTCCAACCACATGCAATATGGTAGCATCAGCAATAACTCACAATCCGCCTCCTAAGAGCCACATCGCCCGTAATCCCACAAAATCTCCAAAGGATCCCAACAATCGCTGGCGGAAATCATGGAACAAATTCCTGTCTGTCTCAGGCTCCCCATGATTGAAGCTCATCATCTGTTTTGCCATCACATTGAAAGCGAACTTCTTGGTTCAAAGTTTGTGCGAGAGAAGTATTTACTCTATCTTCGAGCCAAACACAGGGACTCATCAGTCTGACTTACAACAATTCTGCAGCACTACGTAGAACAACGCGCACACCTTCGCACTATCATCAGGAAGAGTAACTTGATAAAGGGGAATACACATGGGAATAAACATTATTTGCGAGAATGCCACATTAGCTATGTAATAATTCTAGTTTTAACCGATTGAGAGTTAGGCACTTCCAATGAGAACCACTGCCAAACTTTGTGTAAATTGAAACAAACAGAGGCGCGACTACCACCATAGTGCCAAAAGGAATGGCAGCCAGAGAACCATAAAATATGGCAATGATGTTCAGTACAAATCCAATGCCAAAGCACATAAATGGGAAGAGAGATGCTGTAAGAACCATCGGCTTTATCCAGCGCTTGCCATCATTACGTGAATACAGTCCTCCGCTCATATAGCCAGATACTAGGGCCTGTAAGACACAACCTGAATATATTCAAACATCACCAATTACATCGATTTCCTTATTGCTTCACTGACTGGGACTCTCCATTTAAATTTGTTTCAGGGTTGGAAAAAATGGGCATAGGTAGTGAAGTGGGATTCACGCCATTTAAAAGAGAGGTGCGCGTAATGAAAATTTCTTTACCATTTGCATCATTAGGCATGTCCTCAACACCACAATACCGGTTTCATAACTTTCGGTATGTTGATTCCAAACCATGAACAAAGTTATGTCCATCAGAAATCTTGGACTTCAGCATCCTTTCCCGAAGACACATCCTCAGAGATGAGAGCAAAGGAATGTTAGAAGCTAACTCCAATGCCTTGCTGACATAATCATCTTTAGTTTGAGCAATTAAATTTGTCAAACCAACTTGGTGCAGAAGGATTACACCCACATTGTGAGCATGAACAGACCCTGCCATGGTAACGCATGGAACGCCCATATACAACGATTCACATGTGGTGGTCGTTCACTTAACAACAAGTCGTGATGTAGGAATTGCATACAAAATCTTTGCCCATACATGCAAAACTCGCGGTGTTATCTTGGCGAGATTATTGAAGCTTCCAAAGGTGATGAATCCATTAGAAAGAGCAGGTGTTTCTACAACAGCCCCTGCGTCTGGAGATGGTGTGTAGCAGAGGAAACATCCTGGCAATCTTACAATCTCTTCCACATGCTCCTGTCTTGTTTCCAAAGGATCTGCCAATGAATCTGTAAGTCGATAATCAATGGTCGGCAAACCAGTTGTATTTGGATAACCAATCCATGTAGCCTGTACTGGAGCAAGCCGCCTTCTCATCAATTCCATATATATCTTGCCAAAGCCCACCTTTCTTCAGAACTCTTTCTCTAAACCTATGTGTCTTTGCATCTTAACAACTGCAAAATAAACGACCACCTTGTAATTGCTATAAGAGGTGCTTCTATGAAATATGAGACTGAATGTGTGAAGTAATCTGGTGATACGTAACCCATAACTAGTTGTAGTCCAGGATCCTTAGGATTATCCCAAGTAGTGTACTGAGGATAGAGATTCATAAACCGTTTACCCCATTCCCTGTGTGCAATTGAATACCTGCGACAGTAATTTTAATACTAATTTAAAACTATCAGCGGGTGTTGATCCACAGTTGAACTCCATGGAAAATTGAGCTATCTGTTTGCTGAAACTGATGAAGATAATGCGGTAACAGAGTTACCTTTGAAGCTGAAACAGGGCTGTCATTTGAAGAATTGGAAACTTTGAAGCATTTTGACACATCTGATGATTTCTTTGGCTGTTTCTGCAGGGATTGGAGCTACTGAAGCTGCTACCATTTGAAGAGCTGGAGAATTTGCAGCATTTTGACAAATTACATATTCATCATAAAAACATATTTGATGACTTCTTCTTCAAAACAGAGTTTTGAAGAAGAATCAATCTCGCCTTATTTATGACGACATTCCTGAAATGAAGACTTACTGAACCTTCTCCTAGCCTGCAAGTGTTATTGAAACATTGTGAAAACAAGCTTTGCAAACATCTAAGTAGCAGTGGGTGAAAGTTGATTGGCATTGGCGTGTATATTGAATTGAGACTTTGACAGCTACCTGTCTGCATTTGACTCTGACAGAGGTTAGACAAGGCGGAGTCTAACAAGATGCACACATACTTGCTTAGAGGAAGAAAGACACAACAAAAACGAGGAGGATTATTTTGCAAGGTGTCAGAGATCATGTGGTTTCGAACTTGCGTGGAAAGGAGACTCCTTTTTCAATGTGGAAAACTCTCACGTATGTATTCCAAATAAGCAATGTTGCCATGAAATTGGAATTAAGAGATAAAATCAGCGGCATTTAAATGCAGAAAAATGAAACCATTCCATAATACTTATCCAAATTCACTCAGGTTCAAAGTGAACTTGGAGGAGTAGGAGAAAATGTGTCACCATTCGAACTTGTGAACTTAGCACTCTTTGGCATTCCAAAATCCTAGAAAAACTATGAAGATTTAGTTAATGGAAAATACAAGCTACCATATTGGGAGAGACTTTGGGTCGATTTGGTGTACGAGGAGATCATAAGAAACACTAAAGATGGTGTCACAACTAGAGCTGAGGAGGAAAAATTTTCCTTGGAAAGCAAGGGAAATAAAGCCCAATGCAAGCTAGAATCTATGTAGAACTAGGGTAAGAAGAAGGACCTCAAAAAAATTAAATGTTTTCATTTCCATGGATATGGACAGTATCCAACAAGGTGTTCACAAAAGAAATTTGAGAAGAACCCTCCAGGAGGAGCTTGAAATGATGTTCTTATATCACAATTCAAATTGTATTTCACCCTCATTACATGCACGAACAGTAATGTACTGTAATGACCCTCCTCCCACATTTACCCAAGCTAACCGGTCCACCAAGGTAAACATGTGACGAAGAGTTACTATGATATGATTAAACTCCCTAAGGAAAGTTAAGGAAGAAGAACTGACGAACCAACAATTCAAAAACCTCCCTCAGGTGCTAGAGTGTCTCCAGGAGCTAATCCACCACTCCAGGTCCCCAACCACTGAGCTAACCTAGCATTTCAATGAATTAAACCCCCAGTCACTCCGTTGATAAGGACTGCATGCGACTGGAACCCTCCAGTCACTCCTACAATTCCTGCAAGGGAGAGACTACAATATTTTTCATTCAGTTCTGTGCCAAGGAATATGATGTTTAAACCACTTTTTCAATGTTAGTTTCCAAGCGAATTCCGAGAACTTGACGAGAACTTTTGAGACAATAAACGACACCAACACAAATCCTATAAACAAAAAATTGATCAAGGACTTGAACTAACCAAGCCAAACCATGACATTCATTCATCAAACATATCACAAGTATGAAATCTACACGTTTCAACAGCAAATATGATCATAGGGGTCTCATACTTATGTTAGAATTTTCAAGAAGGATTTATGCCTTCTCACATTAGCTACATTGTCATCTATTTGGTCATTCATTAATTATTTCTTCACATACGAATCAAAAAATTATTAGAGCCATGTTACCAACCACTTCGTGGGTGATATCCCTAGAAGAATGTTTTCTCTATGATGGTCGTCAGCTAGCAACCAACAACCCCTTACAACCCTCAAAAATCTTGTTCTATCATTTCTTTGACACCTGAGCTAGCCATGTGGTCCCTCGCCAATCTGTATTGATCGTATGTTTGAATGTGGGCCTCTTGAACCAAAATGTATGTCTTATCAATTGGAAATGGAGTTATTGGGTTTAATTATAGTAAACACTTATCGACATGGATTAATGGGGTGATTTAGTAGAAAGAGTGGGCTTAGCTTGTGATTTTGTCCCCTTGACATCCTTTGGATGTTTACCTCATATTTCAAGCCCATGACATCTCCTTTATTGACCATTTGGTTGTAGGGTGGTACTACTTGGGAAACCATGACTTTGGTTGCATAGTCCCACTCCCTTATCCACATATATCACTCCCCTTCCACTGAGTACAAACCCATTCATCATGTCAACTACCTAGGCTAACATTACCTCAGTGGGTCCACATAGGGTTAGCCTCCACATTCCCTTGAATCCACCTTGGGTCAGGCTTTGATCGATTCCCCAAAGGTTGAAGTATCTAAAAAGAAAATTAAAAGCATAAATGACCCCATTCAATAGGAAAATGTACAACAAGATGCAAAATATGGCCAGTAAAAACATAATTAGCATGTGGGAAAAAGCCAATGCATGAGCTCTACCCCATACCATGGCCATCACCCTGGTTCCATAGGCCCTAGATGAGCCTCCTTTTTCAGTGAGGAACCCATGATTTTCTTGACCCCTAGAGGGAAATCATGAAATAAAAAATCATAAAAAGAAAAATACATATAAATAAGGGTGGATCGAACAAATATACCTCACACGTAGCATATTCAACATAACTCAGTCTCCTGATGCCCTTCAACCACGACTCTAATCGTTAGACAAATCTGCAACTATTGTCATTGAGGTGACACACAATCCACCACTCTTCACAGTTGTCTAGGTCATGGTTGCTTCTCTAGCCAATGAGTAACACGCAAAAAGTCTTCACAACAAAAATTAAAAATAGGGACAAACTGCACAAAATTGGACATCGGTTCTATGAACAAATCTCCAAAAACGAGACACCATAGGGAAGACCAGACCAGTGTCATTGTGGTTATTTATATTCTGTCTCTTGGTGATAGATAGACTCTCAACTCTCTCAGATATGTAGGCTGGATCTACCACATACACATTCACACACACAACTCTCCACCGTCAGCTTCGAACATTTAATCAAGCAACACTGTCTTCAAACGTTTCAAATACATAGTAGACTCAAAAACTAAGAAACAACCCTTCAATGGCTCTTCTTCAACATATGTCGTGCACCACCTCATGCAAAAGGTTCCACAAAGCCTCTACTCCATGCTCCATGACATTTTTCAGCGCAAAATTGAACTCTAAAACATAGGGCTATGCCTCCTTGAGCAAATATGTGCTCAAATCCCAGAAGTTACATACAGGCTACTTGTTTACAATTTCACTACTACACGCAACATAGTGTGCCAACTCATAAGGTCAAGACCATGTAGCTACAACTTTGCATGCTCAACCAACACGAGAGTTTCATAGATAACAAGAAAACAAAAATTTCTTATACAAGAACAACAATGAAACTTGCTCATATGCTATCACAATCTTGAACGATGCATGCGAAAGTTTGATATTGTGTGATCAAAGTTATATGTGATTCATTACTAAATAAATAAGTTATTTTATTGTGAGGTTTGTGTAAAATTGGTTTATGAAAGAAAAGTGATATATATATATATATATATATATATATATTAGAGGAAATGTTGTAGTTTATTTTATTTGTGATATTTTATCTTATGGGGAATGTTGTATTTTATTTTATTTTTTATATTTTATTAATTAAAATAATTTATATTTCGAGAAAATAACAACTAGTTGTGTTGGAAAATTAATGCCAACCACCACAGTTATGATACTGAAATAAAACATCCTTTGGAGTACAACAACAAATGGAAAATCAATTTTCCTTGCATGGAGAAGGTTTTTGTTTGTAGGATGAAGGACATGGATTAAATGAAATTCTGAGCAGGAGTACAAACTTCTCATTCTGCAACACATCAGATAATTAAGAACAAATGTTCATTTAATGCAAGGTTGGTAAAATATATGGTCCAAAAATTTATTATGCAATTTATATATGTACTTTCAAAGCCGGTATTGTGGAGGATCCGAGCGGAGCTCTTAAATCATGGACGGGAAATGATTGCTGCAAATGGAACGGTGTATCCTGCGATAACAGTAGCGGTCGAGTGGTGAGCCTCATTCTTAATGGGGATCCCATGAACGAAGGCAACAGCGTTTACATGAGTGGAAGCATATCTGAATCCATTGGGAACCTGTCCTACCTTCGCACCTTTACCCTTATGAGGTGGAAAAATATAAGTGGAAAAATTCCATCGTCTATTTCTCGCCTTTCAGCCTTGAACACTCTTTCTCTGGATAACAACAAACTCACCGGTTCCATTCCTTCTGACATTGGCCAACTCCTCAGGCTCCAGTCGCTGTCTCTCCCCGGAAACTTGCTTGCCGATCCTATTCCGGAATCCATTGGAAACCTACGGAATTTAACTTCTTTGTACTTGGATTCGAATCGTCTATCGGGTCCCATTCCTTCAAGCATTGGAAATCTGAGGCTCCTGTCCGTGCTGACTCTGAACAACAATACGCTGTCGGGTCCCATTCCGGACTCCATGGGAGATCTGAAGCAGCTAACAACGCTACATATAGAAGATAATTTGCTGACGGGTAAGATTCCACCCTCATTAGGAAATATGTCAATGCTTGCGGAGCTGTTGGCAAGTAACAATCGTTTGAGTGGAAGCATTCCAGAATCACTGGATTTGTTGAGCGCTAATTTTTATAAATTTTCTTTGGATCAGAATCTATTGACAGGATCTATTCCAGCGTCCTTAACGAAATTAACATCTCTTATAACCATTAATCTGTCCCAAAACAAACTCACTGGGAATATCCCCTGTTTTCCCGAGTCCTCCCAGCTTGAAGCCCTTGTTCTGAACAAAAATATCCTGTCTGGTAACATCCCCGCCTGCTTAGGCAATCATCCAAATCTCCACTCGCTGCAGTTATCGTTCAACAATTTCGCAGGCCGACTACCCAGTTCTTTTGGCGGGAATTCAAGCCTCAATTATGTTTCCATTTCAAACAATAAGCTTACTGGTAGCATACCCGAATCGTTGGGTGATATGCCAATTCTGGAATTCCTTGATCTGTCAACTAATCAACTAGAGGGACCCATTCCAGAGAAGATGGCCCAACTGAAGGGTCTGAGTCAGTTGAATTTGAGCTTCAACCATCTATGTGGCATGATTCCACGAGGCAAGCCGTTGGATTCATTCCCTGCTTCTACATACAGCCATAATGCTTGTCTCTCTGGTTCGCCTCTTCCTCCTTGTCGTTCACCATGAAAATTTGAGATTGTATGATCCAAGCTATATGAGATTCATTACTAAATAAGAGCTTTTATAGTAAAGCCCCTGCAAATATAGTTTATGAATGAACTAGCTTTTATTGTGAAGCCCGTGCAAATATAGTTTATGAATGAAGTTTGCTAATATTGTAGCGATCATGTTTTGAATCTAGGGAATTATTTGTGATATTTTAAGAAAATATTTGTTGGGTGCTCTTTGTATGGTTTAGTTTTTAGTATGGTGATTATTTACTTCGATTTTATTTGATATATTGAAGATGGTAGTTATTGATAAAATTCATTTGATGGGATGTTTAGATTTACCCAATGCTGGTGAAGATAAGTAAGGAATTATTTTTTTTCATTCAACACTAAAAATGATTTTGATTTATATTTTATATAATTTAATCAAATTAATAATTAATATTTTTAAACAAAATTAACATTAAAATGGACTTAGATAGACTTTTGATCAAATTATATTCTTATGATTCTCTCTTTAATATATTGATTATGGCCCATATGGATTTATGGTTTGTTAATAAACCTAAGAAATTCAATTAAAACTTTTAATATTTTATTTTATGCTTAAAAATAAGTAAGAAAAGTGTTCCTAAATCACTATAGTTTTGTTGAGTTTAAAGCTCAAGAAGGTTGGAGTGATAGATTTTTTGAAATGTATAATTTAAGAGAAACTGCTTCAACTCGCTTAGGATTACATAGGTGAAAAACTCTTTCATCCAATGGCATTTGAGTCAACTAGCTATATAATTTTTCACTATAGAAACTTATGAAAATTATTAAATATTAAAAAAAGTTCATTTTCTTCTTAACACTAGTCAAGATAGAGAGAGAATTTAGGTTTTCAAGTTTGGGGTTGATCTCTTCCTTATAATATCATCTACAACTCCTTATTTACACAAACTACATATTATACTTTAAAAACTCTTTTACTTAGAGGAAATAAGATGAATGGATAGATATTTTGAATCTAATGGAGGAAGTATGTCATCTATGTTTTGAAGACATTCTTGAATTATTATAATATATTTTGAAATATCTAATGTAGTGCTTGGTTTGTTGACAAACATATTAGGGTAACTATATTGATGATAAGTGATGAAGTTTCAATTTAATTAATTGCTTTGAAAGTATAAATGTGTGTTATTGAGTTTTGCCAACAAACAATTTACAATACATTGAAAATCTAGTGAAAAAGCAAAGAATGAAACCTTGTCAAATCTTTAACAAAATCTTCCAATTATACAGCTTTCTAATTATGATTTTAGCATCTAATCAAAAACTATACTATTGATCTATTAATGTCTCTAGGCTGAGTCGATGACTTGGTACATAGAGTATCCCACATTGAGAGCATAAATGTGGCACTCTGTAAGCTCAAAAATAAGAACACAAGAGGTTTGACACCAGAATTGGTCTAAGGTGGCCTTAAATCCACCTCTAGGAGGAGTCTAAAGCCACTCTCTCTGTTATCGTCTGGAAATAACCATAAATGAACTATGGCACAACACACTCTTTATGAGATATGTTATTGTTGTGTTGGAGTTAACAAGGTGATATAAAAATCTAAGGTGCTTATGGGGCAGGGGTTTGGGCACATGCCTAGGAGTATGTGGACCTCTCATTGGATTATCGCTAGCAACTAGTCGATCTAAGGAAGACTAAGATCAACCCCTTGGAACAAAGGAATTCACATGCATTTCTTTAAAAATGCATGCACATTTTTTATCCACATAATTTAGCGGTCATCTTAGTTAAATAAGTGCCAAAGATAAAATAAAAAGAGCGTGTGCATGCTTTTTAGGAACATGTGCTTATTCCTAAAAAAAATATGCTCACATCATCTCATTGCACCCAAAATTGGGTAGCATCTTCATGCGAGCACCCTATGGTGGATCTTGATGGTAATTTCCATAATTGAGTTTAAAGGGTTCAATTATCTTCTAATGGACTAATCAGAACAGAGCTGAATAAACTTGATTAAACATAAATCATGAGATTCTGTGCTCATCTTGTGAAAGCTAACTTTCCAACTAGAAAGGGGTTTCTAGCATCAATAATTACAACAATGAAAAATATGACAAAGACCTATAAATATAGAAACAAAGATGAAAGAAATACAACAGGTAAAGTGGAAGATTAAATTCTTTATCAATTTATTCCATGATACTGTGAACAACACTTTTAAATATAAGCGTGTTCATGAAAAATATTGGGTAATAGACAAATTGGTACTGCTTTTAACCACATTCTAAAGCACTTTTAAAACTAAAAGATTAAAATCAGATGTTTATGGCAGGAAAAATATTTCTGCAATATAGCCTAAAAATATATAAAAGATAGAAACATGAAATTTAAATAAAAAATGATTATCACAAGGGATACTACTTTTTCCTTTCCATACCTAACGAATATGAAGTCAAAGATCAACACATTTGAGAAGGAAATGGAATGGATGTGCATTAAAAGTATAGGAGATACATTATTTGTGTTTGTTAGAGATATAAACTAGGATTCCAACAATCTTTAAATATAAACAAGGGTTTGAGCTTTAACATAGGTCACATCAAACTTGATAAAAAATATTGTGAAGGGAAGGCAGTAAGATAAAAATACTATTAATCATATTAATCGTGAACCTAAATACTTAATAACCATTGTCCATCAATGTAAACAAGATAATTAAGAATAACTAACTCAATTTAGCATGCATCCATCAAATATCACCAACAATTATTCAAGAAAAGAGAACCATCCATGTCAACATGTCCTTCTTAAGAGGCTTCTCTACTTAGGCATCCAAATCATAAAAATTAATGAGTATGTAGAAACATACCCTTAGCGATTAGTGGCAACAATTATGGAAAACTTTAAAGTTGACAATTTATTTTTAAGTGTACATGTAAACCAAAAAATTTCTAGGCGCATATATTTCTAAATGCATTGAAATTTTGGATATGTTTAAGGAAAATTAATTTTAATCTATAAAGGTTGGGTAAATGATTTTAAAAAAATGATGAGTTTTTTTACGAAATAATTTAACCCTTAAATTATCTCATAATTTTTTTCTTGTTGTTACTCTTAGGGTCATTGTAGAGGATTTTCACAACAATAAAACTAATATCTTTCATTGTTTTGTCGACTTTAGAAAATATATAGACACAATTCCTTGAGATAAGCTTTGGAAGAGGCTAGAAGAGAAACCAGCTCCTCTCGAGTAGAGGGTTGTTGTGACTAGGTTATAAAAAGATAGGACCATCGAGGCTTCTTCCAAATAAATTAAATGTAATACAAGAGTTAAGAAAGGGTGTCCCCTATCCCCTACCTATTTCAGCCTTTGCATTTATAATCTAGAAGAATGTTTGGTTAATTCTCATGAGCTTCAAAGTGAAATCATGCATTGATTAATCTTGAAAACATATTGGGACAAAATTATGTCACCTTTTCAATACTTAGAGTGTTGAATATGAAAACCATTTTTCCTTGGCTTCCATAGCTCTTTCCCACATCCATTCCAATTTCCAAAATATTTTTAACTCTACCAACCTTTATGAATCATTAACTAAGAAAAATTATGGCAATGTAGGTACACTTATCTCCTTTATTTTCAACCATAGACAAATATTAAACAATATCAATTAATCTCTTAAGTAGGGTTTTCCTGTTGTGGCATTTTGTCCCAAGAAAATTTTGGTGTCACTTGTATCATTGTTTCATTGTGATATTTGTTGCTCTACAAAATTTTGTGGTTGAAAATTTGTAACTATAAATTCTTGATGATTTGAATTCTCTAAGAATAAAAAATTTATCATTGGAAGTATTTATCATATTGAAAACTATTCTAGTCTATCTTGTTACTAGAAAATAAACATGGTATTAGAGCTTTGGTGAAGGAAAAGAGAATTGATATTACCTTGAAGAGACCCTATCCTACATCTTTTTTCTTGATTAATCATCTTCATTATGAATTCCTTCATGAAGGAAGAAAATAAGCTTGAAGGAGCTACAAACGTTAGAGCATGGAAGACTAGACTTAACCTTGTTCTTGCAACGAATAAGGTCTTGAATATTGTTAAAGGAAAAGTTACTGAACCAGAAGATGATGGTCCAGAAAAATACAAGCTCAAAGAAAATGACATCATGGCCATGATCATCATTATGGAATCTATTATAGATCATCGATTTCCTTATATATTTCATCATAATTGTTTCAAGGAATTGTATGATGCTCTCAGTGGATTATACACCATCAACAACATTGGAAAATATATGATTTTAAGGAATCAAAATAATGATGTTAAGATGACACATAATTATACATTGGCATGATACTTAATAAGGATCTCTCAATTGAGAGATCAACTCAAGTCTATTGATGAAATTTTACATGTCAAGGAACTTGTAATTACAACACATAATGGTGTGCCTGGTCCCTTGGATTCATTTGCATCAAGTATCAGTGGAAGAGAAAAAGTACCTAAGTTAGAAAATGATGGGTTTCTTTCCTTCAAGAAGAATCTAGGTTCATGTCCAAAGGCAAGATATCAAATGCAAGTGAATATTCTGAAGCGTTTCCAAACCGCTCAAAGAATAACAAGGGAAGAAGAAATTTTGGAAGATTTCAAACAAGTACATGAAGAAGACCCAGTTGAGGAAAAGGATCAAAATAGGTGTCCTCAATTGTTTAATGTTTTCATTGTCAATCGCATGGTCAAGATCAAAATAGGTGTCCTCAAACGTATAATGAGAAAAAAAGGATGGGAAGCAACATGCTTCTATCACTGATATTTATGAACCTTCATACAAGAGGAGGTCTAGTAATAAATATGTTGATGACGATAATTGTTCCTTTCATGCTACTTTCATAGAATCTATTGTAGATGTTGTATCAAAAAATTGAAAAGAAATATGATGAAGGAAATAAGATTTAGGAAATATGAAAAATTGCATGGATCATATGGCAGCCTATTTGAGGATATGCTTCTTCCAATTCCCATGTATATAATGAAATATTTTCCTCGTATTTAGGAGATATTTCGCTACCAAGAGAATTTCTCTCTTGACTTCCTCTATGCATACTATATCAAAAGGATCAACAATTCATTATTTTTTTATTTTATTTACTCATAATATTTTTGCAAGATCTTCGAACTATATGTCTCGATATGCATTTTTGGAAAATGTGCAATTTTTTTTCTAAAGGTTGTTAGTGTTAGAAAAATATACCATCAACTGTAGAATTTAAGGGTGTGTTTCGAGCCTTGGTTGGTTTTAGTTCTGGTGGTATAAGTGTGGCTATATTTTAGCACCTTTCTTGGAAAAAATGGTGGGAAAACTGCTTATTATTTTACAAAATGATATTAAACAAATTAAATAAGAGGCTTCATTGATGAATTTATCCTCTCTCCGAGATTCATCGAAGGAAAATTTTATTTAAATCTTATGATAATGGTATGCCTTTTTTAAAGCCATATTATTAAAGGCCTCAAAAAACTCCAACCAAATCTTTTGTACCAAGTCTATGCAATGCATTAATATGGCTAGAGTGGATATTGGAAAAGACAAGTTCATACATGATGCTAAAGGGTTAATGGAGATGCTAATGAATGTTCATGGATCACAAATAGATATCTATGAACTCATTATGAGCTACATATTTGAAGTATTGGAAAGACATTCAAAGGTCAAGGACATTACTTTCTTTCTTACATGAGTACAATGATGCCTCCCATTATGAGATAAGCCCAGCTGAAGGTAGAAGTAACCATTGTTGCTACATATTAGGTGAATTAATTGATGGTTTCAATCATGAAGGTGTCAAAATTATTTTAGTAGATGATAAAAAAATTGGCAGGAAAATTTATTTCTTGCAATTTATGCTTTGTTGATATGAAAATGAACTCAAAGAGGTTTTATATTCGTGGATTAGACAAGTTTCATTTACATTAGTTCCATCTTTGAAATTTTACTTCCATGAGAAGATTCAAAAATATTGTGGCCTCATCTTTGCCAACACAAGTATGGATTTCCCAGTTGGCTATAGAGAAAAGGTAGACTCGCAACCAATATGAACACCATATAAAACAATTGTCATATTATATCATACCTTCCTTGGTTGAGGTCTTGCATAACGAGCCCAAAATTGATATATGTTCAATTTTTGTGGATGCATTCAATGACTTCAAGGATATTTCAGGCATCCTGCCTGATCAAAGACAAGTCCAGTCCATAGTTGGAGAATTCAAACAAGTTATTATATGGAATAGATGTAGAAGGAGAGAACACATAGAAAGTTATCGAGATTTAGGATTTTGATGCAAAAGAAGGAGAATTATTGAAAAAGGAAATTTATCAGGAATAGGAAGTCTTTGTGATATTTAGATGCATTTGAATGCTAATCAAGACATTGAATGAATCATTCTTTCCATTCCTTGATGAAACCTTTCCTTATATAGCACCTATCTTAGGTGGAAAATAGATAACTAAAAAATGGAGGATGGAAATGCAACCTACAAAGATGGTGTAAATCATGGAATTGCTAAGAAGGTTGTTATCATTCCATGAGATCACAAATTTATCTTAGAAGAAGAATGAGAATACTAATGATATTTATGATGGAGTTTTATATGGTGGGAAGGATATTGTCAGAATCAGACCCCTGATACCCAATGAGAGTGAAAAATCTCTTATGGAATGGGTTAGATGAGAGATCAAGCTAGACTTCAAGCAGGAATATTGAGTGAAAATTGCAAATGTAAGAGAAGAGATCTTATGTAAGTGTAGAGTATGAAATTTTCCTGGTGTTACAATGCCCCAGTTGAAGGCTTGGTGGAAATCACATTCCAAATGGACTTACACAATAGAAGATGAAATGAAAATAATTGTATAAGAAACAATCCTGTAGTTGGAGTAGAATCATAACCGATTTATTAGCTAGTGAAAACGTAATTAACACAAAAATCCTTCCTTATGCACCACTTTGAAATAAAAGCATAAGAGATAATGAGTATTTGATAATATTTATATACTTAGATCAAATATTTACTTAACCTACGCAATAAAATTATTGCACAAATAGTTTGATAACTCCGAATTGAGTTAGACACCGCTAGTGGAAAGAAATGTTTATGCTTATAGTCTAGAAAAGTATTTCTTAAATTAGGAGAGCATCTTGTTTCATTTGTAATAGGAATTATGGAAGGATGATAATGACAATAATACTAGATGTGGAAACATGAGAATGAAAATCATACTAAATGCAACAAGTGGTGCCACATATGGGATCTTCGAGTTATTCATTCAACCTTTCTTGTGTTGGTCAATCCTGCACGTCTCCTTTTTTTCTTAGTAGCGAACTAGTTCTTGCACTATAGGACCAAAATGCATTTTCAAGTCAACTTCCAAGTGGTCCTTATTTATGAGGTAGAGTGAGAAACACTGATAAGAATAAAACAAAGTGCATTGTACCATTAGATATTCATCATGGAAATGCATACAAGGGTTATGCTTGTTGCAACTAGAAAATCAATCAATTCTCCACATTATTGGATGACTAAATAAATGACATGTGAGGGTTCTCTCTCTATCACAAGTTGACGAGGGGGGATCACCATGTTCAATATTTTATTCAATGGTAGAGGATAGTTGCAGAGGTTCCCAAATATTTTCAAAACGACCAGAGAGGAAGTCCCTATTAAAATGTAGCAAGAAAATCCTTCATTTGACTAGTTCCTTAGTCAAATTCAGAAATATGATTTTCCACATTAGCGGGATGACTTGGACTACAGTTGTATGAAGTGAAATGGTTGTGTCTCCTAGTTAAGTCAGTAAATTCGAGCTATAAGCTAGAAGTAGATTTGCGCATGGGTTAGTTGCTAAAATTTAGCAATCTAGTGGAGTTTTCGTTAGTTAAACTTAGTTAACTGAGCTCTAGTCTTTAGTGGAGTCAGTGGGATTTTAAATGAGTAGTTGTAACAATTATTAACTCAATTATCTCTCAGAAAACTAATAAATTTACTAAAAATAAACATATCAATGCATGGAATTCAAATTTCCTAATTGGAGTGGTGGAAAAGGCACACTGTAAATCCCAATTGTATACTAGTTGAGTTTACATACTTCTGCATTGAGCAAGTGGTAAATCCTATAGTATTTGTAGAATTAAATATGGAATTTACCTGTTATTTAGGAGCTAGTTACCTCCTGGATTGCGTAATGAAATAGGAGGAGGGTCTGAGGCTTGAATTGGCTAAGGGTTGGTGAAAGCAAGTCAGTGAGAAGGAGATCGAAATTGTAGTGTAGGGTGTGCTTTGGGATTGAACAGTGTTACCGATGAAATAGGTAACCGCACTGTTACCTACTTTTTTTTGGTAGCATAAAAATCACCCGATTTTGAAAAGTGGTGATGCAGAATCACCTTTTTCTTTTTAAGCACATTTTTGACACTCTAATATTTTTATTTATGAAGTACGAATATTTGTTTTAAAATGTTAGTGATTTTCATGCTAATTTTGAAACGTATTGATGCAGCATCAACCTTATTTTATAAGAGTGGTGATTTTCATGTTGGTAATAAAACACAAAACTTAGATAAAAAATATATATATAAAACAATAAAAAAACCAATAAAAATGTAAAAAAAAAACAAATTAACTCGTAAAAATAAAAGATTTAATCAAAAATAAATTTAAAAAAAAACAAAAATATTCGAAAATTATATCAAAAGAAATGACAAAATTTGAAAAAAAAACATATGATTTAAAGAAAAAAAACAAAAATTAACCAAAAAAAAAAAAAACATCAAAAACATTTTTTTCTAAGTTATTAAAAAAACCATATAATTAAAACAAAAAAGATTTAAATTACAAAATTTAAATTTAGATAAAAAAAAAAATACAAAAAAGAAAAAATTAGATTTAAAAATTAAAATTAAAATAATAATAATAATAAGAAAAAAAATACAAATTTTAAAATTAACAAAAAAAACAATGAAAAAAAAAAAAAAAAAAATTGAAAAAGAAAATTAAAAGAAAAGAATTAAAATAAAAAAACTATCATTAAAAAACAAAAAAAATGAAAAAAACCACGTGCAAATAATTGAAAAACAAATATCCATAAATTTACTGTTTTTTTTTAAATGAAACAATTTATAAATTTTAAAAATGAAAAACTAAATAAACTAAAAGATTAAAAGAAAATTTAAATTAAATTAAAATTTAATAAATTTAATAAATAAATTTTAAATTTTAAAAATAATTAATCTAAAATATTAAATTTAATAAAAAAAAAAACAAACAAAAAAAATTAAAACAATTTCAATTTAAAATAAAAAATTTGAATTAAAAAACAAATAATTTTAAATTTTTTGAATTTAAAAAAAAATCAAATTAAAAAAAAAATATTAAAAAAAAAAAAAAAAAAGAATTTTTTGATCGTGGTGGCACCGCCAATCGGCCTCTCGCCTAGGTGGTGGCAGCAGCTGGGCGGGAGGTTGATTCCGAGTATCAATGAGGCCTCAGATCATGAAAACAATTTTAAATCTAAAATTGTAATTAGCACAAAAAGACTAACATGAAAACTCACATCAATTTGGTATCAGAGCTTGCTTGAAAGGTGAGGGTATTTGCTTAATAGTACCTTGAGCTTTGTGCAAGTTTAATGGTTTCAAATTTGTGACGCTGACAAGATTAAAGTTGCACAGAGATGAAGGGAAATTGTTGGTTGCAAGAGCTAATATTATTACTAGACGAAGGAGAGCTACAATAACACCATCTTCACGCAAATTTCCAAGTCCTGAGATTAGGACCAGAAGAAGGAGAGCTACAAGAGTACCATCTTCACCAAAATTTCCATTGGAATATGATTCAAATGGAGTTCGAGGGAGACTTCCAGGTCCAACCTATATAGATTTTGGATAGGAAGGTCAAAATGCTTTAGAACCGATCCATCACAATGGTAAAGTTGTCATTGACCATTTTCACTCTTGAGATTGCTACATGAAAGCATGAAGATGTATTGAGGGAATAACACACTCATCTTTTTGTTTAATCATAATGTATATATGTTTACATATAATTCACTAAGGATAGTGCATAAATAAGAGGGTAGGGGGGGAATGTAACACCCCTATTCAATCCATGTTTTGTAAATGTTGTGTACATGCAAAACTTAGGTCGTGAGTTGGAACATATTAATTATGCTAGTGAGGTGAGAAGGTGAGAACCAATTTTCTGTGGTAATGCACCCATGTCTATGTCTATGCATGTTTTTTAGCCCAGTGTGCTTATGTGTATATGTTTTTATATGTTATGAGGCTAGAGAGACTAGTATTGTAAATATGTTTAACTTATGCATACTAATAAACACATAATAAATGCAAACTGGATCATACAAAAAAGGTATAGAGGGGAAATACTCCATGGGAACATAAAATAGGATTGATATTATTTAACAATAGTTAAAAAGGGGGGCACATATATAACTTGAGCCCATAAGTGAACTCGGGGGTGTCAAATTGCAAAGAGAAAATAATGCACTTGAATGAAGCATATTTTCCTTATGAGGGAGTCAACAATGAGAAATAAGAATGGACTACCAAGGATGGAAACAAGAACTGTAAGAGTGTCAAAATTGAAACCATCCGTGTTCATAAGTAAGATTTCCTAGAGGTGGTGACATAGTTTGAGGGAATGGAGGTACAAAAATGGGTGGGCACTGCTTAGGTGCAGGGTGATAGATTATGTTAGCTTCGAGGTTGGAGGTGTCCATGGTGTGATGGGAGGCTCTAGAGACTCTGAAGTGTAGAAGGACATGCTAGATACATAGAGTTGAGACCTTTTATTTTCAAAAATAGGATGTGCTAAAGGTGGTGACACAACCCGAAGGATTGCGAGTGCAGAGAAGGGCGTGCAATTTGTGGTTGTGGGTTGATGGTGGGCGTGAACACGTAGGTTGGAAGTTCTTAGGGTTTGGTACCTTGGTTGGTTAATGGGACTAGACATGTACTGCCATTTGGGTGAGTTATTGCCCCATGGATTTGAGGCCCTAGGTCAAAGGGTGACCCATTATTGAGACATAATGAACACTCTCGTCTATGACAGGGAGGAATGTCAAAGTTTGTAGCTAGTTTGACATTGACCAAATTAGTATTTTTGTGACATTGATTTGATTATGTTTCAATTTCTTATGAAGCATTTTCTATATTATGTGTAATTTTTATTATTGTGCGTCAATTATAATTTTTGTGTGAAAATAGTAAATTGCTAGGAATTTGCATTAAATTCAATTTAGACGTGTATATCACCATGTTGGGAATATAATGAAAGGCTATATACCAAGGTGACAATGTTTTGTAGTATTGGCACATAATTATGCCTTGGATGGAGGCTAGAGGCATTGATGGAATTAAGGAATATAAATGAAAATTTTTCCATATAAATTTATATAGGGTTATTGGATGTGGTTACACCAACAAACGATGGAAATATCCTAGTGTGAGTTGGTAGTGTTACAGGAAAAGTTGACAGTGGCGAAGGACATTACATGTGTTAATCCTCAGCTCGAAGTGAAAAAACCATATTTGAACCTTCCCTTTAAAAAATAAATCTCTATACATTAAAAAATATTTCAAAATTAATGATGGTACATAGATCATGTCAGATAAATAAATATTTAATATATCATAATACAAACAAAGATATTTGAAAATAAAATTCGAGTTGTCTTTAGTGTGACTTTTTGGAAGCTTTTTCGATGGGTTTTTTCTGGTCTAATTTCTCTAAAATACGACAAGAATTCATTGAAATGTCAAGTTTGATGGGTAACCCTTGCACAATCCAAGTGCCCTAGGGGTTTTTTAGGGTGCTGAATCCATATAAATAGTCAAAAAATCAATTTAAATAACACAAATCAAGATTTCACCATAAACTTTTCCGCCAAATTTCGACACAAAAAACTCCAAAAAGTGCCACTAAAAACAACTCCAAAAAAATCTACACTATACCTTTAGAGGATCATGGTGTATAAATCAACATTTAATATTTGAGAGTCCATACTACATAGAAAGAAATGTTAAAAAAACAGATGCTCCAAAATTGGTCATAGTCAAAGATATGAATGCATGTTAGATTCTAATAAATAAGTGTTTGTAGTTAAAACTTTATATTGGAATATAAATTTTTATAAAGGTAAAATGTTTAAATATATTAAAATAAAATAACTAAATATTATGTAATTTAAATTTGTTTACTAAAATATATTTTTAAATATTCCAAAAATTTATTCACAAAGTAAAAGTGGAAACCATCACAACAAAATAGATTATAGTTATTAATTTTATTTTTTTATTTAGAATATAATTTTAAATGAATTGTGATTTTTTTTTATTTAAACTTTATTTAAAATTTACAGCTAAATTTCATATTCTCCTCAAAAGGTTGAATACATTTTTTTATTAAAAATATACTTTAAAAAATAATTAAATTAAACTTTGTATTTTATTTAAAAATATATATGTTAAAATTCAGAATAAATTGCTCACGGGGCATAGAATATACGGTGATGGGATTTAGTGTTAAGTCATTAAGGAAATAAAGTCTTGAAAATCATATAATTTAAATATATTTTTAAAATAGTAAAAGAAATTATAATATCATAATTCACTTGTCTCACAATCATAAAATATAATAATAATAATAATAATAATATAATATATTTATACTTAGAATATAATTTAAGGTAAAATTGTGATTTTTATTATTATTTAGATTTAATTTGAAATTTATGAACAAATTTTATTAAAAAATAATGCTAATGACTCAAGTAACATATATCAATGAAAAGTGATAAAGAATCGCTTCCACTAGTAAATGCCTATGTAAACACTACATCTAGACTACTAAATTACTTAAAATAATCCCTTAAGTATTAAATTTCCAATGCAAATCACATCAAACAAGTCTAAAACAAAAATATGAGTTGAAGGATAAAAGGTTTGAGTAAAGGTTGGAAAAAAAAATTGGAATGTTGTGTAAATAGGTTACAATTTTATATTGAAAACAATAAAAAAAAATGGTATGATTTTGAGATTTGATAGAAAATTTTTAAACCTAGATTATAACTATTAAGATTTTGAGTACTTTCATAATTTTTTCTAATAATTTTTTATACTCTTGAATTTATTTAAAAACAATTTAATAAAATTGTAGTCTCCATAGAAAAAGACAAATTTTTTCTAGGATGTTAAACCGGCGAATTTGAAAAGAGGCGTCAAACCAGCACTGCCGGGTAAAAATTGTATAAGCAAATTTCGACATGGCACAAAACCCAAAAATACTTGGACTAGTCCTTTTCGGTATCCGTGTTGACCGACGACTAGTTCATCCTTAACAAATGGTGTATCATGCGTTTGCTGAAACCCTAAATACAAATCAGGTGCATTATTTAAATACCTACTCAATTCAATTTTCCTACAGTGTGGGTTTCATAAAGTTGATACCCAGTCCGCATAATTTTCTGACTACTCTTGTCTGTGCAATGGAGAAACGCAGGTCATAAATCTTAGCATTCGTTGCTATGTTAACACCGATCAACTCCTACCATGGACAAAAGAGAGGAGAATGTGTATAAGAAGAGTGTGTTGCCTTATTAGCTTTCAAAGCCGGTATTGTGGAGGATCTGAGCGGAGCTCTTAAATCATGGACAGGAAATGATTGCTACAAATGGAACGGTGTATCCTGCGATAACAGTAGTGGTCGAGTGGTGAGCCTCATTCTTAATGGGGATCCCATGAACGAAGGCAACAGCGTTTACATGAGTCTAAGCATATCTGAATCCATTGGGAACTTGTCCTACCTTCGCACCTTTACCCTTATGAGGTGGAAAAATATAAGTGGAAAACTTCCGTCGTCTATTTCTCGCCTTTCAGCCTTGAACACTCCTTCTCTGGATAACAACAAACTCACCGGTTCCATTCCTTCTGACATTGGCCAACTCCTCAGGCTCCAGTCGTTGTCTCTCCTCGGAAACTTTCTTGTCGGTCCTATTTCAGAATTGTTGGAATATTGAAAATTCCAGATCAAACAGTGGAGAGAGTAATACTCTCCTCTTGTAACACAAAGAAATCAAAATTTTCACTCACAGGAGACAGAGTTTCAACTCAAAAAACAAACTTTTATTTCATAAAGAAAATCTGTTACAAATTGTTCCTCTAATAGAGGGATTAAAAAAAAAACATGACTGTTGCTATCACACAGTGCACAGAGAAGACCTCACTATCTCTCAAAATAAACTCTCTGTCTCTCTGGAAAAATATGCTGCTGTGTATTTTAAATAACGCACTACTATGCAAAAAACGATTATGTTCTGTTTAAAACAAAACAACAATATATTTGCCTCACGGGCCTTTACATTATATATGTGCCGCGCATATAATAAAAAATAAATCATAAAACATATATGCATCGTGTTTTCATTTTAAAACATAACACGCGACCATTTAAAAATGCGATTGCGCGATGTTGCGATGTTGCAATGGGATCGCATCGCAAACATCTGGCGGAACATTCATACGGCGGAAAACTCTTTGCAATATTGCGATTTGCGATCGTGCGATGGTGCGACAAGGCATCACGACTTTCAACAACGGTAACATATATGACATGCGATTGTGCAATCAAGCGATGGCGTGATCGCGCGATCGCATCGCAATTTAACGGCGGTGACATATGGCGGAGGTGACACAATGAATATGCGATATTGCGATGGTGCGATGGCGCGATGATCGCACATCGCAAACTTCCATATCAACAAGACACTAATACTTCAACAACTTGCGATCTTGCGATTTGCGCTAAAGTGTTGGGGACCACTTGTCCTGCCTTTTCAAAAATAAAGTCTTTCGTCTGTTTTAAACAAATTTCTTCATTCTAGTTGTTGAGGGCTTTAAACACCTGAAAAGACCATATTAATTAAATCTTTTCTTTCGTGCTATGAAGCCATGAAGTTCTTCATTCCTCTACCCTGTTCATAAAAATGGCTACCGCCTTTGATAAAATATCAAAGGGATCAAATCCCATCTGTTCTGTACTACACCTGTGGAGATGCAACCGCCTTTGCATAGGTTTCAATGTGCCGCTTATCTTTCACTTCTACAATTACTGTTGATTGACTTCAGCAGTTGGAATTAATTTCCAACACTCCCCCTTAATTTCAACTGCTGGGTTTTTCTGCATACCCAGGCATTTTCTGAAATGTTCAAAGCTTTTCTGCGCAAGTGGCTTTATGAAAATATCTGCAAATTGATCCTCTGTTCTGCAATGTTGCAAAACTATCTCACCATTGTTAACCAATTCACGTATGATGTGAAATTTGGTATCAATGTGCTTTGTCCTTTTATGAAAAACTGAATTTTTAGAAAATGCAATAGCTGAGCTATTGTCACAATAAATCACAGTGCCTTTTACTTGTTCTTGGCATAAACTTCTCAACATTTTTCTCATCCAAACTGCTTGACACGTTGCTGCTGTAGCTGCCACATATTCTGCTTCTGCTATAGACAAAGCTACAGTGGGTTGTTTCTTAGAAGCCCATGAAATGGCTCCTGAACCCATGTGAAAAACATAACCGGAAGTACTCTTCCGATCATCAACATTTCCAGCCCAATCACTATCAGTGTATCCAACTAAATCTGAACATTCTGAAGCAGTATAAAAAATACCAAACCTTTTAGTACCTTTAACATACCCCAAAATTCTTTTTGCTGCCTGCCAATGTGCATCTTTTGCCTTTTCCATGAATCTGGAAATCAAACTAACAGCATGCATTATGTTCGGCCTAGTTGCAGTCAAATACATAAGGCTGCCAACTATGCTTTTGTATAAACTAGGATCGAAACGCTTGATGCTATCCTCTCTGCTGAGTTTTAATCCCATCACTGTGGGAGTGATTACTGCTTTGCATTCCTGCATGTTAAATGTTTCAAGAACCTCATTAACATACTTTTCCTGTGAGATAAAAATCCCATTTTCATCTTGTTCGACTTCTATTCCTAAGAAGTATCTCAACAAACCCATGTCAGTCATCTCAAATTCTTCTTTCATGACTATTTTAAAATTTTCAATAAGGTAATCATCATTACCTGTGAAAATAACATCATCAACATATAAAACTACAATCAACATTTTACCATTCTTTTCTTTGACGTAGAGGGTGGGTTCTCCCTCACACTTTTCAAATCCATTTTCCAGTAGATATGAATCTATCCTATTGTACCACGCTCTTGGCGCTTGCTTCATCCCATAAAGAGCTTTCTTCAACTTGCACACTTTGTGCTCTTGGCCTTTCTTTTCATAGCCGAGAGGTTGTTCTATGTAAACCTCTTCCATTAACACTTTGTTTAGGAATGCTGACTTCACTTCCATTTGATAAACTTTCCACTCGTTTTGTGCTGCTATGGACAGCACTGCTATCACTATTTCCATTCTACCAACTGGTGCGAAATTTTCCTCGTTATCTATCCCATGCTTTTGCTTATAACCTTTGACAACAAGTTTGGCCTTGTGTCTCTCTATTTTGCCTTCAGCATTACTTTTGGTCTTGTAGACCCATTTAAATCCAATGACATCTTTACCTTTTGGCAGTTCAACCAAATCCCAAGTCTTGTTTCTTTCTATGGCCTTTATCTCCTCATCCATAGCTTCTGTCCATTTCTTATCCTTAATAGCTTCTTCGAAATGAACAGGTTCATCAACATGACAATATAAAGAAAACAAAGAACTAATACCTTCATTTGCTATGTCTTTTTCATAACTATCTTTCAAACTTCTGAATTTCTTACCTCTTTCAGTAGGTGTACACATGCTTGAATAAGCACTTGAGTTTTCTCCTTGTGGTGTTCTTGGAGAAGCACTATCATTTCTCCTCAAGGGTGTGCTCTGTTGCTCTTGTGTTGGTGCTGTTGTTTGGGGATGTATTTCAGCCAACTCATCATTACTTTCATCATGAGATAAACAGTGTTTTACATTCACTGTTTTCTCTACGCTTCCATCCCAAGATTCCTCTTCAATAAGCTGAACATCTCTACTCACAATAAACTTCTTGGTGGATTTGTTGTACAAGCGATAAGCCTTGGATTCCTCACTGTATCCAATGAAAATACATTTCTCCCCCTTCCTGTCCAATTTCTTTCTTAGCTGATCCGGAATGTGTGCATAAGCCACACATCCAAAAACCTTCATGTGTGTGACACTTTGCTTTGTGCCACTTCATGCCTCCTCCAGCACTTTGTTCATAACAGCTTTTGTAGGGCATCTATTCAAGATGTACGTTGCACAATGTATAGCTTCAGCCCAATAATCATTAGGCACATGTTTTGCCTTTAACATACTCCTTGCCATGTCCATTATGGTTTTGTTCTTCCTTTCAGCTACTCTATTTTGCTGCGGAGTATATATAGTTGTAAACTGCTTATGAATACCATTTTTTGTACAAAAACGTAGAAAATATTTAGAGATATATTCACCTCCTCTATCAGTCCTTAGGACTTTGACGTGTAACCCACTCTGGTTCTCAACAAGTGATTTGAAATTGCAAAAATTTTCAAACACTTCACTTTTCTTTTTCAAAAAGTAAACCCAAGTTTTTCTTGTAAAACCATCTATGAATGTTAACACATAGTGGTTGCTTGCAAGCGATGGAGTTTGCATCGTTCCACACACATCTGATTGGACAATCTCTAAGGGTGCTTTTGCCCTTATGTTTTTCCCGGAAGGAAAACTTTCTCTGTGTTGTTTCCCCAAGATACAACCTTCACAAAGGCTGTCCGGTTTCTCTATCAATGGTAAACCACTTACCATTCCTTTTATGTTCAACAAATTAAGACCTCCAAAGTTGAGATGTAAAAATCTCAAGTGCCACAACCAATTATCAACTTTTGGTTCACTTTGGAAAGTCTCTTGTGCCACTGCTGCTATTTTTCATCATTCTTCAAGTCTGCTCTCATTCTAAGAGGGAACATCCTGTTCTTTGTCATCTTCACTTCAGCAATACACTATTTGCTGGGTGGTTTATCCATGATGGTACAAACATCATCCTCAAAGAAAACATTATACCCCTGATGGACAAGTTTTCCAATACTTAAGAAGTTACACTGCATTCCTAGAACATAATAAACATCTGCTATGGATTTATTTGCACCTTTCCTTGTTAAAACATTTACAATCCCTTTTCCCATAACAGAAACTTTGCTATGAGTTCCTAGTGTGACTTGTGACTTCACGCTCTCATCTAACATAGAAAACATTACTATGTTTCCTATCATATGGTTACTACAACCGGAGTCTAGAAACCATAAATCTTCATTCTTTTCTTCAGCCATATTACAAGCTAAAAACAAATTATTTTGGTTGACATTTTCTCTAGTGAAATTTTCACTAGTTTTACTTGCCATATCTTGCTGCTTCTTTCTACATTCATTAGCATAATGACCATATTTTTTACAATTGTAACATTGGACATTGGATTTGTCATACCTCTGTCCTTTAGCATTCTGCTGACCACTCTGCTGGTTGCTGCCTTGGCCATGGCTATGATCTTGACTATTGCACCTTCCATGTGAATGCGAAGGGTTGTTCCTTCCACCTCTATTTTGGCTTCTGCCTCTTCCTCTCTTTTTTCCTCTGCCTTGCCCACTTCCTCTTCCGAAAGACATCTGGGTCTTAAAGGCATGTTCCAGAGATGAGTTTTCACTCCTACCCAATCTCTGTTCATGGGTCATCAGTGATGCATGAATTTCATCCACTGAAAACTTTGTGAGATCCTTAGTCTTCTCTATGGTGGTGACAATCACATCAAATCTTGAGGGTAAACTTCTCAAGAGTTTTTCCACAATCCTCTTGTCTTCAAGAGTCTCTCCATGAGATCTTATTTGTGTGACCATTCCAATCACATGAGTGAAGAATGAGTCAATGGTATCTGACTCTTTCATACAGAGAGTCTCAAAGTCTTTCCTCAGCAACTGAAGTTTTGTTGTCTTCACTTTTTCCATGCCTTGATAGGCTGTCTTGAGATTTTCCCATGCTTCTCTGGATCTCTTAGCTGTTTCTATCCTCGGAAACACACTCTCATGCACTGTTTGATACAAAAAGAAAAGAGCTTTGGAGTCTTTCTTCCTATTTCTCTTCAACAGATCTCTTCCTACCTGAGTTAACATCTCAAAATCCTCTACATCTGCTGGCTCTTCAAAGCCTTCCTCAACAAATTCCCATAAGTCTTGGGAGAAAAATAATGCTCTCATAGTTATTGACTAGTAGTCATAATTTTTCTCATTAAACTCTGGGAGATGGATATTTCCCATACCCATACCAGTGCTGGCTCCAGCCATTCTGCACTCTTAACTATGATTCAAAAACACTTGACTCTGTATTTAAAATAACTCACTGTTCTGCAACAGTAACACAAAAAATGTATAGAGAAATACCTTTGGATTCTTTTGGCTGAGTCTTCACACTGCTGGAGAAGCTGATGCAACAAAGAACTCCTTCCTTCAGCTTCTTTGACCATCAAAGAGCCTGGACTACCTCTGATACCATGTTGGAATATTGAAAATTCCAGAACAAACAGTGGATAGAGTAATACTCTCCTCTTGTAACACAGAGAAATCAAATTTTTCACTCACAGGAGAAAGAGTTTCAACTCAAAAAACAAACTTTTATTTCATAAAAAAAAATTTGTTACAAATTCTTCCTCTAACAGAGGGATTAAAAAAAAAACGTGACTGCTGCTATCACACAGTGCACAGAGAAGACCTCACTATCTCTCAAAATAAACTCTCTGTCTCTCTGGACAAATACGCTGCTGTGTATTTTAAATAACACACTGTTGTGAAAAAAACGATTATGTTTTGTTTAAAACAAAACAACAATATATTTGCCTCATGGGCCTTTACATTATATATGCGCCGCGCATAGAATAAAACATAAATCATAAAACATATATGCATCGGGTCCGCATTTTAAAACATAACACGCGACCATTTAAAATTATGATTGCGCGATGTTGCGATGTTGCGATGGGATCGCATCGCAAACATCCGACGGAACATTCTTATGGCGGAAAACTCTTTAGGATATTGCGATTTTTGATCATGCGATGGTGCGACAATGCATCGCGACATTCAACGGCGGTAACATATATGACATGCGATTGTAAGATCGTGCAATGGCGCGATCGCATCGCGGTTTAATGGCGGTGACATATGGCGGAGGTAACACAATGAATTTTCGATATTGCGATGGTGCAATGGCGCGATGATCGCACATCGCAAACTTCCATATCAACAAGACACTAATACTTCAACAACTTGCGATCTTGTGATTTGCGCTAAAGTGGTGGGGACCACTTATCCTACCTTTTCAAAAATCTTCCGCCTGTTTTAAACAAATTTCTTCATTCTGGTTGTTGAGGGCTTTAAACGCCCGAAAATACTGTATTAATTAAATCTATTCTTCTATGCTATGAACCCACAAAAGTCTTCATTCCTCTGCCCTGTTAATAAAAATGGCTACCGCCTTTGATAAAATATCAAAGGGATCAAATCCGATCTGTTCTGTACTACACCTGTGGAGCTTTCCAATCCTTTTGAAATTTTCATTAATTTAAACGGCAATCGCCTTTGCATAGGTTTCAATGTGCCGCTTATCTTTCACTTCTGCAATTATTGTTGATTGACTTCAGCAGTTGGAATTAATTTCCAACAGGAATCCATTGGAAACCTACGGAATTTAACTTCTTTGTACTTGGATTTGAATCGTCTATCGGGTCCCACTCCTTCAAGCATTGGAAATCTGAGGCTCCTGTCCGTGCTGTCTCTAAACAACAATACGCTGTCGGGTCCCATTCCAGACTCCATGGGAGATCTAAAGCAGCTAACAATGCTACATATAGAAGATAATTTGATGACGGGTAAGATTCCACCCTCATTAGGAAATATGTCAATTCTTGCAGAGCTGTTGGCAAGTAACAATCGTTTCAGTGGAAGCATTCCAGAATCACTGGATTTGTTGAGCGCTAATTTTTATAAATTGTCTTTGGATCAGAATATATTGATAGGATCTATTCCAGCTTCTTTAATGAAATTAACATCTCTTATAACCTTTAATCTATCCCAAAACAAACTCACTGGGAATATCCCCTGTTTTCCCGAGTCCTCCCAGCTTGAAGCCCTTGTTCTGAAAAAAAAATAGCCTATCTGGAAACATCCCCGCCTACTTAGGCAATCATCCAAATCTCCACTCATCGCAGTTATCGTTCAACAATTTCGCAGGCCGACTACCCAGTTCTTTTGGCAGGAATTCAAGCCTCAATTATGTTTCCATTTCAAACAATAAGCTTACTGGTAGCATACCCGAATCGTTGGGTGATATGCAAATTCTGGAATTCCTTGATCTGTCAAATAATCAACTAGAGTGACCCATTCCAGAGAAGATGGCCCAGTTGAAGTGTCTGAGTCAGTTGAATTTGAGCTTCAACCATCTATGTGGCATGATTCCACGAGGCAAGCCGTTGGATTCATTCACTACTTCTACATACAGCCATAATGCTTGTCTCTCTGGTTCGCCTCTTCCTCCTTGTCGTTCACCATGAAAATTTGAGATTATATGATCCAAGCTATATGAGATTCATTACTAAATAAGAGCTTTTATTGTAAAGCCCCGGAAAATATAGTTTATGAAGGAACTAGCTTTTATTTTGAAGCCCGTGCAAATATAGTTTATGAATGAAGTCTACTAATATTGTAGCGATCCTGTTTTGAATCTAGGGAATTATTTGTGATATTTTAAGAAAATACTTGTTGGGTGCTCTTTGTATGGTTTAGATTTTAGTATGGTGATTATTTACTTCAATTTTATTTGATATATTGAAGATGGTAGTTATTGATAAAATTTATTTGATGGGATGTTTAGATTTACCCAATGCTGGTTATGATAAGTAAGGGATTATTTTTTTTCATTCAACACTAAAAATGATTTTGATTTATATTTTATATAATTTAATCAAATTAATAATTAATATTTTTTAAACAAAATTAACATTAAAAATATTTTTATAAATTAAACTTTTGATCAAAATTGTTATTATGGATTCTCTATTTAATATATATAATGATTAATGACATATGGTTTATGGGTCATTAATAAACTAAGAGATTAATTAAAACTTTTTAATATTTTATTTTATGCTTAAAAATAAGTTAGAAAAGTGTTCCTAAATCACTATAGTTTTGTTGAATTTAAAGATCGAGAAGGTTGGAGTGATAGATTTTTTGAAATTGATAATTTAAGAGAAACTGCTTCAACTCTCTTAGGATTACATAGGTGAAAAAATCTTTCATCCAATGGCATTTTAGGAATCAACCAATGCCATGTTTCACTATGAAGCTTATGAAAATTAGTTCTAATATTCGAAAAGTTCATTTTCTTCTTAACACTAGTCAAGATAGAGAGAGAATTTTGGTTTTCAAGTTTGGGGTTGATCTCTTCCTTATAATATCGTCTCCAACTCCTTATTTACACCAACTACATATTCTACTTTAAAAACTCTTTTACTTAGAGGAAATAAGATGAATGGATAGATATTTTGAATCTAATGGGAGAAGGAGATATATGTCATCTATGTTTTGAAGACATTTATGAATTATGCAAACATATTTTGAGAACAATATCTAAAAATGGTAACAGACCTAGACATTCAAACATATCTAGGGTAACTATATTGGCCAATGATAGAGTAGTAGAGTTGAACTAGGTAATTTACTTGAAAGTTTAAAACATGTATTATTGGTACACTTAATGAACAATTTGATACATTGAAAATCCACAATAATAAGAAACAAGAGAATGAAACCTTGTCAATCTTTTGTTAAAATCTGTCGATTGTACAAGCATATATATATAACTAATGATTTAGCATCAATCAAGAACTATACTAACCCGATCTATAAATATCTCCTACAAATGGTCCTTCATTGGGCCATGGGAAGTATGCCCACATTGAGAGCATAAATGTGGCACCTCTCAACTCAAACCAAGAACACTAGCAGAGTTGTGTGGAGTCGATTGTCTAAGGGTGGCCTTAAATCCTTACTATTAGAGGTCTAACACACTCCTCTCATAATTATCGTCTGGAAATAACCATAAATGAACTATGGCACAACACACTCTTTATGAGATATGTTATTGTTGTGTTGGAGTTAACAAGGTGATATAAAAATCTAAGGCGCTTATGGGGCAGGGGTTTGGGCACATGCCTAGGAGTATGTGGGCCTCTCATTGGATTATCACTAATAACTAGTCGATCTAAGGAAGACGAAGATCAACCCCCTGAAACAAAGGAATTCACATGCATTTCTTTAAAAATGCATGCACATTTTTTATCCACATAATTTAGCGGTCATCGAGGTTCAATAACTACCAAAGATAAAATAAAAAGAGCATGTGCATGCTTTTTAGGAACATGTGCACATTCCTAAAAAAAAATATACTCACATCATCTCATTGCACCAAAAATTGGGTAGCATCTTCATGCGAGCACCCTATGGTGGATCTTGATGGTAATTTCCATAATTGAGTTTAAAGGGTTCAATTATATTCTAATGGACTAAATCAATTAAAACGAACTCAAATATGGTCCCCAAACATACAAAATCATGAGATTACACAATGTTGTAGAAAACTAACTTTCGAACTAGAAAGTTGTAGCAATAAGCTAATTCACAACAATAGAAAATAAAATTCCTAAGACCTATGATAATAAAGTGAAATATGAAGAAATATACCATGAGTAAAATTGAAATTGAATTCACAACAAATTTATTTAATAAAATACCATGGAACAACACTTTAAACCCTAGACGTCATTCATAGAAAAATGTTGGATAATAGAATAAAAAATGGCATTTTCACTTTAATACATTCTAAAACACTTTCTAAAACTAAGATTAAGAAATCCAAGTCATTTTATGCTTCAGACAAAATATTTTGCTACAATATAACCCTACAATATCCTAAAAAAATAAAGGAAACATGAAATTTAAATAAAAAATGATTATCACAAGGGATACGAATTTTTCCCTTCCATACCTAACGAATATGAAGTCAAAGATCAACACATTTGAGAAGGAAATGGAATGGATGTGCATTAAAATTATAGGAGATACATTATTTGTGTTTGTTAGAGATATAAACTAGGATTCCAACAATATTTAAAGATAAACAAGGGTTAGAGATTTAACATAGGTCACATCAAACTTGATAAAAAATATTGTGAAGGGAAGAGAGTAAGATAAAAATACTATTAATCATATTAATCGTGAACCTAAATACTTAATAACCATTGTCCATCAATGTAAACAAGATAATTAAGAATAACTAACTCAATTTAGCATGCATCCATCAAATATCACAAACAATTATTCAAGAAAAGAGAACCATCCATGTCAACATGTCCTTCTTAAGAGGCTTCTCTACTTAGGCATCCAAATCATCAAAATTAATGAGTATGTAGAAACATACCCTTAGCGATTATTGGCAGCAATTATGGAAAACTTTAAAGTTGACAATTTATTTTTAAGTGTACATGTAAACCAAAAAATTTCTAGGCGCATATATTTCTAAATGCAATGAAATTTTGGATATGTTTAAGGAAAATTAATTTTGGATATGTTTAACCCTTAAATTATCTCATAAATTTTTTCTTGTTGTTACTCTTAGGGTCATTGTAGAGGAATTTCACAACAATAAAACTAATATCTTTTATTGTTTTGTCGACTTTAGAAAATATATAGACACAGTTCCTCGAGATAAGCTTTGGAAGAGGCTAGAAGAGAAACCGGTTCCTCTCGAGTAGAGGGTTGTTGTGACTAGGTTATACAAGATAGGAACATCTAGGCTTCGTCAAAATAAATTAAATGTAATATGAGAGTTAAGCAAGGGTGTCCCCTATCCCCTACCTATTTCAACCTTTACATTGATAAGCTAGAAGAATGTTTGGTTAATTCTCATGAGCTTCGAAGTGAAATCATGCATTGGTTAATTTTGAAAAAACATTGGGACAAAATTATGTCACCTTTTCAATACTTAGAGGGTTGAATATGAAAACCCTTTTTCCTTGGATTCCCTAGCTCTTGCCCACATCCATTCCAATTTCCAAAATATTTTTAACTCTACCAACCTTTATGAATCATTAACTAAGAAAAATTATGGCAATGTAGGTACACTTATCTCCTTTATTTTCTACCATAGACAAATATTAAACAATATCAATTAATCTCTTAAGTAGGGTTTTCCCCTTGAGGCGTTTTGTCCCAAGAAAATTTTGGTGTCACTTGTACCATTGTTTCATTGTGATATTTGTTGCTCTAAAAAATTTTGCGGTTGAAAATTTGTAACTATAAATTCTTGATGATTTGAATTCTCTAAGAATAAAAAATTTATCATTGGAAGTATTTATCATATTGAAAACTATTCTAGTCTATCTTGTTACTAGAAAATAAACATGGTATTAGAGCTTTGGTGAAGGAAAAGAGAATTGATATTACCTTGAAGAGACCTTATCCTACATCTTTTTTCTTGATTAATCATCTTCATTATGAATTCCTTCATGAAGGAAGAAAATAAGCTTGAAGGAGATACAAACGTTAGAGCATGGAAGACTAGACCTAACCTCGTTCTTGCAAGGAATAAGGTCTTGAATATTGTTAAAGGAAAAGTTATTGAACCAGAAGATGATGGTCCACAAAAATACAAGCTCAAAGAAAATGACATCATGGCCATGATCATGATCATGGAATCTATTATAGATCATCTATTTCCTTATATATTTCATCATAATTGTTTCAAGTAATTGTATGATGCTCTCAGTGGATTATACACCATCAACAACATTGGAAAATATATGATTTTAAGGAATCAAAATAATGATGTTAAGATGACACATAATTATACATTGGAATGATACTTAATAAGGATCTCTCAATTGAGAGATCAAATCAAGTCTATTGATGAAATTATACATGTCAAGGAACTTGTAATTACAACACATAATGGTGTTCCTGGTCCCTTGGATTCATTTGCATCAAGTATCAGTGGAAGAGAAAAAGTACCTAAGTTAGAAAACGATGGGTTTCTTTCCTTCAAGAAGAATCTAGGTTCATGTCCAAAGGCAAGATAACAAATGCAAGTGAATATTCTGAAGCGTTTCCAAACCGCTCAAAGAATAACAAGGGAAGAAGAAATTTTGGAAGATTTCAAACAAGTACATGAAGAAGACCCAGTTGAGGAAAAGGACCAAAATAGGTGTCATCAATTGTTCAATGTCTTCATTGTCGATTGCATGGTCAGGATCAAAATAGCTGTCATCAAATGTATAATGAGAAAAAAAGGATGGGAAGCAACATGCTTCTATGACTGATATTTATGAACCTTCGTACAAGAGGAGGTCTAGTAATAAATATGTTGATGATGATAATTGTTCCTTTTATGCTACTTTCATAGAATCTATTGTAGATTTTGTATCAAAAAATTGGAAAGAAATATGATGAAGGAAATAAGATTTAGGAAATATGAAAAATTGCATGGATCATATGGCAGCCTATTTGAGGATATGCTTCTTCCAATTCCCATGTATATAATGAAATATTTTCCTCGTTTTTAGGAGAGATTTCGCTACCAAGAGAATTTCTCTCTTGACTTTCTCTATGTATACTATATCAAAAGGATCAACAATTCATTATTTTTTTATTTTATTCACTCTTAATATTTTTGCAAGATCTTCGAACTATATGTCTCGATATGCATTTTTGGAAAATGTGCAATTTTTTTTCTAAAGGTTGTGAGTGTTAGAAAAATATACCATCAACTGTAGAATTTAAGGGTGTGTTTTGAGCCTTGGTTGGTTTTCATTCTGGTGGTATAAGTGTGGCTATATTTTAGAACCTTTCTTGGAAAAATGGTGGGAAAACTGCATATTATTTTACAAAATGATATTAAACAAATTAAATAAGAGGTTTCATTGATGAATTTATCCTCTCTCCGAGATTCATCGAAGGAAAAATTTATTTAAATCTTATGATAATGGTATGCCTTTTTTTAAAGCCATATTATTAAAGGCCTCAGAAAACTCCAACCAAATATTTTGTACCAAGTCGATGCAATGCATTAATAAGGCTAGAGTGGATATTGGAAAAGACAAGTTCATACATGATGCTAAAGAGTTAATGGAGATGATAATGAATGTTCATGGATCACAAATAGATATCTATGACCTCATTATGAGCTGCATATTTGAAGTATTGGAAAGACATTCAAAGGTCAAGGACATTACTTTCTTTCTTACATGACTACAATGATGCCTCCCATTATGAGATGAGCCAAGCTGAAGGTAGATGTAACCATTTTTTCTGCATATTAGGTGAAGTCATTGATGGTTTCAATCATGAAGGTGTCAAAATTATTTTAGTAGATGGTAAAAAAAATTGGCAGAAAAAGTTACTTCTTGCAATATGCTTTGTTGATATGAAAATGAACTCAAAGAGGTTTTATATTCGTGGATTAGACAAGTTTCATTTACATTAGTTCCATATTTGAAATTTTACTTCTGTGAGAAGATTCAAAAATATTGTGGCCTCATCTTTGCCAACACAAGTATGGATTTCCCAGTTGGCTATAGAGAAAAGGTAGACTCGCAGCCAATATGAACACTATATAAAACAATTTTCATATTATATCATAACTTCCTTGGTTGAGGTATTGCATAACGAGCCCAAAATTGATATATGTTCAATTTTTATGGATGCATTGAATGCCTTCAAGGATATTTCAGGCATCCTGCCTGATCAAAGACAAGTCCAGTCCATAGTTGGAGAATTCAAACAAGTTATTATATGGAATAGATGTAGAAGGAGAGAACACATAGAAAGTTATCGAGATTTAGGATTTTGATGCAAAAGAAGGAGAATTATTGAAAAAGGAAATTTATCAGGAATAGGAAGTCTTTGTGATATTTAGCTGCATCTGAATGCTAATCAAGACATTGAATGAATCATTCTTTCCATTCCTTGATGAAAATTTTCCTTATATAGCACCTATCTTAGGTGGAAAATAGATAACTAAAAAATGGAGGATGGAAATGCAACCTACAAAGCTGGTGTGACATGTCTGACTGAGCTTCAACAATAAGGAGGTGAATTTTCCACCTTATAAAATATTCAGTAAATCATGGAATTGCTAAGAAGGTTGTTATCATTCCATGAGATCACAAATTTATCTTAGAAGAAGAATGAGAATACTAATGATATTTATGATGGAGTTTTATATGGTGGGAAGGATATTGTCATAATCAGACCCCTCATACCCAATGAGATTGAAAACTCTCTTATGGAATGGGTTATATTAGAGATCAAGCTAGACTTCAAGTAGGAATATTGAGTGAAAATTGCAAATGTAAGAGAAGAGCAGGAAATTTTCCTTCTGTTACAATGCCCCAGTTGAAGGCTTGGTGGAAATCACACTCCAAATGGACTTACACAATAGAAGATGAAATGAAAATAATTGTATAAGAAACAATCCTGTAGTTGGAGTGGAATCATAACTGATTTATTAGCTAGTGAAAACGTAACTAATACAACAATCCTTCCTTATCCACCACTTTAAAATAAAGGCATAAGATATAATGAGGATTTGATAATATTTATATACTTAGATCAAATATTTACTTAACCTACACCATACATTATTGCACAAATAGTTTGATAACTCCGAATTGAGTTAGAAACCACTAGTGGAAAGAAGTGTTTATGCTTATAGTCTAGAAAAGTATTTCTTAAATTAGGAGAGAATCTTGTTTCATTTGTAATAGGAATTATGGAAGGATGATAATGACAATAATACTAGATGTGGAAACATGAGAATGAAAATCATACTAAATGCAACAAGTGGTGCCACATATGGGATCTTGGAGTTATTCATTCAGCCTTTCTTGTATTGGTCAATCCTGCACGTCCTCCTTTTTTTCTTATTAGCGAACTAGTTCTTGCACTATAGGACCGAAATGAACTTTCAAGTCAAGTTCCAAGCGGTCCTTATTTATAAGGTAGAGTGAGAAACACTGATAAGAATAAAAAAAAGTGCATTGTACCATTAGAATAAAAAAAAGTGCATAGTGCATTGTAACATTTTTCCTTGTAAAGGGTCGACTGCCACATATATTTGAATTCAAACATATTCTCCAATGGGGAAAATGGAGGGGGCCAGCCCCCTCCCATGAGACCAAGTCACATAACCACAGCACGGGCGGAGTATTAAATGTGTATATTAAAGGTTAAGTGTGGGTAATTAAGCACTAAACCTTAGATTAAGCACTAATCCCAAATTCTAATTCAGACAATGGTTTAAACACGCTTACAATGCTAATCAAGCTTATCCCTTATAATCTGCACTTTAATATTAATTAAATGTAGTTTAACTTGGCGGAAAATTCAGCGGTTACACCAAATTTGGCGAGATTTCCAAAGTTGGCAGACTTAACTGGAGTCCTCCACACTTTTGGAGGAGGATTCTAGGGAAAAATTAAATTGACCATATCTTGAGAAATTTTTGACCAATTTTGGCTCAGGAAGATTCATTCCTCGCAGATTTGCATTCTTGGAACAAATTGGTACAGGCTGCAGAGGCAGAGGAGAAATTCTACAAGTGTTTTTGTTACTTGCATAAAACGAAAGCTTAGGGCCACCTAGAAGGAAGGCCATGCCTAGATAAACTGAAGGTCAACTTGAGAGAATGAATAGTCATTTCTAATATATTTTGACATTATGGACTCATTGGAGTGTGCTTCAGGATAATTTGATGCATGTAAACAAAAAAATTTATAGCATTGAGCTAATACATAGGCACAAGCCATGGAAGCTAGACCAAGGAGATGTAGCCGAAGAAGGGTGAACTCCTTTATCAAAACTATGTGTTGATGGATCAATTGTGACGGGTTGCTGTGTATATTACCTGTTTGACACACATAAGCAACAAGGAAACCTATGTAGATCAAGCATCAGATCATCAAAACAATTTTAAATCTAAAATTGTAATTAGCACAACAAGACTAACATGAAAACTCACATCAATTTGGTATCAGAGTTTGCTAGAAAGGTGAGGGTATTTGCTTAATAGTACCTTGAGCTTTGTGCAAGTTTAATGGTTTCAAATTTGTGACGCTGACAAGATTAAAGTTGCACAGAGGTGAAGGGAAATTGTTGGTTGCAAGAACTAATATTATTACTAGACGAAGGAGAGCTACAAGAACACCATCTTCACGCAGATTTCCAATTCGTGAGATTAGGACCAAAAGAAGGAGAGCTACAAGAGTACCATCTTCACCAAAATTTCCATTGGAATATGATTCAAATGGAGGTCGAGGGAGACTTCCAGGTTGAACCTATATAGATTTTGGATAGGAAGGTCAAAGTGCTTTAGAACCGTTCCATCACAATGGTAAAGTTGTCATTGACCATTTTCACTCCTGAGATTGCTACATGAAAGTATGAAGATGTATTGAGGGAATAACACACTCATATTTTTGTTTAATCATAATGTATATATGTGTACATATAATTCACTAAGGATAGTGCATAAATAAGAGGGTAGGGGGGGAATGTAACACCCCTATTCAATCCAAGTTTCGTAAATGTTGTGTACATGCAAAACTAAGGTCATGAGTTGGAACATATTAATTATACTAGTGAGGTGAGAAACAATTTTCTGTGGTAATGCACCCATGTCTATGTCTATGCATGTTTTTTAGCCCAGTGTGCTTATGTGTATATGTTTTTATGTTATGAGGCTAGAGAGACTAATATTGTAAATATGTTTAACTTATGCATACTAATAAACACAATAAATGCAAACTGGATCATACAAAAAAAGTATAGAGGGGAAATACTCCATGGGAACATAAAATAGGATTGATATTATTTAAAAATAGTTAAAAAGGGGGGCACATATATAACCTGAGCCCATAAGTGAACTCGGGGGTGTCAAATTTCAAAGAGAAAATGATGCACTTGAATGAAGCATGTTTTCCTTATGAGGGAGTCAACAATGAGAAATAAGAATGGACTACCAAGGATGGAAACAAGAACTATAAGAGTGTCAAAATTGAAACCATCCGTGTTCATAAGTAATATTTCCTAGAGGTGGTGACACAGTTTAAGGGAATGAAGGTACAAATATGGGTGGGCACTTCTTAGGTGCAGGGTGATGGATTATGTCAGCTTTGAGGTTGGAGGTGTCCATGGTGTGATGGGAGGCTCTAGAGACTCTGAAGTGTAGAAGGAGATACTAGATACATAGAGTTGAGACCTTTTATATTCAAAAATAGGATGTGCTAAAGGTGCTGACACAACCCAAGGGATTGCGAGTGCAGAGAAGGGCGTGCAATGTGTGGCTGTGGGTTGATGGTGAGCGTGAACACATAGGTTGGAAGTTCTTAGGGTTTGGTACCTTGGTTGGTTAATGGTACTAGACATGTGTACTGCTATTTGGGTGAGTTATTGCCCCATCGAGTTGAGGCCCCATTATTGAGACATAATGAACTCTCGTCTATGACAGAGAGAAATGTCAAAGTTTGTAGCTAGTTTGACATTGACCAAATTAGTATTTTTGTGACATTGATTTAATTATGTTTCAATTTCTTATGAAGCATTTTCTATATTATGTGTAATTTTTATTATTGTGCATCAATTATAATTTTTGTGTGAAAATAGTAAATTGCTAGGAATTTTCATTAAATTCAATTTAGATGTGTATATCACCATGTTGGGAATATAATGAAAGGCTATATACCAAGGTGACAATTTTTTGTAGTATTGGCACATAATTATGCCTTGGATGGAGGCTAGAGGCATTGATGGAATTAAGGAATATAAATGAAATTTTTTCCATATAAATTTATAAAGGGTTATTGGATGTGGTTACACCAAAAAATGATGGAAATATCCTAGTGTGGGTTGGTAGTGTTACAGGAAAAGTTGACATTGGCGAAGGACATTACATGTGTTAATCCTCAGCTTGAAGTGAAAAAACCATATTTGAACCTTCCCTTTAAAAAAGAAATCTCTATACATTTAAAAATATTTCAAAATTAATGATGGTACATAGATCATGTCAGATAAATAAATATTTAATATATCATAATACAAACAAAGAGATTTGAAAAGAAAAACCGAGTTGTCTTTAGTTCGACATTTTGGAAGCTTTTTCGATGGGTTTTTTCTGGTCTAATTTCTCTAAAATCCGATAAGAATTCATTGAAATGTCAAGTTTGATGGATAACCCTTGCACAATCCAACTGCCCTAGGGGGTTTTTAGGGTGCTGAATCCATATAAATAGTCAAAAAACCAGTTTAAATAACACAAATCAAGATTTCACCTTAAAATTTTCCGCCGAATTTCGACACCAAAAACTCCAAAAAGTGCCACTAAAAACAACTCCAAAAAAATCTACACTATACCTTTAGAGGATCATGGTGTATAAATCAACATTTAATATTCGAGAGTCCATACTACATAGAAAGAAATGTTAAAAAAACGGATGCTTCAAAATTGGTCATAGTCAAAGATCTGAATGCATGTTAGATTCTAATAAATAAGTGTTTGTAGTTAAAACTTTATATTGGAATATAAATTTTTATAAAGGTAAAATGTTTAAATATATTAAAATAAAATAACTAAATATTATGTAATTTAAATTTGTTTACTAAAATATATTTTTAAATATTCCAAAAATTTATTCACAAAGTAAAAGTGGAAACCATCACAACAAAATAGATTATAGTTATTAATTTTTTATTTTTTTTATTTAGAATATAATTTTAAATGAATTGTGATTTTTTGTTATTTAAACTTTATTTTAAATTTACAACTAAATTTCATATTCTCCTCAAAAGGTTGAATAAATTTTTTTATTAAAAATATACTTTAAAAAATAATTAAATTAAACTTTGTATTTTATTTAAAAATATATATATATATTAAAATTCAGAATAAATTGCTCACGAGGCATAGAATATACGGTGATGGGATTTAGTGTTAAGTCATTAAGGAAATAAAGTCCTGAAAATCATATAATTTAAATATATTTTTAAAATAGTAAAAGAAATTATAATATCATAATTCACTTGTCTCACAATCATAAAATATAATAATAATAATAATAATATAATGTATTTATATTTAGAATATAATTTAAGGTAAAATTGTGATTTTTATTATTATTTAGATTTAATTTGAAATTTATGAACAAATTTTATTAAAAAATAATGCTAATGACTTAAGTAACATATATCAATGAAAAGTGATAAAGAATGGCTTCCACTAGTAAATGCCTATGTACACTACCAAATTACTTAAAACAATCCCTTAAGTATTAAATTTCCAATGCAAATCACATCAAACTATTATAAGAAATGACGAGTCAAAGAATTAAAATATTAAATTTCGAATGAAAATCACATCAAACAAGTCTAAAACAAAAATATGAGTCAAAGGATAAAAGGTTTGAGTAATGGTTGGAAAAAAAATTTGGAATGTTGTGTAAATAGGTTACAATTTTATATTGAAAACAATAAAAATAAAAATAAATGGTATGATTTTGAGATTTGATAGAAAATTTTTAAACCTAGATTATAACTATTAAGATTTTGAGTACTTCCATAATTTTTGATACTCTTGAATTTATTTAAAAACAATTTAATAAAATTGTAGTCTCCGTAGAAAAAGACAGAATTTTTCTAGGATGTTAAACCCGCGAATTTGAAAAAAGGCGTCAAACCAGCACTTCCAGGTAAAAATTGTATAAGCAAATTCCGACATGGCACAAAACCCAAAAATACTTGGACTAGTCCTTTTTGGTATCCGTGTTGACCGACGACTAGTTCATCCTTAACAAATGGTGTATCATGCGTTTGCTGAAACCCTAGAATACAAAGCAGGTGCATTATTTAAATACCTACTCAATTCGATTTTCCTACAGTGTGGGTTTCAAAAAGTTGATACCTTGTCCGCATAAGTTTCTGACTACTCTTGTCTGTGCAATGGAGAAACGCAGGTCAGAAATCTTAGCATTCGTTGCTATGTTAATACTGATCAACTCCTGCCATGGACAGAAGAGAGGAGAATGTGTAGAAGAAGAGCGTGTTGCCTTATTAGCTTTCAAAGCCGGTATTGTGGAGGATCCGAGCGGAGCTCTTAAATCATGGACGGGAAATGATTGCTGCAAATGGAACGGTGTATCATCCAATGGCATCTTAGGAATCAACCAATGCCATGTTTCACTATGAAGCTTATGAAAATTAGTTCTAATATTCGAAAAGTTCATTTTCTTCTTAACACTAGTTAAGATAGAGAGAGAATTTTGGTTTTCAAGTTTGGGGTTGATCTCTTCCTTATAATATCATCTCCAACTCCTTATTTACAAAAACTGCATATTCTACTTAAAAAACTCTTTTAATTAGAGGAAATAAGATGAATGGATAGATATTTTGAATCTAATGGGAGAAGGAGATATATGTCATCTATGTTTTAAAGACATTTATGAATTATGCAAACATATTTTCAGAAGAATAGCTAAATATGGTAACAGACCTAGACATTCAAACATATCTAGGGTAACTATATTGGCCAATGATAGAGTAAGAAGAGTTGAACTAGGTAATTTACTTGAAAGTTTAAAACATGTATTATTGGTACACTTAATGAGCAATTTGATACATTGAAAATTCACAATAAGAAGAAACAAGAGAATGAAACCTTGTCAATCGTTTGTTAAAATTTGTTGATTGTACAAGAATATATATAACTAATGATTTAGCATCAATCAAGAACTATACTAACCTGATCTATAAATATCTCCTACAAATGGTCCTTCATTGGGACATGGGAAGTATGCCCACATTGAGAGCATAAATGTGGCACCTCTCAACTCAAACCAAGAACATCAGCAGGGTTGTGTGGAGTTTATTGTCTAAGGGTGGCCTTAAATCCCTACTATCAGAGGTCTAACACACTCCTCTCATAATTATCGTCTGGAAATCACCATAAATGAAATATGGAACAACACACTCTTTATGAGATATGTTATTGTTATGTTGGAGTTAACAAGGTGATATAAAAATATAAGGTTCTTATGGGGCAGGGTTTTGGGCACATGCCTACGATTATGTGGGCCTCTCATTGGATTATCGCTAGCAACTGTTCAATCTAAGGAATACTAAGATCAACCCCCTGGAACAAAGGAATTCACATGCATTTCTTTAAAAATGCATGCACATTTTTTATCCACATAATTTAGCGGTCATCGAGGTTCAATAAGTGCCAAAGATAAAATAAAAAGAGCGTGTGCATGCTTTTTAGCAACATTTGCACATTCCTAAAAACAATATGCTCACATCATCTCATTGCACCAAAAATTGGGTAGCATCTTCATGCGAGCACCCTATGGTGGATCTTGATGGTAATTTCCATAATTGAGTTTAAAGGGTTCAATTATATTCTAATGGACTAAATCAATTAAAATGAACTCAAATAAGGTCACCAAACATACAAAATCATGAGATTACAAAATGTTGTAGAAAACTAGCTTTCGAACTAGAAAGTTGTAGCAATAAGCTAATTCACAACAATAGAAAATAAAATTCCCAAGACCTATGATAATAAAGTGAAAGATGAAGAAATATAACATGAGTAAAATTGAAATTGAATTCACAACAAATTTATTTAATAAAATACCATGGACCAAGACTTTAAACCCTAAACGTCATTCATAGAAAAATGTTAGATAATAGAATAAAAAATGGCATTTTCACTCTAACATATTCTAAAACAAAGATTAAGAAATCCAAGTCATTCTATGCTTAAGATAAAATATTTTGCTACAACATAACCCTATAGTATCCTAAAAAATAAAGGAAACATGAAATTTAAATAAAAAATGATTATCACAAGGGATACAAATTTTTCCTTTCCATACCTAACGAATATGAAGTCAAATATCAACACATTTGAGAAGGAAATGGAATAGATGTGCATTAAAAGTATAGGAGATACATTACTTGTGTTCGTTAGAGATATAACCTAGGATTCCAACAATATTTAAAGATAAACAAGGGTTTGAGTTTTAACATAGGTCACATCAAAACTTGATAAAAAATATTGTGAAGAGAAGACAGTAAGATAAAGATACTACTAATCATATTAATCATGAAACTAAACACTTAATAACCATTGTCCATCAATGTAAACAAGATAAATAAGAATAACTAACTCAATTTAGCATGCATCCATCAAATATCACCAAAAATTATTCAAGAAAAGAGAACCATCCATGTCAACATGTCCTTCTTAAGAGGCTTCTCTACTTAGGCATCCGAATGATAAAAATTAATGAGTATGTAGAAACATACCCTTAGCGATTATTGGTAGCAATTATGGAAAACTTTAAAGTTGACAATTTATTTTCAAGTGTACATGTAAACCATAAAATATCTAGGCACATATATTTGAAAATGCATTGAAATTTTGGATGTTTTTAAGGAAAATTAATTTTAATATATAAAGCTTGGGTAAATGATTTTAAAAAAATGATGAGTTTTTTTATTTGAAAAAGAATAGAAATAATCTAACCCTTTAATTATCTCATAATTTTTTTCTTGTTATTACTCTTAGGGTCATTGTAGAGGAATTTTGCAATAATAAAACTAATATCTGTTATTTTTTTTTTCGAATTTAAAAAATATTTAGACACAGTTCCTTGAGATAAGTTTTGGAAGAGGCTAGAAGAGAAAATGGTTCCTCTCAAGTTGAGGGTTGTTGTGACTAGGTTATACAAGAATGTTATTTCTAAACTTAGGACCATCGAGGCTTGGTCAAAATAAATTAATGTAATACGAGAGTTAAGCAAGGGTGTCCCCTATCCCCTACCCATTTTGGCCTTTACATTGATAAGCTAGAAGAATGTTTGGTTAATTCTCATGAGCATCGAAGTGAAACCATGCATTGGTTAATTCTGAAAACACATTGGGACAAAATAATATCTCACCTTTTCAATACTTAGAGAGTTGAATATGAAAACCATTTTTCCTTGATTTCCCAACTCTTACCCATATCCATTCCAATTTCCAAAATATTTTTAACTGTACCAACCTTTATGAATCATTAACTAATAAAAATTATGGCGATGTAGGTACACTTATCTCCTTTCTTTTTTACCATAGACAAATATTAAATAATATAAATTAATCTCTTCTGTAGGGTTTCCCCCTTGTGGTGTTTTGTCCAAAAAAAAAATTGGCATCTCTTGTATCATTGTTTCATTCTAATATTTGTTGACTTACAAATTTTTATGGTTGAAATTTTCTAACTATAAATTTTTGATGATTTGAATGCTCTAAGAATAAAAAATTTATCATTGGAAGTATTTATCATATTGAAAACTAGTCTAGTCTATCTTGTTACTGGAAAATAAGCAAGGTACCAGAGATTTGGTAAAGGAAAAGAGAATTGATATTACCTTGAAGAGACCCTATCCTACATATTTTTTCTTCATTAATCATATTCATTATGAATTCTTTCATGAAGGAAGAAAATAAGCTTGAAGGAGCTATAAAATTTAGAGCATGGAAGACTAGAATTAATCTTGTTCTTGCAAGGAATACGGTCTTGAATATTGTTAAAGGAAAAGTTACTGAACCAGAAGATGATGGTCCGGAAAAATACAAGTTCAAAGAAAATGGCATCATGGCCATGATCATAATTATGGAATCTATTATAGATCATCTATTTCCTTATATATTTTATCATAATTGTTTCAAGGAATTGTATGATGCTCTCAGTGGATTATACACCATCAACAACATTGGAAAATATATGACTTTAAGAAATCAAACTATTGATGTTAAGATGACACATAATTGTACATTTGCATGATACTTAATAAGGATCTCTGAATTGAGAGATCAACTCAAGTCTATTGATGAAATTGTACATGGAAAGGAACTTGTAATTACAACACATAATGGTGTGCCTGGTCCCTTGGATTCATTTGCATCAAGTATCATTGGAAGAGAAAAAGTACATAAGTTAGAAAACGATGGGTTTCTGTCCTTCAAGAAGAATATAGGTTCATTTCCAAAGGAAAGATAACAAATTCAAGTGAATATTCTGAAGCTTTTCCAAACCGCTCAAAGAATAACAAGGGAAGAAGAAATTTTGGAAGATTTCAAACAAGTACATGAAGAAGACCCACTTGAGGAAAATGATCAAAATAGGTGTCCTCAATTGTTCAATGTTTTCATTGTTGATCACATGGTTAGGATCAAAATTGGTGTCCTCAAATGTATAATGAGAAAAAAAGGATGGGAAGCAACATGCTTCTATGACTGATATTTATGAACCTTCATACAAGAGGAGGTCTAGTAATAAATATGTTGATGATGATAATTGTTCCTTTTATGCTACTTTCATAGAATCTATTGTAGATGTTGTATCAAAAAATTGGAAAACAATATGATGAAGGAAATAAGATTTAGGAAATATGACAAATTGCATGGATCATATGGCGGCCTATTTGAGGATATGCTTCTTCCAATTCCCATGTATATAGTGAAATATTTTCCTCATATTTAGGAGAGATTTCGCTACCAAGAGAATTTTTCTCTTGACTTTATCTATGTATACTATATCAAAAGGATCAACAATTCGTTATTTTTTTATTTTATTCACTCTTAATATTTTTTCAAGATCTTCGAACTATATGTCTCGATATGCATTTTTGGAAAATGTGCAATTTTGTTTCTAAAGGTTGTGAGTGTTAGAAAAATATACCATCAACTGTAGAATTGAAGGGTGTGTTTCGAGCCTTGGTTGGTTTTCATTGTAGTGGTATAACTGTGGCTATATTTTAGCACCTTTCTTGGAAAAAATGGTGGGAAAACTACTTATTATTTTACAAAATGATATTAAAAAAATTAAATAAGAGGTTTCATTGATGACTTTATCCTCTCTCCGAGATTCATCGAAGGAAAAATTTATTTAAATCTTATGATAATGGTATGCCTTTTTTTAAAGCCATATTATTAAAGGCCTCAGAAAACTCCAACCAAATCTTTTGTACAAATTCGATGCAATGCATTAATATGACTAGAGTGGATATTGGGAAATACAAGTTCATACATGATGCTAAAGAGTTAATGGAGATGCTAATGAATGTTCATGGATCACAAATAGATATCTATGACCTCATTATGAGCTACATATTTGAAGTATTGGAAAGACATTCAAAGGTCTAGGACATTACTTTCTTTCTTACATGAGTACAATGATGCCTCCCATTATGATATAAGCCTAGCCGAAGGTAGATGTAACCATTTTTGCTACATATTAGGTGAAGTAATTGACGATTTCAATCATGACGGTGTCAAAATTATTTTAGTAGATGATAAAAAAATTGGCAGAAAAAGTTATTTCTTGCAATATGCTTTGTTGATATGAAAATGAACTCAAAGAGGTTTTATATTCGTGGCTTAGAAAAGTTTCATTTAGATTAGTTCCATCTTTGAAGTTTTACTTCCATGAGAAGATTAAAAAATATTGTGGCCTCATCTTTTCCAACACAAGTATGGATTTTCCATTTGGCTATAGAGAAAAGTTAGACTCACAACCAGTATGAACACTATATAAAACAATTTTCATATTATATCATACCTTCCTTGGTTGAGGTCTTGCATAAGGAGCCCTAAATTGATATATGTTCAATTTTGGTGGATGCATTGAATGACTTCAAGGATATTTTAGGCATCCTGCCTGATCAAAGACAAGTGCAGTCCATAGTTGGAGAATTCAAACAAGTTATTATATGGAATAGATGTAGAAGGAGAGAACACATAGAATGTTATCAAGATTTAGGATTTTGATGCAAAAGAAGGAGAATTATTGTAAAAGGAAATTTATCAGGAATAGGAAGTCTTTGTGATATTTATATGCATTTGAATGCTAATCAAGACATTGAATGAATCATTCTTTCCATTCTTTGATGAAATTTTTCCTTATATAGCACCTATCTTAGGTGGAAAATAGATAACTAAAAAAGGGAGGATGGAAATGCAACCTACAAAGCTGGTGTGACATGTCTCATTGAGCTTGAACAATAAGGAGGTGAATTTTCCACCTTATAAAATATTCAGTAAATCATGGAATTGCTAAGAACGTTGTTATCATTCCATGAGATCACAAATTTATCTTAGAAGAAGAATGAGAATACTAATGATATTTATGATGGAGTTTTATATGGTGGGAAGGATATTGTCAGAATTAGACCCTTGATACCAAATGAGAGTGAAAAATCTCTTATGGAATGGGTTAGATGAGAGATCAAGGTAGACTTCAAGCAGGAATATTGAGCGAAAAATTGCAGATGTAAGAGAAGAGATATTATGTAAGCATAGAGCGGGAAGTTTTCCTGGTGTTACAATGCCCTGGTTGAAGGCTTGGTGGAAATCGAATTCCAAATGGACTTACACAATAGATGATGAAATGGAACTACTTGTATAAGAAACAATCATACAATTGGAGTAGAATCATAACTGATTTATTAGCTAGTGAAAACGTAACTAACACAACAATCCTTCCTTATCCACCACTTTAAAATAAAAGCATAAGAGATAATGAATATTTGACAATGTTTATATAATTAGATACTTAACCTACACCATACATTATTGCACAAAGAGTTTGATAACTCCGAATTGAGTTAGACATCACCAATGGAAAGAAGTGTTTATGCTTATATTATAGAAAAGTATTTCTTAAATTAGGAGAGAAGCTTGTTTCATTTGTAATAGGAATTATAGAAGGATGATAATGAAAATAATACTAGATGTGGAAACATGAGAATGAAAATCATACTAAATGCAACAAGTGGTGCCACATATGGGATCTTGGAGTTATTCATTCAACCTTTCTTGTGTTGATCAATCCTGCACGCCCTCCTTTTTTTATTAGTAGTGAACTAGTTCTTGCACTATAGGACCAAAATGCACTTTTAAGTCAAGTTCCAAGTGGTCCTTATTTATAAGGTAGAGTGAGAAACACCGATAAGAATAAAACAAAGTGCATTGTACCATTAGATATTCAGAATGGAAATGCATACAAGGGTTATGCTTGTTGCAACTAGAAAATCAATCAATGCTCCACATTATTGGATGACTAAATAAATGACATGTGAGGGTTCTCGCACTATCACAAGTTGATGAGGGGGGATCACCATTTTCAATATTTTATTCAATGGTAGAGGATAGTTGTAGAGGTGCCGAAATATTTTCAAAACTACCAGAGAGGAAGTCCCTATTAAAATGTAGCAAGAAAATCCTTCATTTGACTAGTTCCTTAGTCAAATTCAGAAATATGATTTTCCACATTAGCAGGATGACTTGGACTATAGTTGTATGAAGTGAAATGGTTGTGTCTCCTAGTTAAGTTAGTAAATTTGAGCTATAGGCTAGAAGTAGATTTGTGCATGGGTTAGTTGCTAAAATTTAGCAATATAGTGGAGTTATTGTTAGTTAAACTTAGTTAACTAAGCTCTAGTCTTTAGTGGAGTCAGTGGGATTTTAAATGAGTAGTTATAACAATTATTAACTCAATTATCTCTCAAAAAAATAATAAATTTACTAAAAATAAACCCATCAATGCTTGGAATTCAAATTTCCTAGTTGGAGTGGTGGAAAAGGCACACTGTAATTCCCAATTATATACTAGTTGAGTTTACATACTTTTACATTGATCAAATGGTAAATCCTATAGTAATTGCACAAGTAAATATGGAATTTACTTATTATTTAGGAGCTAATTTCCTCCTGGATTGCGTAATGAAATAGGAGGAGGGTCTGAGGTTTGAATTGGATAAGGGTTGGTGAAAGTAGGTCAGTGAGCAGGAGATCGGAATTGTAGTGTACGGTGTGCTTTGGGATTGAATTAAGACGTTGTAATTGATTAATATTCTAATCTAAATTAATGAAAAGTAGTGGAGGGGTTTTTCCCTTTTGGGTTCCCCTATAAAATCATTGTGTTCCTTGTGTTTTGATGGTTGCATTTTATTGCATGTGTTTCTATTATGTGTTCTCCTTTGCATAGAATAGTAGAATAAATTTTTGTATCTTGATTTCAGCTTGATTTTATAAGAAGTAGAAAATTTCATGAAATTTCTACATGGTAATAGAGCATGGGAGACTACATAGAAACCTTGTGTCAAGTATTCTCTGAGATAAAGTTCGATTTGTAGAGTTTTTGGTGCAATTTCTCTTCAGTACAGGAAACATGTCTTTCAACGAATTGAGACTGGAGATGGATTCGAGGGAACCAATTTTTTTTTTCTTAGAAAGAAAATATGGAAGATGTCCTTGATGACAATGGATTATGGGAACATACACACTGATATTCCAAAACTACCAACATGAGATGCACACATACTTGCTTAGTGGAAGAAAGACACAAAAAAAACAAGGAGGATTATTTTGCAAGGTGTCAGAGATCATGTGGTTTAGAACATGCATGGAAAAGAGACTCCTTTTTCAATGTGGAAAAATCTCACATATGTATTCCAAATAAGAAATGATGCCATGAAATTGGCATTAAGAGATACAATTAGGAGCATTTAAATGCAGAAAAATGAAACCATTCCATAATACTTGGAGGAGTAGGAGAAAATGTTCCACCATTCAAACTTGTGAACTTATCACTCCTTGGCATTCCAAAATCCTAGAACAACTATGAGGATTCAGTTAATGGAAAATAAAAGCTACCATATTTGGAGAGACTTTAGGTCTATTTGGTGTACGAGGAGATCATAAGAAACACTAAAGATGGTGTCACAACTAGAGCTGAGGAGGAAAAATTTTCCTTGGAGAGCAAGGGAAATAAGACCCAAGGCAAGCTAGAATCCATGTAGAACCAGGATAAGAAGAAGGACCTCAAAAAAATTAAATGTTTTCACTTCCATGGATATGGACAATATCCAACAAGGTGTTCACAAAAGAAATCTGAGAAGAACCCTCTAGGAGGAGCATTAGATGATGCTCTTACATCACAATACAAATTTTATTTCACCCTCATTTCATGCATGAAAAATAATGTACTGTAACGACCCTCCTCCCACATTTACCCAAGCTAACTGGTCCACCGAGGTAAACATGTGACGAAGAGTTACTATGATATGATTAAACTCCATAAGGGAAGTTAAGGAAGTGGAACTGACGAACCAACAATTCAAAAACCTCCCTCAGGTGCTAGAGTACCCTGAGGAGCTAATCCACCACTCTAGATACCCAACCACTGAGCTAAACCACTGAGCTAAGGACTGTGATTTTTAAACCACTTTTTCAATGTTATTTTCCAAGCGAATTCTGAGAACTTGATGAGAATTTTTGAGACAATAAACGACATCAACACAAATCCTATAAACCAAAAATTGATCAAGGACTTGAACTAACCAAGCCAAACCATGAAATTCATTCATAAAACATATCACAATTATGAAATCTACAGGTTTCAATAGAAAATATGAGCATAAGGGTCTCATACTTATGTTAGAATCTTCAAGATCGATTTATGCCTTCTCACATTAGCTACATTGTCATCTATTTGGTCATTCATTAATTATTGCTTCACATACTAATCAAAAAATTATTAGAGCCATGTTACCATCCACTTCATGGGTGATATCACTAGAAGAATGTTTTATCTATGATGGTCGTCAGCTGGCAACCAACAACCCCTTACAACCCTCAAAAATCTTGTTTTTTCATTTCTCTGACACCTAAGCTAGTCATGTGGTCCCTCACCCATTTGCATTGATCGTATGTTTGAAGGTTGGCCTCTTGAACCAAAATGTATATCTTATCAATTTGAAATTGAGTTATTGGGTTTAATTATAATAAACACTTATGGACATGGATTAATTGGGTAATTTAGTAGAAAGAGTGGGCTTAGCTTGTGATTTTGTCCCCTTGACATCCTTTGGATGCTACCCTCATATTTCAAGCCCATGGTATCTCCTTTATTGACCATTTGGTTGTAGGGTGGTACTACTTGGGAAACCACGACTTTTGTTGTGTATTCCCACTCCCTTATCCACATATATCACTTCCCTTCCACTGAGTACAAACCCATTCATCATGTCAACTACCTGGGCTAACATTACCTCACGGGGTCCACATAGTGTTAGCCTCCACATTCCCTTGAATCCACCTTGGGTCAAGCTTTGATCGATTCCCCAAAGGTTGAAGTATCTGAAAAGAAAAATATAAGCATAAATGACCCCATTCAATAGGAAAATGTACAACAAGATGAAAAATATGGCTAGTAAAAACATAATTAGCACGTGGGACAAAGCCAATGCATGACCTCTACCCCATACCATGGCAATCACCCTGGTTCCATAGGCCCTAGATGAGCCTCCTTTTTCAGTGAGGAACCCAAGATTTTCTCGACCCCTAAAGGGAAATCGTGAAATAAAAAATCATAAAAGAAAAAATACATATAAATAAGGGTGGATCGAACAAATATACATCACACATAGCATATTCAACATAACTCAGTCTCCTGATGGCCTTCAACCACGACTCCAATTGTTAGACAAATCTAAAACTATTGTCATTGAGGTGACACACAATCCACCACTCTTCCTAGTTGTCTAGGTCATGGTTCCTTCTCTGGCCAACGAGTAACACACAACAAGTCTTCACAAAAAAAAATTAAAAATAGGGACAAACTGCACAAAATTGGACATTGGTTCTATGAACAAATATCCAAAAACGAGACACCATAGGGAAGACCAGACTAGTGTCATTGTGGTTATTTATATTCAGTCTCTTGGTGACAGATAGACTCTCAACTCTCTCAGATATGTAGGCTGGATCTACCACATACACATTCACACACACAACTCTCCACTATCAGCTTCAAACATGTAATCAAGAAACACTGTCTTCAAATGTTTCATATACACAGTAAACTCAAAAACTAAGAAACAACCCTTCAATGGCTCCTCTTCAACATATGTCGCGCTCCACCTCACGCAAAAGGTTCCACAAAGCCTCTACTCCATGCTCCATGACATTTTTCATCAAAAACTTGAACTCTAAAACATAGGGCTATGCCTCCTTGAGAAAATATGTGCTCAAATCCCAAAGGTTACATACAGGCTACTTGTTTATCACTTCATTACTACACGCAACATAGTGTGCCAATTCAAAAGGTATAGACCATGTAGCTACAACTTTTCATGCTCAACCAACACAAGAGTTTCATAGATAACAAGAAAACAAAACTTTCTTATACAAGAACAACAATGAAACTTGCTCATATGCTATCAAAATCTCACACATGACAGTGATCAACAATTATGCTCCCACACACAAGGAGTAAAAAATATTCCAACAACTCTTCACACCACCAAGCCCTCATCTCTTCACACCACCGAATCCATAGCTATAGCTTTGATACCATATCATAAAACAACTTACAAAACGAACACTTGTAAAATACATTTATACTATGGTTATTTATACATAAACACAACCAGAGAATCAACTTGAATGATGCATGTGAAAATTTGATATTGTGTGATCAAATTTATATGTGATTCATTAATAAATAAATAAGTTATTTTATTGTGAGGTTTGTGTAAAATTGGTTTATGAAAGAAGAGTGATATTATATATATATATATATATTATAGGAAATGTTGTATTTTATTTTATTTTCTGTATTTTATTAATTAAAATAATTTATATTTTGAGAAAATAACAGCTAGTTGTGTTGGAAAATTAATGCCAACCACCACAATTCTGATACTGAAATAAACCATCCTTTGGAGTACAACAACAAATGGAAAATCAATTTTCCTTCCATGGAGAAGGTTTTTGTTTGTAGGATGAAGGACATGGATTAAATGAAATTCTGAGCAAGAGTACAAACTTCCCATTCTACAACACATCAGATAATTAAGAAAAAATGATCATTTAATGCAGGGTTGGTAGAATGTATGGTCCAAGAATTTATTATGCAATTTATATATGTACTCTACAACATCTGCAAGTTCAGAATATCATGTTTTACTACAAATGCCCATCCTAGGTTTTAAATGTTTTTTCTTGTCATGTATAAAAAAATTAAAAATTATGTTTTGAAAAAAAAAATAGTATGCAGAAGTATTTTTCCATATGGTGGATATAAGTATGAGAAGTTTTGCAGAGAAAATAGTAAATCAATTTGTGGTGGGCGCGTAAAACAATCTAGTTAGAGGGATGTATAGTGAGTTACTCAAAAACTCTTATTGAAGTGTAAACCTTAGTAAGAACTCATAGTTTTACTTGGTGATGGAGCTGCAACCTCTATATTTTATGCGAATGTATCATTTCTTGTATTTTTGAGATCATAACCTAATTTTTTTTTTGTTCTCATTTAATTTTTTTTACTCAGTTCTAATTGTGCATAAATTTTTCGAGCTTTTAATTTTTTTTACTTCCGTAAGTCAATTGTGTGAAATAATTTCCAAGATTTTGAATTGAGGAGATTCCTTTGCCTAAAATTTCACGTGCTATCAAAGAAGGTGTAAAATTTTATTAGTGTAAGTGCAATTGTTTTTATAGGGAGTTAAAGGTTGTTTTGAATGCATTTTTTTGGAGCATATTTTACAACAAGGAAAACGTTTTTTTTACAGTTAAAATGGAAGCATCAAGCACAAGATTTACTACTCCTCAAATACCTCTAAACATCCTTCCAAGGCATGGAAAAAGTAAATACATCAAAACTAAAAATTCTAAGAAGAGATTTGAGACAATTTGTATGAAAGAGAATGAGAATGTAAACTCATTTTTTTACACAAGTAATTGGAATGGTTACTAAAATCAAGTCTCATGGTGAGACACTTTATGAAAGGAGAATAGTTGAGAAAATTTTGGGAAGTATTCCAACAAGATCTAATGTCATTGATGTGTCCATGGAAGAGAAAAATGATCTCTCATGGTTTTTAGTGGATGAGATTTATGCATCGATGATTTCTCATGAACATAGACTAAATAGAGAAACAAACTACCAATTGGAGCATGCCTTCAAAACACAAGTCTCAATTAGTCAAGGTAGAGGAAGAGGAAGATAAAATTCCATATGAAGAGGTAGAATCCCACACATAGGTGGAAGAGGAAACCCTTCAAGCTCAAGTGGAAGGGGAAAAAATACAAATCCAAGTCAAAGCTCAAGCCAAAATCCAAGTCAAGGCTCAAAGCCAAAATCTAGCACAAGGATAGAGGTATGATAAATCTCAAGTTCAATGTAATTATTTTAAGAAGTATGGTCATTATGAAAATGAATATAGAAAGAAGAAATGTGATAGAATTAACAAACCAAGTGAAAATTGCACAAAAGAAAATCAGAACCAAGAGAGCATGTTTTTATCTTGTAATGTAAAACAAGAAAAACAAAGGGATGCATGGTTTCTAGATTCAAGGTGAAAAATCACATGACGGGTAATATAGAAATGTTTACCAATCTAGATGAAAGTGTGAAATTTGAAGTGAAATTAGGGACTGATAGCAAAGTCTCTATCATGGGAAATTGAAGAGTCAACATTCTAACAAAGAATGGCGAGAAGAGTTACATTACAAATGTCTATTTTTTCGCTGGTCTGGAGCATAACGTCATAAGCATTAGATAACTCATGCAAGATGATCGGGTGCTCAATATATAAGCTCAAAAATGAAAGTGCTCAGAATTGATTGGAAACTAAAAGATCGCGATCGTCCTGTCACCAGGAATCAGGTGCAATTCTTTTCGTAAAAAACGAAGTCCAGAAGAAGAAGTTATAGTCTACTTACTGCGGTTCAGAACGAGCGAATTTAAAAAAAAAATTTGCAAAACAGTGACAGGTTGATGACATGGAAACCCAGTCAGCATGCAGAGAATATTCTTCAGCTTTTGCCCATTGGCACTCTAACAATAGTCACAACAGGATTCGCTAGTTTGGTTTGAAGGTGAAATTTTTTAGAATCTTCTCCTAAGGTTGAATTCGATTTTTTTATATATGGATGGGTAGCCAACCAGAGGTTGACACGTGGTGCAGCCATGGGCTGCCACGTGCCCACTCTGGTGGACCCTCTCCAACTCCAATGGTCGAATTTAATTATGGTCGAGGTTCGAATTTCAAATTTTTGTGGTGGAGGGATAAATTTATATGGTGGCATTTATATATGGTATTCAGACCATATTTCAAAGGTGGGTTTTAATTATTGGTGGCTCATATGATATAGTTTATTATGGTGGCATTGGTTTACTATATTCGTTGGCATATTGCAAACTTCTGAATCAACATACATTTTAATCCAAAGTTCATTGGTGTGCAATTTTAATATATAACCAAAGTTCTTAAACTTTTGAGTGGGCACATTATGTGGAACACAATTTATGTGCGGGGGTCAGGGTCGAACCCATGACCACCCGCATGCTAACACTCCGACTTACCATAGGCCCACAAAATTGTTCCTTTAAAATGATCGACTGTGACATCTATTTGAATTCAAACATATTATCCAACGGGGAAAATGGAGGGGGGCAACCCCCTCCCATGAGACCAAGTCACATAACCACAGCATGGGCGAAGTATTAAATGTGTGGATTAAAGGTTAAGTGTGGGTTATTAAGTGCTAAACCTTATATTAAGCACTAATCCCAAATTCTAATTTGGACAATGGTTTAAACACGCTTACAACACTATTCAAGTTATCCCTTCTAATATGCAGTTTAATATTAATTAACTGCAGTTTAACTTGGCAGAAAATTCAATAGTTACACCAAATTTGGTGAGACTTCCAAATTTTGTGGACTTAACTGGAGTCCTCTCCACATTTGGAGGAGGATTCTAGGGAAAAATTAAATTGACCATATCTTGAGAAATTTTTGACCAATTTTGGCTCAGGAAGATTCATTCCTCATAGATTTGCATGCTTGGAACAAATTGGTACAAGCTGCAGAGGTAGAGGAGAAATACTACAAGTTTTTTTGTCACTTGAATAAAATGAAAGCTTAGGGCCACCTGGAAGGAAGGTCATGCCTAGATAAACTGAAGGTCAACTTGAGAGAATGAATAGTTATTTCTAATATATTTTGACATTATGGACTCATTGGAATCTACTTCAGGATAATTCGATGCATGTAAACAACAATTTTTACAGCATTGAGCTAATACAGAGGCCCAATCCATGGAAGCTGGACCAAGGAGATGTAGCCGAAGAGGGGTGAACTCCTTTATCAAAACTATGTGTTGATGGATCAATTGTGACGGTTTGCTGTGTATATTACCTGTTTGACACACATAAGCAAAAAGGAAACTTATGTAGATCAAGCATAAGATCAGCAAAACAATTTTAAATCTGAAATTGTAATTAGCACAATAAGACTAACATTAAAACTCACATCAATTGGGTATCAGAGCTTGGTTGAAAGGTGACGGTATTTGCTTAATAGTTCCTTGAGATTTGTGCTAGTTTAATGGTTGCAAATTTGTAATGCTGACAAGATTAAATTTGCAAATAGGTGAAGGGAAATTTTTGGTTGCAAGAGGTAATATTAGTACTAGACGAAGGAGAGCTACAAGAACACCATCTTCACACAAATTTCCAAGTCCTGAGATTAGGACCAGAAGAAGGAGAGCTACAAGAGTACCATCTTCACCAAAATTTCCATTGGTATATGATTCAAATGGAGGTCGAGGGAGACATCCAGGTCCAACCTATATATATTTTGGATAGGAAGGTCAAAGAGCTTTAGAACCGATCCATCACAATGGTAAAGTTGTCGTTGACCATTTTCACTCTTGAGATTGCTACATGAAAGCATGAAGATGTATTGAGGGAATAACACACTAATATTTTTGTTTAATCATAATGTATATATGTGTACATATAATTCACTAAGGATAGTGCATAAATAAGAGGGTAGGGGGGGAATGTAACACCCCTATTCAATCCATGTTTTGTAAATGTTGTGTACATGCAAAACTTAGGTCGTGAGTTGGAACATATTAATTATGCTAGTGAGGTGAGAACCAATTTTATGTGGTAATGCACCCATGTCTATGTCTGTGCATGTTATTTAGCCCATTATGCTTATGTGTATGTGTTTTTATATGTTATGAGGCTAGAGAGAATAATATTGTAAATATGTTTAACTTATGCATACTAATAAACACATAATAAATGCAAATTGGATCATACAAAAAAGGTATAGAGGGGAAATAGTCCATGGGAACATCAAATAGGATTGATATTATTTAACAATAGTTAAAAAAGGGGGCACATGAATATAACATGAGCCCATAAGTGAACTCGGGGGTGTCAAATTTCAAAGAGAGAAGGATGCACTTGAATGAAGCATTTTTTCCTTATGAGGGAGTCAACAATGAGAAATAAGAATGGACTACCAAGGATGGAAACAAGAACTATAAGAGTCTCAAAATTGAAACCATCCGTGTTCATAAGTAAGATTTCCTAGAGGTGGTGAGACAGTTTGAGGGAATGGAAGTACAAATATGGGTGGGCACTGCTTAGTTTCAGGGTGATGGGGTATGTCAGCTTCGAGGTTGGAGGTGTCCATGGTGTGATGGGAGGTTATAGAGACTTTGAATTGTAGAAGGAGATACTAGAGACATAGAGTTGAGACCTTTTATTTTCAAAAATAGGATGTGCTAAAGGTGGTGACACAACTCGAGGGATTGCGAGTGTAGAGAAGGGTGTGCAATGCTTGGATGCAGGCTAATGGTGGGCATGAACATGTAGGTTGGAAGTTCTTAGGGTTTGGTACCTTGGTTGGTTAATGGTACTAGACATCTACCGCTATTTGGGTGAGTTATTGCCCCATGTATTTGAGGCCCTAGCTCGGGGGGTGACCCATTATTGAGACATAATGAACACTCTCGTCTATGATAAGGAGGAATGTCAAATTTTGTAGCTAGATTGACATTGACCAAACTAGTATTTTTGTAACATTGATTTAATTATGTTTCAATTTCTTATGAAGCATTTTCTATATTATGTGTAATTTTTATTATTGTGCGTTAATTATATTTTTTGTGTGAAAATAGTAAATTGCTAGGAATTTGCATTAAATTCAATTTAGACGTGTATATCACCATGTTGGGAATATAATGAAAGGCTATATACCAAGGTGACAAGGTTTTGTAGTATTGGCACATAAATATGCCTTGGATGGAGGCTAGAGGCGTTGATGGAATTAATGAATATAGATGAAAATTTTTCGATATAAATTTATCAAGGGTTATTGGATGTGGTTACACCAACAAATTATGGAAATTTCCTAGTGTGGGTTGGTAGTGTTACAGGAAAAGTTGACAGTGGCGAAGGACATTACATGTGTTAATCCTCAGCTCGAAGTGAAAAAACCATATTTGAACCTTCCCTTAAAAAAAAAATCTCTATACATTAAAAAATATTTCAAAACTAATGATGGCACATAGATCATGTCAGATAAATAAATATTCAATATATCATAATACAAACAAAGAGATTTGAAAAAAAAATCCAAGTTATCTTTAGTGCGACTTTTTGGAAGCTTTTTCGATGGGTTTTTTCTTGTCTAATTTCTCTAAAATCCGACAAGAATTCATTGAAATGTCAAGTTTGATGGGTAACCCTTGCACAATCCAAGTGCCCTAGGGGTTTTGTAGGGTGCTGAATCCATATAAATAGTAAAAAAACCAGTTTAAATAACACAAATCAAGATTTCACCTTAAACATTTCCGTCGAATTTCGACACCAAAAATTCCAAAAGGTCGCACTAAAAACAACTCCAAAAAAATCTACACTATACCTTTAGAGGATCATGGTGTATAAATCAACATTTAATATTCGAGATTCCGTACTACATAGAAAGAAATGTTAAAAAAAAGGATGCTCCAAAATTGGTCATAGTCAAATATTTGAATGCATGTTAGATTCTAATAAATACGTGTTTGTAGTTAAAACTTTATATTGGAATATAAACTTTTATAAAGGTAAAATGTTTAAATATATTAAAATAAAATAACTAAATATTATGTAATTTAAATTTGCTTACTAAAATATATTTTTAAATATTCCAAAAATTTATTCACAAAGTAAAAATGGAAACCATCACAACAAAATAGATTATAGTTATTAATTTTTTTATTTTTTTATTTAGAATATAATTTTAAATGAATTGTGATTTTTTGTTATTTAAACTTTATTTTAAATTTACAACTAAATTTCATATTCTCCTCAAAAGATCGAACACTTTTTTTTATTAAAAATATATTTTAAAAAATAATTAAATTAAACTTTGTATTTTATTTAAATATATATATATATATTAAAATTCAGAATAAATTGCTCACAAGGCATAGAATATACGATGATGGGATTTAGTGTTAAGTCATTAAGGAAATAAAGTCCTGAAAATCATATAATTTAAATATATTTTTAAAATAGTAAAATAAATTATAATATCATAATTCACTTGTCTCACAATCATAAAATATAAAAATAATAATAATAATAATATAATGTATTTATGCCGAAAGGCGTTCCCTTTGCTGGCTTTGGTTCACTGGAGCCAATGAGAGGGCTTTCTCATCGCCCTTCCAGCCACTGAAAATCTGACATTTGGCACCTCCTCCTCTTACCAGCTCACAGTTTCAAAATTTACCAGCTCGCAGTCTAAAAATTAATTGCTGACTCTTGCCACCTCACCATTTCAAAATTTACTAGCTCGCACTCTGCAAATTAATTGCTGAGATATGGAAAATATGGAGAATGTTATGTTGATTAGATGCTTTCTCCCTCATTGTAACTCGGCATACGTCTCATTAATGTTGAAATAATGGTGAAACATGACAGCAGCGCCTCTCACCCTCTTACCAGCTCACACTTCCAAAATCCGAGAAATCGCCGAGATATGGAATCAATGTTCGCTTGTTGCAGCATTAAATATGGCCATACGTCTGGTTCGTCATGACTGCTCCCTCATTACAGCTCGCCATGCGTCTCCTTAATTCCGAAACCTGACAGCAACGACTATGCTTAAATGCATTCATCCTAGCTCGGTCTTCATATGTTCGCCCTCAACTGCCTTCATTCTGTTTCGGCGCCTTCCAATTCAATCTCACTGCTCGACTTCCACCTTCACAGAATAGCCGATAAACTTTTGTTCTGTCAGCAGTTCTATTCTCGGATCCTGTTAGATTCTCTTGAATTCTTTTACAGTGACTATTTTTTTAATATGAGCATTTCGTCTTTTTCTCTACTGTTTATGTGCCCAAAATCCATCCCTTTCACGTGTCTCTGGAGATATGAACAGTGTTCGATTATGTATTTTATGTTAAACTTACAGTTGCAAAGGTAGATCTGTTTATTACTCTACGGATATGTCTCATTACCCATCAATTTAATTCTAACACTCTTACCTGGATATTTTTAGGCAACGGGAGGGATATAGCCCAGCTAACCAGGTAAATCTAGTTTTGTCAGTCATAAGGCTCCTTATTGCACGATTTCTTTATTTAATCCTCACGGTGGGCTACTAATCGTGTTCTTTCATTTCATCCTGTCCCCAGGTGCTCTTGTTGTTATCGCTATTTCTTTGATCCCTGCTTCGAATAATGTTGGAATTTAACGACTCCTCACTCTCTGCTATAGGTAGATACTAAATGCCTTTTACAATACACCGTATGATATTCCAGTGAGTGAATGGTTGAATGATTCCTCTGCGCCCTGTGGTATAATGGATTCTCTTACTTTTGTTCTCTTGTTGTGGGAGGCATACCTCTGTACCGCCTGGAGATATGAACAACGCTCCATTATGTATTTTCTATTAAGTGCTATGGTTAGTCGACCGAATTTCTTTTTTGATACCCTGTAATAATCAGAAGCAAATGTGAAATTGAAAGTGAATTGGCTGAAAAATGATAGAAACTGAATTCGCTCTCAGCGTATACTGCATTTGTCTTTTCCTCTGTTTGTTTCAGACTTTTACAACAAATTTATGGGTTGATGGCCCACGGTATATATTTAGATGTCATTTAGACGATCACTTTTTCAAGATTGCAATGGCCTTTAATGGCGTGTAATTGTTTTTCGTTTAAAACGATTCCTTTTTCATTCGCAAGTCAAGGATACACTCCAGCTCCCTCTGGAGATATGTATAGTGCTCCATTATGTATTTTATGTTAAGTGCTATGGTCAGTCGAGTGAATTTCTTTTATGATACCCTGTAATAATCAGAAGAAAATGTGAAATTGAAAGCGACTTCGCTGAAAAATGATAGAAACTGAATTCGCTCTCAGCATACGCTGCATTTGTCTTTTCTTGTGTTTGTTTCACACTTTTAAAACAAATTGATGGGTTGATGGCCCACGGTATGTATTTAGATGTCATTTAGACGATCACTTTTTCAAAATTTCCGTGGTCTTTCATGGCGTGTAATTGATTTTCGTTTAGAACGATTCCTTTTTCATTCGCAAGTCAAGGATACACTCCAGCGACTTAATTTTTTTAATCGCGATTGTTTTGTGCACTATTACATTAATGGTGCTGGAAATTGTTTTGTGGAAATTTTTTTCCTGATCTGTAGCACACTCTCTTTATGTATATATTCTTTTTAATTAAAATACGATTTTTGGATTTTGAGTGGCATCTTCTGTGTTTAATTTGGGTTTTCGCTAAAGAGATTATACCTCCTTTGGTGGTAAACTGCCATTTATTTCAACAAATTGAAAATCTTACCTTTTATAAAAAGTGATCAATCAAATGCAAATGGGCTTGCTCTCTCTTTTAATTAGTAATTACTGATTTTCTAAACCAGTATTATGGTCACGCTACGCATCCAGCTTAATTAAGACGAACTCTTCTGTGTTTGCCTCTGAAAGTTTATGTAGGGCATCTGTGCATATTTCAACTATGAATAAAATTTATCAAGAGCTATAGACCAATACACGACAATTACTTAAAATAAAATATCATTAACAAGTATTGACGTTTTTAAGCAGAACTATGGCCATATTGCACAGACAGCTTAACTAAAGACAAACTGTGTTGTGTTTGCCTTTGCAAGACATCTTTGGAACTTGTGCACGTTTCTGTCGATATTAAGGGTCAAAGGCTTTTTATATTGCCAGATGCATGAAAATAATTTAAGTTAAAATGTCGTTTTGAAGCACATAATAGTGTAAATCAGAACATTCGTAAAGTACTTTGAAACGTACTTCAACATCCTTGCAAACATTGCAACTTAAGGGCCATTCCTCACTGTCTTGTCTGCTGGAATAATATATAATAATATAGTTTTCACAATGGAATTTTAGGACTTTATAAATAAATTATGTTAAAATATTTCATTTTGTACCATAATCATGCATTGCTTTCTTCTAAACTAGCTCAAATTCAATTGGCTTGTTTCTTGTTTCTTATCTAGTGCATTTGCCATTAATCTTGTCGTCATTATTGATTCACACATCTATTATGAGCTAAATTCTTTTGCCATAACCTCATGCTTTCTCAGGCTTGAGGTTGTTGCCCATATTAGACATATAGGAGCATTATGCATAGAATGTTTCAGACTAGAAAAGACTGAGAGCGAGGACCAGAAATACATCTTTAAAGGACTATGAGGATCTCCCGAGTACGTATGACTGGAAAAATATTAATTCGAAATCTATTTTAATAAAGCAGCACTTGCGAAATGGCAATTGGTTAGCAACATTTGATTCTAACCTGAACATAAGTCTTTAACATAATGCTACATACTAGCCATAGAGAAAAAAAACGGATTCTGATAGATAATAGTGTCTGGTGGATTCTTTGCTCCATACGAACCATTCAAAGCACATTTAATTTATACATTTATTCTATTTTCAACTATTAAATGCTATCATATAAAAAATATCAGAAAAAAATATAAATACAAATTAATTAATTAATTTTAAAAAAAATAAAAATAAATGAATAAAGAAAAATATGAATAGATAAATACAAATAAATAAAAACAAACAAAATAAAATAAAGATAGAATTACAAATAAAAAATATAATATATAAAACAAAAAAAACTATATTGAAAAAAAAAATACATAAATAAATAGAAAACAAAAAAAAAATCAATAAATAAATCAATAAATAAATAAACAAACAAATAACATAAAATAAAATAAATTACATTTTACTAATATTACATTAATAATTATTCTTTTTATTAAAATACATATTACAATTTAAAATTAATTTTATCAACTTTGATCATTTGGTTTACTCTTTTTTAAATAAAATAGAATGAATTTTATTATTTGAGTCAAACTAGCCATTATTTTACAAACGCCTAGTAAAAATTATAGTTTCTATTTAAAAAGGTTATTTGATCAGGTTTTCCATCTTATTCTGGTGATGCCTCACACTGGCTGGTCCAACACGCATCAACCTAATCTATTCTAATCTGATTTTCGCAAAGACATTTAGTACATCTGGTTCACTCTTTCTAAAATAAAATAAATTACTTTCTAATTGTTTGAGTCAAACTAGCCATTTCAATCTTACTCTCTCTACTATTTAGTATTTACTTAGTACTATTTACAACTTCAATCAATGTTTCCTATTCGTGCATACGCTTACATTTCAAATTGTGATGTGCATATATCATTTCAAATATGATTAACAATAATTTTAAAAAAAAAAATGCTTCGAATATTACAAATATTCACTAGCAAGTCACTCTTTACTAATCTTAAGCAATTTTAATTTGTTGTTTCAGGCTTTAGTATCTACTATTTAGTGTTTACTTATTACCATTGACAATTTCAATCAATGTATTCCATTTTCTTATGCGCTTACGTTTCAAACTGTCATGTGCATGTGTCATGTCAAACATGATTTTCAATAAGTTGAAAAAAAAACTTGGAATATTCAAGATATACAATTGCAAGTAGCATACTTCAAAAGCTAATTTACAAATATGGTTATTTGACATTACTATTTCCTTTCCTTTTATACCTACAAACCAACATCCTCTCCTAACCTATTTTGTGCCTATGCCTTGTTCACCATGAAAATAATTCAACATGCCCTATTCCAAAATATATGTTCCATAGGGAAAGCCTTTAAACTACTCATTGTCAAGAACGTATTTGCAAAACTTGCATTTGTACAACTTCCAGTAACGTCTTCCATAGAGAGAATTTGCCACTATCAATTGAAGAGTGGAAATCATCCAAATTAGCAATCCTACACTTCATCTCTCGCAAATTAGTAATATCAAACTGTTCCTTTGTTAATGTGCACATGTTCTTCTTCACTTTCTTGACCTTAATACCTCTATTCGCTTGCAGCATATTCTTTTTACAAGCCACCCGTTCTGCCATGGAAACGTCATTATCTCGCAATTGTCTTCCTTCTCTCCTAGCTGGTGCTACCGCCCAACAACCAACCCTCCAGGTTGTCGAACTTGCGCAGATCAACTCTACCCGGACTTCAACAACTCGATACCCCGTGTCACTTTCTGATGGTGTTCACAAACATTCTGCGCTTCTCCCTTCTTCGCACACTTCCCTCGCGTAGGACGGCGGCTTGGGTGTAGGCTCCATTGTTCTCTTGAAGAGAAGCTCATGCACGTATTTGCATCAAACAATCTACGTTTACTGCATAACGCCTCCCGCCTTCCACCCCTATAATGGATTTTCCCTTATGTCCCTCTATTTCCTTTCTTATTTCTAAAATTCTACGTTGCCACTTCATTAATACATTGCTCGTTCTTGCAGGTCACTCTCTATTCTCGAGCTCGAAGTAGTCCAGTGCGTTGCCCCATTGGTTGGTGACCCATGCCCTCTTACTCTCTCTGCTAAACATATGGTCCAAGCCACATCATCCTCCTCTTATGCCTCTCCCTTTTCATCACCACCCTCCCTTTACATTCGCTCATTGTCCTCCCAAGACCCCGCCCCAGCATCTTCAACTACTCTCCCTTTTAAATCACTCTCCCCTACTAGAAAAACTTGGTCCATCCAGGGACGAGTCCTTTCAAAAACACCCCTTCGGCATTTTACCAATGCTCATGGCTCTGGAAAATCACTAAGCTTTGACCTTGTCGACCACGAAAACGAGAAAATTCATGTCTCTGCCTTCAATGAATTGGCTGAATCCCTTCATGCTCTCATTCAAGTTGGCCACATCTACAATGTTGCAAATGGCACCATAAAGGTCCCCAACCCTTCCTATAACCATCTAAGACACCCGTTTGAAATTCTCCTCTTCTCTTCATCAAAATTTTCTCAAGTCTTCAATGATGACCTCACAATTCCTTCCCACACCTTCCACTTTGTAACTATCAATTCCCTTAAACTTTCACCTGCTAATTCAATCGTTGATGTCATAGGTATTATCAGCTCACTCTCTCCTGCCTCTATTGTCCGCAAATTCGATGGCTCTGAAACTCCAAAAAAGACAATTTCTCTTTGCGACATGTCCGGAAACAACATTGATGTGACCTTGTGGGGGGAACACTACCATGTTGAAGGACGTGAACTCTCTGAACTTCACATGGCTCATGCAATTACAGTCCTTGCAATTAGAGGCGGCAGGGTCGTCGAGTTCAACGACCAAACTATCAGCACAATCCCTATCACCTCCCTGGTTATAGATCCAAAGATCGTTGAAACCATGGAACTTAAGCAATGGTTCGAGAAAGAAGGCATTCAATCTTCGTCACCCTCGCTTAGCCGCAAATACTCAGGCACCAGCAAGAAGCCACTTAATACAAAAACAATTTCTGACATCCTTTCAATTCCGCCTAGAGAAAATGTCCCATGGATGTCACTCCGTGCTACTGCTACCTCGATTGAATTTCATGATTTCTACTTCCTTGCATGCCCACTTCCCATTGATGGTATGCAATGCATGAAAAAGGCTATACGACAAGATGATACCACGTGGCGTTGCTCAAAATGTGAAGGGTCCTTCACCAAGTGCGACTACCGCTACATTCTCCGCCTCCAGCTGCACGATCACACTGGCCACCTCGAGAATGTTGTCGCTTTTGACGAGGCCGCAAATGGCCTCCTAGGCATCTCTGCAGAGGACCTTTTCCTCCTCTCAATAGATCCTCAAGCTATCCTTGACATATATAGAAAAATCAAAGGGTGACAATTCCTCTTCACACTATCTTTAAAGAGGGACACCTTCAATGGCATCGAACGAGTGCAACCAACTGTTATGCACACAGAAGATCTACCTTATGCTGATGCGTTGAAAATCCTCCTGCAGCTCTTGCAACCTTCCACTGCCCCCGCGAACAAAGTCTGCCGCCGCCTTTAGCCATACATTTCTTGCCTCTTCCCCGTTCCTCCCCCTCCTCTTGTTCCATATATCATATCCCCCTACCACCTTTCTACTTAAATACTGACCCTGCCCCACACATCCTCCATTGCTTCCCATCGTTCAACTTTCAACGCTTTTTTGCCTCACTTTCCATGCATCATCGATTTTGCATGTATGTTTTGTAATCGTTACTATATCTTTACAACCCCTTTCCCTTTTTAATAGTCCTCCTAAATGTATGGGCATCAACTCATTTCTTCATTAAATTTTGTTTATATGTCATTCCACTATGTTGTAATGGATCTTCTTAATATATGAACATTTACACACGTGGTTTTCCCTTTCCTCCTTCATGCCTTCATCTTGTTTGCAACACACACATTTTGTAAATGCAAATGTCAATATGCTATGCTTAGTATGGAATATAATACAAAAATTGGTTCTTTTTCTTTGCAAAAATACAATATATGCCTTTGATTTTCTCTAGCCAATAAATGCAACATGTTCTTGCTTTCAAAACACATATTCTCCCATTTCAAATATGCAACACTCATTTTTATGCAAACCATATTCAATACATTTCCACTTCAAAATTCACTCACACCATTTGCATACTACTATTTCTATGATGAAATACATAACACAACAAAAAATCTCGCCAAAAATAATAAATAACAAAACAAAGAATATGAAATAGAGTGTTGCATCTTCATGCTTCCCTCTTCTTTCATTATACTTCATGCATTTGACATGCCTCTCCTTGTTTGAAACAACCATGCCAACCACACCAGAGAACAGTTTTCAAAGGGAACAATGTCGCCGCCACTACGCACTTAACAAAGAAATAATTAATGCACGTCATCGTCTCCTATTTGAAACTCACCAGGCCAACCTTGTCTCTCAATCCACCACACACCAAACTCCCATTCCTTGACAGAGTACCCTCCTTCCACTACATCCCACCCAAACTTTTGCATTTACCCTTACATCTCCCCTCCCTAACCAGCCCTTTCCATACCCTACAATTCCTTCGCCTCTCGCCTACCCTTTCCATGTCCCGCACCATCTTCCTCCTTCTCCACCTGCCCAAAAATTCCTCCCCATCCAACTCCAATATGCACATCTTCGCTTTCGTGAAAAAATCGATGCACTTAGTCCCATCCAAGTTTGCTAAGTTTGTTATGAAGCTTACCCATCCATGAAAACAAAAAAAAATAACGGAAACATTTCTTGTACCCGTTGTGTTGGCAAACGAACAACCCACTGTTTCTCCTTCGCAAACAACATTCACCCGGGTATCCAACTGCATGTGCTCTCCTGCCTAACTCAAGTTGAAGAGATGTTGATTGCTCTTGTCAACCCCATTATTCAAGTCACCCATGCACATGGTGGCCAACTAAAATATTCCGGCCACACTATTAGCTTTCCTCAAGATATCACTAATATTGTGACCTCTCTTCCTCACATGCTATCAGAACTAGACATCCTTGTTGTAAACAAAACTAGTTATGACAAAAAATCGTACGACTTTTTTGTCAGTAGATCGCGTGTTCATGCAGCATTCCAATTCAAACTACAAAATGATCCATATTACAAAGATGTCCATATTAACCAAAATTCCCTGAATGCTTTTCCTATTGCGCCCACCAACATTTCCAACATGCTACACCATGCCAACACATCTTCCATCCCACTCCAACAAGGAATTCTTGAAAATTGTGATTCTGAACTTCCCCAACCATGCCCATCTGACCTCCACCCATCCTCCTTTGTTGCAAATCTACCAAACTCTCATTCAGAAATAGATGAAATACTTGCCTACATAGAATCCTCCAATCCCTCGCCCATCCATTCACTTCAATGGCCCATCATTGGCCTCTCCCCAATCAATGAATACAACACAGAAGGCCTCTTCTCCATGGCCTTCCCCACCCTCTTCCCCACCGGGTCTACAATGATTAATCAACCAAGAATTGCAAAAGTAGATATGCAAGAAGACGCTTTGCATCTAATACGCTACCATGACAACTGTTTTGCACAACATCCTCGCTTCCGCTACTACTTTTACAACCTCATCATGCGCCATCGCAGCCAAGAAATTGCCTCTGTCTTCATGAAATGAGACCTTTCAAACACCCTTCCAGCAAAAATCGATGACCTTCACCACCACCTTCAACAAATTCCCCCTTCCACCATCCCAGACCAGATTATGCGCTTCGGCTCATCCTTGCGCGGCAGCCGTTCATTCTGGACTAGAGCTAGAGCGAAGCTTGCCGACATGATCATTCAGCAAGGTACCCCTACCATCTTCTTCACACTCAGTGCAGCTGATACCAAATGGCCTGACTTGCATACTACCATGCCTTCCAACCCTCCATCCAATTCACATGAGCAAACTCGATGGAGAATCCAAAACGTTGTTGCAAACCCTCACCATGCATCTCAATACATCCATTTCAGATTCACAATATTCCTCAAAGAAGTGCTACTTAAAGGATTCCTTGTAAAGGATTACTGGTGCAGGTATGCATACTATTCCTTCCATCTCTTACCTTTCATTAACTTCACTTCCACGCATCCATCTTATTTATTTTCCCCTTCTTTTTTTAAGGTATGAATGGCAACGTCGTGGCTCCGAACATATCCATGGTTTCTTATGGCACCTACTATGAACACTTTGGATTGGACCAATGCTTCTACTGTCCGTGCAGCTAAAGAATTCTTCGATGCATACATCACTGCTTGGAACCCTCGTCCCATTCAAAACCGGGCTGTTGGGATAAATCATTCGTCTTTGCAAGACCCATGCCTCCTCCAGACACATGAAATTCTTACAACCAATTAGTTGCAAGACTATGAGAAACTTGTCAATTCTGTTCAAAGACACACAACTTGCCACTCTAGTACATGTTTGCGCAAAATAAATAACAAAACAAGTTGCCTCTATGGAGCCCCATGGGAATTTCGCGACGCATCATCTCTTCACATTGATAATACTGGCCGTAAATTGTACGCCCCTGCTAGAAATGATGACAAACTAAATGTTCACAACACTTATCTTCTTGCAATATAGAGGGAAAACATGGACTTCCAACCAATTCTATCACGCCATGTTGTGTTGAACTACATTTCAAAGTATGCAGCAAAAGCAGAGGCAAAGTCTAAAAGCTACTACCAAATTCTTTCCCGTCTCTCCCAATGTTCCCCACCCAATGCTCCTACTATTACTGTTGTCCGCAAAGTTCTAACCGAAATTGTCGGTGACCGAGACATTGGTGCACAAGAAACATGCCACATGCTGCAAAAACTCCCACTAGTAAAGTGCAGTCGTTCTTTTGTATCCCTCAATGTGAAAAAACAAGTATTCAAACGTGTTTCACAAGAGTTGGATGGCGATCCTCCATCGACAGCTTTCATCGCCTCATACATGCATAGACCACCTGCACTTGAGGATTTTCCTCTTATTGAAGTTGCACACTCTTGGACCTTCTCCTCCCGCTGCAAAAAAACACCTTGGAGACACATCTTCCCTCCTATGGTTGTACGTGTCCTTCCTTGTTACACCTCCATCCCATTGAAAGACTCATCATCCTATGTGGACTTTTGTTGGAGCGAACTCCTTCTATACTGCCCTTTCCGTACCCTCCCTGATGACATCGGCACATCTGACGCAGCCATTGTTGCACACTGGGAACAAACTAGACACACGTATCAGACTTTGCATGTTCACCGCACCCCGATCAACCCTACCCATCCCGACTCTTGTTGTTCATCTCCTGATGCCCCTCCCCATGCCCCCACGCTCGACATGCCTGAATGGAAATTTCTCTCTCAACTCCACCCAAGTAACAACATCCTGCTCAATGAACTTGAAATGCTTGGCCATCGTGACTTTGATGCAAATTATAATTGGGCCGACTCCATTATCCCTTCACAGTTACAAGAAACAACCATCCGCTTCATCAACTTCAACCGCTCCTCCACAAGAGTCCATCAAATCCAAACTCCATGCTCACATTCACTTTCCTCCTTGTCCCCAAGCCAAACCATTGCATTCAATATCATTTTTTCCCACTTCCGCACACACGGAAAAGGATCAATTTTAAAAATGATAATCCAAGGCACTGTTGGTACTGGAAAGTCATTCCTAATTGAGTGCCTAAAAAATGCCTTCCTTGGAAACTCCACCAATGGACCAAACCCCCTCCTCTTGCTTGCTCCAACCGGTGTTGTAGTATTCCACATCAATGCATTGACAATCCACTCTGCTCTTCGCATCCCTGTATCCTCTATGCAACCTTTAGAGGGTCAAGCCCTCCTAAACCTTCAAGAACAGCTCTGAGATGTGAAATACATTCTAATTGATGAAATTAGCTTCATTGGTCCTAAATTGCTTTCTCAAATCGATGATCGCTTGCGGGAGGCATTCCCATCAAATAAAAGAAACCCTTTTGGTGGACATTCTATAATTCTCGTGGGGGACCTTGCCCAACTTCCACCTGTCAGAAACACACCAATGTATGTAGGCACTTCTCATGGTACTACACTATGGCAAAGCTTTGATACCGTGGTTACACTTTCAACATTTTTTCACCAACAAGGAACTAGCCCTGCTCAGGTTTCCTTCCGCGAACTCCTCTCCAACCTTTGCAATGCAACACCCACTATTGATGATTGGAAGCTTCTTATGACACGCTCAAAAACAAACCTTCTTGAAGCCGAGGTCCAGTCATTCTCAAGTTCAATGCATCTATACACAACAAATGAGGTTGTTGACATGCACAATAAAACCATGTTGAAAACACTCAACCAACCAATCGCACGTTCCTATGCTACCCAAAGGAAGGAATTTAGAGGCAACAAACTGGAAGATGAACAACTAGCTGCAAAAATTATCCTTTGCATTGGACAACGAGTTATTCTAACAAGAAACTTGTGGATTGAGGCTGGCCTTGTCAATGGTGCACTCGGCACCTTTCGCGCACTCGTATATGCACCAGCATCTAAGCCACCCGAACTGCCATCATTTGTTGTAGTCGACTTTCTTCACTACAAGGGTCCACCATGGGATCCTTCAAATCCTAAATTTGTACCGATCCCCCCCATAACAAGGGGCTCACGAACACATATACCACTTCGCATGGCATGGGCCTTAACAATCCATAAATCACAAGGCATGACACTAGATAAGGCAACAATTGACATCGGAAACATTGATCGATAGGGTCTCACTTTCACAGCAGTATCAAGAGTTCGTTCGTTAAATGACCTGTGCATCTCCCCTGCTTTCTCCTTCTCTTGCTATTCCCGGATGAAGGAGAACCCTTTCGTCATACGCAGAAAAAAATAAGAGGCTCTACTTGCCTCGAAATCTATTGCTCAAGCTCCTTCAAGCCCCTCTACTATTGGTACCTTACCATCACTATTGTGCTTTCCCATTTGACTATATATTCTTTACATTGTTCACTAACATGCTTTCAATTTCCTTGTAGGAACATAATGGATCGTAGATTTATCTCACAGCTCCAACAATTTTGCAAAGAAATCAAAGAACAAGAAGCTGCACTCCTCAATGTACAGGAGCGGTTCCTACGTCCACCTACTCTGCCTCTTTACCAGTTGCACCCCACAATACAACTACTGCAACGGATAAGAAATTGGATGAATCTCCTCATCCATATTCATGAAAGGGATGCACATAGATAACTCCGAGCATACTATCTTGACAGTGTACCTACTCTGGACATCAAATGGTGCTATCGTTGTCGAGCAACACCTTGTCTATACGACTAGTATTTCCCCCTTGTGGGAAGCCATCTCCAACCACTATGCTACACATGATGCATTTCTGTCAATACATGTTATTTTCTCTTCAAAAAATATACAATACATCTTACTTTATAAACTATTGCTACTCAGAAATTTATGTATATAAAAAAAAATCGCATCCTTACATGTTAGATACATTTTCACGAGCTTCAGCAAAAGACTCATTTCAGTACAACTATTTTTTCTTAACATACATTTCTCTGAACTTTAACAAAAGACCTCTGATGTCCAGCTAGTGACTTTGAAATCACTTTTGGCAATTTTAATGAAGAATCTCTTTTGTATACACCTGCTTATTTTGTGCAAAATATAATGAACATTTCATAGAAACATCAACACAAATTTTAGAAAAAAAATTCCATGAGTTTTGAAATTTCTAATGTTCTATGCTTATATGTCAAGTTCAATAAAGAAGCTTTGTTGGCTGTTGCTAGTTATTTATAGATAATTACTGAACATTTCACTTAATTTCTTGTTCTAAGAGCTACTAATATCAGGTTAAATGTCGTCTCTCTTTTATAATAAAACTATAAATTGTAAAGTCTGTATCTATTTCTGCTGGCAATCCCCAAAGCATTTTAGAACCCCATGAAAGGCATTTTTAAACAATATGATTAACATAAACAAAAAATATAAAATGTAAAAAGTAATCAGTATTTGTGTTAGTGTTAATAAAGAGAGAGAGAATAGAAGTATGTTTGAGGTAGTCCTCAAACAAAATATGAACATGCATACACCAATATTCTTACCTCCCGAGCAGAGCACCAAGCACTTAAAAATTGTTTTACAGGTAATAAAGATCGATTTCAATCCAGCTAACAAAGGACATTATAATTTCTCTAGTGAGTCGAATGTGAAATTGCCATGCCATATGCACCAAATCCCAATATGGATCTAACAGAAACAAGTATGAAGCATATCAGAATCACTGACTTGGTTAAAACATAAAATTCCCTTTCATCAACAACTATTACTGCTAGAATCATTGGTTTCCATTTTCTACCTTGAAGCAATTAGATGTAATTCAAAATCATTTTAAAGTTTTTGAGCCCCATTTCAGAATTAAAATATTACATCAGAGGTTTGTACAATGTTCTGATGCTCAATGACATCTGAACAGCTAGTGATTGTCAAAAGTAGAACAATAAAGAGGACAGCCAAAAATTACAGATGGAGCTGCATGCGCAACTTATACATGCCAATTCTCACCTTTGGAAGGAAAAATGTAGCGAGTAATGCCAGTTGATCTTTTGGTGAGATGACTCCCAAAGTCTTCCAAGAAATTGAATGTTTAAAACCTAAAAGTTTAATACAGCAACTCCCAAAATGCTTTCAACATTATGTTTCGGGAATGGGTGACCTGACAGAATCGATGCGTTCTCTTAGTATAGAAGATTTTGACAGTAAACTCCCATCTCTGTCAAAACTGACTGCATTCCTAACCATTTTTGGAGTCCCTAGAGTTGGACTTGCCCGGTAGCTTGCTCTCAAAGTCGCATCCACAGAATTACAGGACTTGGCCATTGCATTCCTCACAAACTTCTGCGCAGCAGGTGAAAGTAAACTGAAACTGGGACTTGCAGAACCACTACGTGAAGATATAGGAGTACGTGGAGGCTTTTGGAAAAGTCTAGACTTCTCTCTGAGATTACGATATGCATCCCTTGAGAGGTTGAAAGCCTTTACATCTCTGGATGGAGGAAGTGGAATCTTGAAATGAGGGCCATCCCCGACACCCCCAATACCAACAGGGGTATCCTCTGTCTCTAATCTCAATGGAGTTCCTTCTATTTCTCCCCATGTGATCAATGGAGACTCGTCCACTCCAGGAGCCGGTGATGGAGTCCGCACATAGCTGTAGACTACGGTGCCCTTATTTGAATCGTCTTTAGTCGAATCCCCTAATACTAATTGTGGGGTTTTACAGAGATCCTCCAAATCATTCCTTTTTTTCACCCTCTCTGCATCACACTCTGCAAAAGGCCAAGATGCAGGTGTTCCACCTGCAATAGGCGTATAGAGTATGGCCACAGTGTCTTCTTCTTTGGGCCTGGAATCAAGCACCTTTCCATGAAAACGCGTATTCTTTGTATTGACCACTTTTGTCAATGCCTTAACTATGTCTTCCCTTTCCACCTTCGTCAGAGCCGCTTCTTCTCGATTGGAAGAATTGTACATAAGAATATTCTTAGCTGAATATTTCCAGTTCACCAATGTGCTCTTAGGCTGCCCTGAGGTACCAAAACCATCGGTTATCCTATCACTCTCTTTGGCAATCCCCTACTCTGGTTGTGATTTGGCATCATGCAAGTAGCAGTACTTCTCCCTCGTCTTCTCGTTCATTTTGTCAATAATATTTGAAAAACTCTCATTATCCTCACTAGTGTGGTGCTTCAAAAACGCATCCAGAGACATGGAGGTGTCCGCGAGCAACTCATTGTCCGAATCACCAACCGGGTCCAGGCTCAAAGGATGTTGACTAGGAGACCTCATCGACCTAACTGATGACGGTGCCGGAGAAGGGGCAACAAGAGATGCAACAGTTCCAAAGGGATCCACAACCGACGATGTTGGCGTCACAAGGGCTCGATCCTGGCCGACCCTTCCTCGCCTCCTTTCAATAATCTTCAATTGGGCATCATGGATTTGTAATGGATTGCTACTGCGAATGGCTTCAAGCCAATCCAGGCGATCGTGAAGCTTAGACAAATCGAGGAAAAAATCCCTTTCAATGATCTTTTCAAGAACTACAACGTATGTGTCTTCATCTAATATAGTTTCGGGATTTTTCTTCTTCTTGGGACCCGGAGGCCCCATCAGAAAAGCTCTTTTTCCATCATCAAAGGCTTTGCTAAAACTTGAGGGCGAAGGCGCAGGTGAGGGTGAGGCCGAGGGTAATATGTGTCGAGGCGAAATTCCTGGAGATGATAACATTTTGCAATCGCAGAGATTCAAAACAGTGGGGAATTGTGGCTCACAATTGCGTAGGGAAGCAAACACATATAATATTGAAGTTGAATCAACGACTTGGATCATCCGGCTCAGATCCAATGGTCTTGTGGCATCACAAACTAAACACAACTTATGAAAGATAGTGCCCCCGCAAAATGGTTTGGTTTAAACCATTATTTACAAAATCTATGATTATGATGCATTACAGCATCACTTAATATTCTCTCAAGAAACTGCTATAAGTGCTTCCGCAAGCAGTTTTTGCTTTTCAAAACCATGGGTGGTTTTGTCAAAAGGGTGTAACGGTGGGACCCAAAATACACCATTCGTTCTTTTAACTTCCAATCCTTTCGGCGTTCCCTTGCACCACAGGTGCAATTGCTAGTTATATTTAGAATATAATTTGAGATAAAATTGTGATTTTTATTATTATTTAAATTTAATTTGAAATTTATGAATAAATTCTATTAAAAAATAATGCTAATGACTTAAGTAACATATATCAATGAAAAGTGATAAAGAATGGCTTCCATTAGTAAATGCCTATGTAAACACTACATCTAGACTACTAAATTAAGTAAAATAATGCCTTGAATATTAAATTTCCAATGAAAATCACATCAAACTATTATAAGAAATGACTAGTCAAAGAATTAAAACATTAAATTTCCAATGCAAATCACATCAAACAAGTCTAAAATAAAATTATAAGTCAAAGGATAAAAGGTTTGGGTAATGGTTGGAAAAATTTTTTGGAGTGTTGTGTAAATAGGTTACAATTTTATATTGAAAACAATGAAAATAAAAAAATTGGTATGATTTTGAGATTGGATAGAAATTTTTTAAAACCTAGATTATAACTATTAAGATTTTGAGTACTTTCATAATTTTTTCTAATAATTTTTGATACACCTGAATTTATTTAAAAACAATTTAATAAAATTTTGATACTCTTGAATTTATTTAAAAACAATTTAATAAAATTGTAGCCTCCGTAGACAGAATTTTTCTAGGATGTTAAACAGGCGAATTTGAAAAGAGGCGTCAAACCAGGACTGCCGGGTAAAAATTGTATAAGCAAATTCCGACCTGGCACAAAACCCTAAAATACTTGGACTAGTCCTTTTCGGTATTCGTGTTGACCGACGACTAGTTTGTATCGGAGTGAATTGAAAGAATACTCATCCTTAACGAATGGTGTATCATGTATTTGCTGAAACCGTAGAATACAAAGCAGGTGCATTATTTAAATACCTACTCAATTCGATTTTCCTACAGTGTGGGTTTCATAAAGTTCATACCCAGTCCGCATAAGTTTCTGACTACTCTTGTCTGTGCAATGGAGAAACGCAGGTCAGAAATCTTAGCATTCGTTGCTATGTTAATACTGATCAACTCCTGCCATGGACAGAAGAGAGGAGAATGTGTAGAAGAAGAGCGTGTTGCCTTATTAGCTTTCAAAGCCGGTATTGTGGAGGATCCGAGCGGAGCTCTTAAATCATGGACGGGAAATGATTGCTGCAAATGGAACGGTGTATCCTGCGATAACAGTAGCGGTCGAGTGGTGAGCCTCATTCTTAATGGGGATCCCATGAACGAAGGCAACAGCGTTTACATGAGTGGAAGCATATCTGAATCCATTGGGAACCTGTCCTACCTTCGCACCTTTACCCTTATGAGGTGGAAAAATATAAGTGGAAAAATTCCATCGTCTATTTCTCGCCTTTCAGCCTTGAACACTCTTTCTCTGGATAACAACAAACTCACCGGTTCCATTCCTTCTGACATTGGCCAACTCCTCAGGCTCCAGTCGCTGTCTCTCCCCGGAAACTTGCTTGCCGGTCCTATTCCGGAATCCATTGGAAACCTACGGAATTTAACTTCTTTGTACTTGGATTCGAATCGTCTATCGGGTCCCATTCCTTCAAGCATTGGAAATCTGAGGCTCCTGTCCGTGCTGACTCTGAACAACAATACGCTGTCGGGTCCCATTCCGGACTCCATGGGAGATCTGAAGCAGCTAACAACGCTACATATAGAAGATAATTTGCTGACGGGTAAGATTCCACCCTCATTAGGAAATATGTCAATGCTTGCGGAGCTGTTGGCAAGTAACAATCGTTTGAGTGGAAGCATTCCAGAATCACTGGATTTGTTGAGCGCTAATTTTTATAAATTGTCTTTGGATCAGAATCTATTGACAGGATCTATTCCAGCGTCCTTAACGAAATTAACATCTCTTATAACCATTAATCTGTCCCAAAACAAACTCACTGGGAATATCCCCTGTTTTCCCGAGTCCTCCCAGCTTGAAGCCCTTGTTCTGAACAAAAATAGCCTATCTGGTAACATCCCCGCCTGCTTAGGCAATCATCCAAATCTCCACTCGTTGCAGTTATCGTTCAACAATTTCGCAGGCCGACTACCCAGTTCTTTTGGCGGGAATTCAAGCCTCAATTATGTTTCCATTTCAAACAATAAGCTTACTGGTAGCATACCCGAATCGTTGGGTGATATGCCAATTCTGGAATTCCTTGATCTGTCAAATAATCAACTAGAGGGGCCCATTCCAAAGAAGATGGTCCAACTGAAGGGTCTGAGTCAGTTGAATTTGAGCTTCAACCATCTATGTGGCACCATTCCACGAGGCAAGCCGTTGGATTCATTCCCTGCTTCTACATACAGCCATAATGCTTGCCTCTGTGGTTCGCCTCTTTCTCCTTGTCGTTCCCCATGAAAATTTGAGATTGTATGATCCAAGCTATATGAGATTCATTACTAAATAAGAGCTTTTATTGTAAAGCCCCGGCAAATATAGTTTATGAATGAAGTAGCTTTTATTGCGAAGCCCGTGCAAATATAGTTTATGAACCAAGTCCGCTAATATTGTAGCGATCCTGTGTTGAATCCAGGGAATTACTTGTGATATTTTAAGAAAATACTTGTTGGGTGCTCTTTGTATGGTTTAGTTTTTAGTATGGTGATTATTTACTTCAATTTTATTTGATATATTGAAGATGGTAGTTACTGATAAAATTTATTTGATGGGATGTTTAGATTTACCAAATACTGGTTAAGATAAGTAAGGAATTATTTTTTTTCATTTAACACTAAAAATGATTTTGATTTATATTTTATAGAATTTAATCAAATTAATAACTAATATTTTTTAAACAAAATTAATATTAAAAATATTTTTATAAATTAAACTTTTGATCAAAATTGTTATTATGTATTCTCTCTATATATATATAATGATTAATGACATATGGTTTATTGGACATTAATAAACTAAGAGATTAATTATAACTTTTTAATATTTTATTTTACGCTTAAAAATAAGTGAGAAAAGTGTTACTAAATCACTATAGTTTTGTTGAGTTTAAAGATCAAGAAGGTTGGAGTGATAGATTTTTTGAAATGGATAATTTAAGAGAAACTCCTTCAACTCTCTTAGGATTACATAGGTGAAAAGCTCTTTCATCCAATGGCATTTTAGGAATCAACCAATGCCATGTTTCACTATGAAGCTTATGAAAATTAGTTCTAATATTCGAAAAGTTCATTTTCTTCTTAACACTAGTCAAGATAGAGAGAGAATTTTGGTTTTCAAGTTTGGGGTTGATCTCTTCCTTATAATATTGTCTCCAACTCCTTATTTACACAAACTACATATTCTACTTTAAAAACTCTTTTACTTAGAGGAAATAAGATGAATGGATAGATATTTTGAATCTAATGGGAGAAGGAGATATATGTCATGTATGTTTTGAAGACATTTAGGAATTATGCAAACATATTTTTAGAAGAATATCTAAATATGGTAACGGACCTAGACATTCAAACATATCTAGGGTAACTATATTGGCCAATGATAGATTAAGTAGAGTTGAACTAGGTAATTTACTTGAAAGTTTAGAACATGTATTATTGGTACACTTAATGAGCAATTTGATACATTGAAAATCCACAATAAGAAGAAACAAGAGAATGAAACCTTGTCAATCTTTTGTTAAAATTTGTTGATTGTACAAGCATATATATAACTAATGATTTAGCATCAATCAAGAACTATACTAACCCGATCTATAAATATATCCTACAAATGGTTCTTCATTGGGCCATGGGAAGTATGCCCACATTGAGAGCATAAATGTGGCACCTCTCAACTCAAACCAAAAACACGAGCAGGGTTGTGTGGAGTCAATTGTCTAAGGGTGGCCTTAAATCCCTACTATCATAAGTCTAACACACTCCTCTCATAATTATCGTCTGGAAATCACCCTAAATGAACTATGGCACAACACACTTTTTATGAGATATGTTATTGTTGTGTTGGAGTTAACAAGGTGATATAAAAATCTAAGGTGCTTATGGGGCAGGGGTTTGGGCACATGCCTAGGAGTATGTGGGCCTCTCATTGGATTATCGCTAGCAACTGATCAATCTAAGGAAGACTAAGATCAACCCTCTGGAACAAAGGAATTCACATGCATTTCTTTAAAAATGCATGCACATTTTTTATCCACATAATTTAGCAGTCATCGAGGTTCAATAAGTGCCAAAGATAAAATAAAAAGAGTGTGTGCATGCTTTTTAGGAACATTTGCAGATTCCTAAAAAAAATATGCTCACATCATCTCATTGCACCAAAAATTGGGTAGCATCTTCATGCAAGCACCCTATGGTGGATCTTGATGGTAATTTCCATAATTGAGTTTAAAGGGTTCAATTATATTCTAATAGACTAAATCAATTAAAATGTACTCAGATAAGGTCCCCAAACATACAAAATCATGAGATTACACAATGTTGTAGAAAACTAGCTTTCGAACTAGAAAGTTGTAGCAGTAAGGTAATTCACAACAACAGAAAATAACATTCCCAAGACCTATGATAATAAAGTGAAAGATGAAGCAATATAACATGAGTAAAATTGAAATTAAATTCACAACAAATTTATGAAGCGGTAGTCCCTACCAAAAATGTTTGATAAATTAGTTCCTAATTTATTTTATTACACAGAACAGATTCACATAGTGTTGGAAAGGACCAGGTTTTAACTACATGAGGAATTACCGTCTTACTTTCACGTCCGGCATAGGTTTTAAAATGCCTCTCACCATCCTTGCACTATCAACAAATGATGTTAATCATATACATTGATTCTGAAATCCGAGAAAAGTTCCAAAACCCTACACTATCAACAAATGATGTTAATCATATACATTGATTCTCAAACCCCAGAAAAATTCTAAAAGATAGAATATAGAACACAGTGTAAACCAACCCAAACATATCACGATCTCTAGAACCACAACGTTCCAGGAGCCCACGCCAGATAAGAACGCCAAGAAAGTTGTGCAATACAGTACATAATGGCCGTTAGAATTGATATGTGACCACCCATCTAGCACCAAAGGTCACTGACGGGTTGACTCACTTGGCCGCCGGAAATGTTGATAGCCACATCCATGGCTATGAACAAGCTAGGTGCATGCGTGAGAGCCACTGCCACCCAATCGGCAAGTGAGGTAGCATTGTTGCTGGTGACCTTCGCTAGAAAATTAACAAAACAAAAATAGCCTTATCCTCATAAACCAAACAAGCTTATTAAAATGGGAGATTTGTGCTTTAGGGTTTCGAGTTTGTCTTTCTTACCACACGCCATGACATATCCTTCGCCTGGGTACAGATTCAAGCGGTTACCCCTGCAAGTGTACATGTGGCATAATTGCAACATGTGGCATCAATTGCAATAACGTTTCGTGCGGAAAGTTGTCGGGTGATGATGGCTTTAGAAATGTAGTAGCATTATGTATTATGGTTATCTCGTGGTGATGGCTTAGATATGTCATAGCTTTATGTATTATGCATTACAAAGATAAAAAAGAACATTAAAATTTTTCCAAGTAATGCTAAATCGAAATTAGCATTAAACCAACATTGAATTGAAGTTTAAAATTTATTACCCTAATTTTTAATAAAGGCATGCATTTTTCTCCGCAATAAGAGGTTGAATTGAAAAATTTGGTAAAATTTTGGTTGTTCAAATATATATGTCAAAACATTGCATAAAGCATGGCTGGTCATTGCATAAAAAATGATTAGCCAAATCACATTAATGTTGGGTCGAATTAAAACATTCAGTAAAATTTTGGTTGATCAGATATTTATGTCAAAAAATTGAATAAAACATAGTTGGTCATTGCATAAAACATGTTTGGTCAAATCATATGAATACTAGGTGATCGCCTATCGATCACTCGGTAAGAAGAGTAGCTATGAACCCTATAGACCATCCTCATGGAGGTGGGGAAGGAAGAACCCAAATATTTCCCAAGCTTTTCCCCAAGGGCCAATACACTAGGTAAAAGCGTAAAAGAGATTCTTTTTCTTTCCATCTATATTCCGCCAAAGGCAAGGACTAATAAGAGCTTTTATTGTGAAGCCTCAGCAAATATTTTATGATTGAAGTAGCTTTTATTTTGAAGCCCTTGCAAATATTGTTTATGAATGAAGTCTGATAATATTGTAGCGATCCGACAACCATTGCAAGGGTTTCAGGCACAAAAATCTTGTTCAATTGCTTGGGTGTTGTGCTGAGGCGCAGGCAGGTATCGTCATATGTCGATGGATCTATCTATTTGTTGATTATAATATTAATTATGAAAATCTATTGCTGGTAAAATTATTTGATAATGTACTAATTCATCTGGACTTCGAGAATTCCCGCACGCACAGCAAACGTGTCTATGTTGGTTTGAGGTCGCATAGGAGCCATAGTCGCCGCCATGAGCATGCCTGGGGGTGTGGAGCCTTCTCCCACCCCTCCGATTTCATCTGAGGAAGCATTTCGTAGTCTGTTAACGCAGAAAGGGAAGAGTCGTTTGATCCCTGATGTCCCGAAATTCATCAAAAAGCTGGAGGAAATTCCTGAGATCGCCCTGCCAGAGGAACAACCGATAAAAATTGCCCTTGCCCTAGCTGATAGAGGGTTGTTTGGGCAATTTATGGGTCGCTGGCCATCTACAAAAACAACTGACGACTGGATTCAACGCAACTGGAGGTCTCAGCTGAAAAACAATGTGATCTAATACGCGGTCGGAAGAGGCTATTTCATCTTCGAATTCACCACCAAAGAAGATCGGGATCTTGTATTCAGAAATGGTCCGTATTTCATGGGAAATCGGGGTCTATATCTTAATAAATGGACCCCTGACTTCGATGCCTCAGTTGATGTCCCTAAGGAAGTCCCAGTCTGGGTCCGGCTCCCCAACCTCCCAATCCATTGCTGGAGCTTTCATTCCTTGCAGAAGATTGGAAATGGGCTGGGCCGATTCATTGACAAAGCAGATAACAAGGGCCAATACACCTGCACAAGAATCTGTGTTGAAGTCGACTTGGAAGTTGGTCTACCTGAAGCAGTAAAACTTACAGTTGGAGAATGGCACCATTATCAAATGCTAGACTACGAGAAATTGCCTTTCAAATGCAGAACCTGTCATGAACATGGACACTTCCAACGAAATTTCCCAAAAGCCCCAACAGGGGACAAGGTGGAAGAAAAAGGTTGGAAAGAGATCAAAAAGGGCAAGGCTATCCCAAGGCCATCTGAGAAGAAAAATTTTGGGCCATTAGGGAAGCCCCAGACTAAACCAAAGGCCAAAGAAGCTCCAAAAGAAGGCTCCTCCTCAGGTGAAAAGGTGGAAGCCATTGAGACCCAAGAAGAACCAGAAGACCTGTCGAAGAAAGTGAAATAAATTGGTGTAGAAACAATCATCCCTCCAGCATATGAAGATCAAGGGGGAAAAGAAGGTAACGAGGAGCACATAAGTCTTTCCTCTGATTCTGGGGGAGAAACAGAAGAGATAGATTCTGAATCAGATAGCTCGCAAGTCACCCCTATCAAGTCGGCCAGGGGTCGAAAATCCAAGAAGAAACAGAGAGAGGAAAAAACTTATCTGGATGTACTCCAAGGCTCCCATCCGGGCACAAGCATGGCAAGGCTCCAAAAGGAGCCACAACCTCCCAAGCCAGTAAATAATGAAATACGTCTCCTAAAACTGCAGAGGGTTAGGTAGCAGGCTGAAAGAAGAAGCCATGAAAGACATTGTGAAGATGTATTCGCCTGAAATCCTTCTCATCTAGGAGACGAAGCTGGAGGATCTTCTTCTCCTCCAAGCGAGCAAAGATTTCTAGCATAAAGGCCAAGGTAGAGCTGTCAGCACTAGAGGCGCCTCTGGTGGGATTGCCTCCTTCTAGGATAGCTTCATTTATGATTAGATTCATGAAGATTGTTGCCCCCACTGGATTTTCACTAAGCTTCTTCACAAAGAATCTAGCCATCAAGTAAGTATGTTCAATCTATATGCTCCGGTCTTACCAGTTGAGAAAAAAATTTGTTGGGACTTGCTCCAGTCCTATCTTTTATTGCACAAACCAAAAAACATTATTATTGCAGGTGATATGAATGTTACTCTAGCTGTAGAAGAGAAAAAGGGTGGCTCCCCGGTCAGGGATCCAGCTAGAGAATGGGTTGAAGACCTTATGTTGGGCTAGGATCTGGAGGATATCAATCCCACATCTGGGAAATTCACCTGGTCCAACAAAAGGATAGGCCCCAGCCATATTGCTGCTCGTTTGGACAGATTCCTCGTCCAAACCTCTTTCTTGACAAGATGTCTAATGGCCACCTCTAAAATCTTGCCGAACTACACTTCTGATCATAAACCCATTCTGCTTGAGCTCTCCCTGGATGGAAACCTTGGCCCCATTCCCTTTCGATTCAGTCATCTGTGGATTCAGTAGGATGGTTTCCAGGAGGTGGTCTAAGAGGCCTGGAACCAGCAAGTCCAAGGTTCTCCATTCTTTGTGTGGGAAGAAAAATTGAGAGGTCTTAAACAAGGGCTCAAGGAGTGGGCTAAAAGATTGAAAACTCCCTCCTCCAAAATAATGGAGACTCTTGACAGCCTTGTTGTCCATCAATTAGCAATGGAGAAATCCGCTGTAACTCAAAGCCTCATTCAAAAAAAAGTTGAACTGCAAAAAGATTTCCATAGAGAAAGTAGGGAAGAAGAAGAGTTATGGAGACAGAAGTCCAGAAATATTTGGTTACATGCTGGAGACAAAAATACAAGCTTCTTCCATAAGCAAGTTGAAGCACGCAAGAACTTCAAAACAGTAAACAAAATTCATTATCAAAACAATGTGGTTAAAGATTTTGAAGGCATAAAGAGAGCAGCCCACTCTTTCTTCAAAGACCTTTACTCTACTCTTGAGGACCCTCCTATCGATCCTCATGCCTATCCGTTTGAACTAATTCCTCACTGTGTTCAAGATTCTGATAATTCTATACTGACTGCTCCGATTAGCATGAATGAGCTCAAAAAAGCTTTGGATTGCATGGAACCGGATAAAGCTCCTGGCCCTGATGGGTTCACAGTAAGGTTCTATCAGACTTGCTAGCCCACAATCAAAAAATATCTTCTGAGAATGGTCAGGAAATCTCAGTCTTGTGTCAAGATTGGAGGCAGCATAAACTCGGCCTTCCTTGCCTTGATCCCGAAAGAGAAAGGCGCCTCCGATTTTAGCAGATTTCGGCCCATCTCTTTATGTAATACCAGTTATAAGATGGTTACCAAAATCATAGCCATTCGCCTCAATAAAATTCTGCCAGTCATTATACCTGAAAATCAAGGATGATTCATCAAAGGGAGAAAGATTCTGGATAATATTGTGCTGGTGCAAGAAGCGGTCCATTCAAGCTTTCACCGAAATGAGAAAGGTATGGTGATTAAGCTCGATTTAGAAAACGCATTTGATAGGGTGAGACATGATTTCTTGTTTACTGTGATGAAGAAATTGGGCTTCTCAATAGCCATCATAAATTGGGTAAAAGCCTGTATAGCCACCCCTTGGATAGCGCTATTGGTTAATGGTCGATCAACAAATTTCTTCCAAGCCTGAAGGGGACTAAGACAAGGTTTCCCTTTGTCCCCACTCCTTTATGCTATTCAAACCTCAGTGCTCAGCTCCTAGCTAGCCCATAGTCAACATATCCAATCTCTGCCAGGCCTTAGAATGGCACACAACACCAAAGACATAAACCATGCCCAGTTCACGGATGATACAATATTGCTTGGAGGAGCTAGCATAAATTCTGCAAGGTCCTTCAAGATGGAGCTGGACATTTATAGGGAGGTCTCGGGCAGCAAGAGAAACTATCTAAAAATCACAATCTATGGCTGGAATTGCTCGATCAAGGAATTGACAGACATAGCAAGGCTCTTAGAAATGGAAGGAACCCGGGCCTGGGAGTCATTTAAATATATGGGGATCCCAATCTTCAAATCTAAACCTAAAGTAGCCCACTAGATGCCCCTGCTAGACAAGCTAAAACTCAGAATTCAAGCTTGGGGAGCCTCATGGTTGAATAATGTTGGGAAGGTAATCCTTATGAAATTTGTTCTCATAAGTCTGCCATTATATCAGCATTCCATCCTTCTTGCCCCTAAAACCTTTATCAGTAAAATGGATGGTCTACTGAGAAGATTTCTGTGGGAAGGGGGGAAAAATAATGAAAGAAGTCTTCATTTAGTTAACTGGGACACTCTTAAGAAGCCATTATTGGAAGGAGGTCTCCAAATGCGTGATCTGGCTGCCCAAAACCTTGCTCTGGGCTCCAAGCTCCTTTGGAAAATCGTCTCTAGAAAATCTAATTGGAGTAAAAGAGTTCTGTGGAAAAAATATTTTCATGGGCAGCATCTGAGGTGCTTGGATCAGCCTCCAATAACAACCAAATGATCTCCAGTTTTCAAACTCTGTCTCTCTACTTTGGAGCACTTCAGCCATAAGCTTTACTGGATCCCAGGTAATGGGAGAAAAATAGGAATTTGGGATGATCCGATCCTAGGTGATCAGCCTTTGAACCAGATGGATGAACTCGTAAATATTAAAACTTGGCTTCAGGCCTACAATTTGAATACCCTTTGGGACATCTCCAACAGGACGGATGATGCAAGAAGTCTTTGGGACAGTTGGAATCTAGGGGAGGTCCCTCAATGGCTGGAAGGAGAAGCCATGTTATTGCTGGACTTGCTCCAAGGAAAAGATCCATCAAAGGCTACTTCCAAGGACAAACGAGGGTGGGGCTCACTCTCAGGCTCATACTTAACTTCTGAGGGTTACAAAAGTATGATGGTTGTCCCAAATGTTCCTCCGGATCCAACTCAATGGAAATTTATTTGGGCCTTTCCCTCTCTTCCCAAAGTTGACTTCTTCTGCTGGAAGTTGGCACATAAAAGTATCCTCACTAGAGATAATCTGTGAAGGCGCGGAATGGAAGGTCCCTCCAGGTGCCCCCTATGTGTGTCAGATGAAGAAACGGCTAATCACCTATTTTTGATGTGCCCCTTTGCTCAAGAATTTTGGAGAGGTGTCCTAATGCTAGGATCTGACAAAGTTGAGCTCCCCGGAAATATTCCAAATCTTCTTCGAAACTAGGAAAAATTATCTTCGTTCTGCCTCTCCAAAAAAAGCCTTCTCAAGACTGGCTGGATGTGGATTCCCAAGTTTATATGCTGGAAACTGTGGCTAGAGAGGAACAATAGAATTTTCAGGGATGAGAGTTGTAACCCTGGGAGAGTTATCACTAAAATCAAAGCTCTCTTGGGTGAGGTATTAGAATCCAACTCTACCATCAGAAACGTAATGGTCCTGGACAGCGAGGAGGATAACTGGCTAAATGAGCTTGTTCCAAACCATAAGAACAGCCCCATTCCTCCTTCAATTGCCCTTTCTAATTGGGAAATCCATCTGGATGAGCAGGAGTTCGTTAAGTGGAGATCTGCCCTGGATGACCACTATATTTTCTTCGACGGGGCCTCTAAAGGTAACCCTAGTGCAGTGGGCGACAGTGGAGTTATCCTGAGTCCTGGTGGTTCAACAGAGATGCGGTTTGCTTGGGGTCTGGGAATTGAAACTAACAATAGAGCGAAGGCTCTTGCTCTGTGGCAGGGTCTAAATCTGGCGATCAAGAGGAATTTCCTTTATATCTCTACCTTTGGAGACTCTAGGATGATTACTCAGGCTATGAAATCCCATAAGAACCCTGCTCAGGTTCATTTAGCCCCCATTCTCAAAAAAATCAGGCTTATCCTACCCAGGTTCCACAAAATCTCTTTCTATCATATTCTAAGGAACTTGAACTCTCAGGCGGACTTGGAAGCCAACCTTGGCTCTCTCTGGAGTAGGAGATCTCTGTCAGTAAACAATGTTGAATCAATCTGCAACATTCCTTAAATCTTTTGAAGACTGGCTCTCATTAACTTTGGGCATTCCTCTGTTTCAATTTTCTATCAATAATCCAGCACTCCTGGATCGGACCAATTCGAGCAGACAGTCACTAAGGATCATGGACTCTTCTTTAAAAACACATACAGATCGATCTCCCCTCAAGTTCGACCTCCGTCCCCTATTAGATCTCATCGTTGTCCCAATTTCTAATCTGTTGGGCAGGTTCTGGGCAGATTTCGAAGACAACACCAATGGCAGTTGCAGAATCGCCATGACTGCACTGCATATGGGATCTGCAAGCATAGCCGGCCGGAGCGATGGATCACCTCTTGGAAAATTAAGAAGCAATGCTAAGAATCTGCAAGCTAACGCGGAGGAAAATCAAGATGCCCCTCAAATTCAAGCTCCAGCGCATGCCCATGATCCTTTCTGCAATCTCAGTGTAGCTCCTCTAGCTGATCTATCCATCGCAAGACGCTCTCTCCTTGGCGTTCTCAAACCTTGTAACAAGAAAAGCAGTCTCAATCGCTGTAAATCAAAAAGCGACCTCAGTCAAAGTAGCCCTGTAACAGCCTGCGGCAACTGTTTTATTGCCATCTAAATAAAAATTAACCATTGTTGTCAAAAAAAAAAAATATTGTAACGATCCTGTTTTGACTCCACGGAATTCTGTCTTTTATTTTATTTGTGATATTTTGTTAATTAAAATAATTTATATTTTAAGAAAGTAATTTGTACTTTAAGAAAATACTTGTTGGTTGCTCTTTGTAGGGTTTACTTGATTATTTATTTAAATTTTGTTTGATCTTTTGAGGATGGTAGTTATTGATAAAGGATAACATATTTTTGATGGGATGTTGAGATTTACGCAACACTAGTTAAGATAAGTAAGGAATTCATTTTTTTCATTCAAGGGTTTACTTGATTATTTATTTAAATTTTGTTTGATCTTTTGAGGATGGTAGTTATTGATAAAGGATAACATATATTTGATGGGATGTTTAGATTTACGCAACACTGGTTAAGATAAGTAAGGAATTTATTTTTTTCATTCAAACACTAAAAATATTTTATATTATTTAATCAAGTTAATAATCAATATTTTATTAATTAAAAATGTGTTAATATGGATTCTCCAAACCCACTTGTGTGATATATATATATATATATATATATATGAATATGAAAATTATTTAAATCTCTATATGTACAAATAAATTATACATGTTAGAATAAAAATTATTATTCAAATAAGTTTTATTATTTATCACGTTTATAGAACTTTATGTAGGTAAGAGATTAATCATATATTTTTTAATATTTTATTTTTATATTAAAAAAAATGAGAGAAGTGTTCCCAAATCATTATAATTTTATTAAGTTAAAAGACCAAAAAGGTTGATAGTATGACAACCATTTTGAAAATTAGATGTAATGTGAGTATAAGATAGAGAATCTATGCGAAATTGTTTTCACTTTCAACCATTTGAGAATGGCACATGTGACAAACCTTTTTATCCCATGGTGTTTTGGGAATAACCAATGCCTATTTTCACTATCAATATCATGAAAAGTAGCTCTAATATTGGAAAAGGTCATTTTATTCTTAACACTAGTCAGGACAAATAGATAATTGTGGCTTTGGAGATTGGGGTTGATCAACTCCTTATAATATTGTACTTTCATTTTTCCCTCCAACTCCTTATTTTCTCAATTTCTCCTTAAATTTAGGAGTAATAATATTTTAAATATTATCCGAATTTTCCAATGTGATATCCTCACTTATTCCCCAATTTTCTAGCCAAGACCGTTTGCCACCCTCACTTGAGCTAAAGGTGGGAGTTTTGGCTAGAGTTAGAAGCAAGTTTAGGAAACCTCTTGGCATCCATGATGTATAACTTCACCTTATACATAAGATACCTAGTCATAGTTATGTATTAAATGAGGGGAATGCTTGCTTCAATGAGGAGCATAGAGTACTGATTATTTCTTTTAATTTTGAGGTTGTAGGTTATAAATTTCCTTTGGATTTCTTCAATATTCCTCCATGACTCTCTACATATACTACAACCCTAAGCCTCACATCTGTAATTTAAATAACAATAGTGATGAGAGTCTCAAACATGAGCATTTTTTTCTATCTCAAATCCCAAGGTTCACTAACTTACAATTGTTTTCAAGCCCATAGTAAGATTTCCAACCTCAACTTATCATTGTCTCAATTCTATAATTCCAATTGAGCTTATTATGGATGTTGATTCATAGATATTTGTATGAAGGAATTTCCTCCAAGGAGTTGTCATAAATGAAAGTATCATAGGTGATCTTTTTGGATTTGATTATCATGACTCTAGTTTTATTGGTATTTGAAGTCATGTCCATCTTGGACTAAAAATGTTGTGGGAGTTTATGTTGCTTGCCATGATCATAATAACCCCTCACTAAAAGAACAATATTTTTTGTATAAAGGATAAGAGTTGAGTCATAACCATACAACTAAGTGTTGATTTGTGTAGCTTGGAAGGTACTCCAACCCTAGGTTTTGTGGGAAAAGACACAAGCTCGAGCCTTTGTACCCAAATGCGTGGGCACAAAAAAAGTAATATACTCATTATTTAATAATTTCTGCATGTGGAGCATACTTAAATGACCAAGGGTGACCTAAGGTGGCCATGAAGGGATGAAATGAATAAATATTAATTTCCTTAAGATAGTTTGGGTTTCATGAAGAAAAACCAAGTTGATTAGGGTTAAGTCATAACTCTTGAGGGCTAGTTATTTCCTTCATAGAATATTATAAGTAGGAAGCGTTGAGACTCATTTTATCACTCATTCAAAAGTGAATGAAAATCATAAGAAAACAATAAAAACTGTTACAGAATGCAAAATATAAAGTTATATGGGACAGGAGAACATGTAATGTTATATTTTTGTCTCAAGTTCTAGTGCATGGCGAAGGAGGAGAGTTGATCGAAGTTTTGTTGTTGTTTCACATATTGATTCAAGGCTTGATATTATGTGTTTTGGCGGGAGGTTCTCCTGGAGTTTAGTGAGGGAACGAGCCCTAAATTATGTGGAAAAAGGAAGCCACAAGGTTTGGTACCACAATAGATTTAAGGGTCGAGTTTTCTTGTCCATAAACGAAGGAAGATACCTAAGGCTAGGACCTTTAGTAACCCCATATCCGTGTTAGAAGGTTGGACTATGAAAGCCACATGAGATAAGGTTTTGAGCGTGTAATGGAGAAGTAATCTCATACATAGGTCGAGAATCTCAAAGGTTGTGTTGAACAAAATAAAGGAGGACATAAGGTATGTGTGTATAGTTTTATGTTGATGAATGCTAATGTGGATAGGTTTTTCAATAAGGATTATTGACAACAATTGAACAAGCCCTAGTTTAATTCTTCTTCAATGAGGCATTGACCTTAAGGGTCTTTCCTAAATTCGGTATTGAAATTTCTCAAGAATGGGAGGATGAGACCCTAAGTGAAGAGAAGTAAAATCACACAATTTTATGGGTAGTATGGTATTTAAATGGGATACATTCAACCTTAGAGAATGAGTTGTTGTATTACAATTAAAGGATCATACAGTGAAGGAAGATGAGGTATTTTCAAGGTTTGAAAAAAAATCAAACCTTTAGTGACCCCATACACATGTTAGAAGGTTGGACTATGAAATCCACAGGAGATAAGGTTATGAGCATGTAATGGAGAATTAATCTGGTACATAGGCCGAGAATCTCAAAGGTTGTGCTAAACAAAATAAACGAGGACATAAGGTATGTGTGTATATTTTTATGTTGATGAATGCTAAGGTGGATAGGCTTGCCAATAAGGCTTATTGACAACACTTGAACAAGCCCTAGTTTAGGGCTCATTCAATGATACATTGACCTTAAGGGTCTTTCCTAAATTCAATATTGAAATTTCTCAAGAATGGGAGGATGAGCTCCTAAGTGAAGAGAAGTATAACCACAAAATTTTGTGGGTAGTATGGTATTGAAGTGGGCCACATTCAACCTATGTATAAAAATTAAAGGATCATACAGTGAAGGAAGATGAGGTATTTTCAAGGTTTGAACAGAAATCATTGAGAATCCATAGTTCAGTGAATAGGTAGCAGACTCATCACTGATAAAAGGGTTGTGCATGGATGTCTAAGAATAATGTATTTTTGAAATATTAGTGGTATTCTCAGGAAAACTTAGATTAGTCAATGATGGACTATGTGAGGGAAGATTTGATGGCACACTAGGATCAACATTCTGCATTTATAGAAGTTTGACAAGTGCATTATTCTACAAGGCCTTATGATAGTGATCTTGGAGCAACTAAGACATTGTGTGATGGAAGTTGAGTTTTGTTCACAAATGAAGTTGTGAACAATGATTCTCGCATGTGATATGTAGTGTCTAAAATATATCAAGTACAATGTTAATGGAAGGAGCAAATCCATTGTTAGGAGGCATAGTGTTGGAGATCTAATACAACTGATGTAAGGAGACATAGTTTTCACAAGAGAAAAGTTCTAGAAAACCCAATGAGAAGACATCTTAGTGGAGAAAGAGGGTTTCTAATGGGAATATCTATTGGTCAAAATTCAGTGACACAAAAAGAGAATTTATCATTCATAAATTGGTAGGTTAGATAATTGAATATGGAGTTACAGTGATTAGGAGATGGGGAGGAAAATTACTTGCAAGATGCGTTCAAGGTATGTGGACTATGGATGCTAACCATCAACAAGTAGGTTAGGTGTACCTTTTTCAGGGTAGATTGGTGGTTATATTTGTTGACACCATGCCCTAGTCGTGTCCTTGTAGTATGGTTGTATGTAAGTGCCATGATCCCTAGTACGGAAGCCCTAAGACTTTTTTATTAAATATTTGTAATATAAAATGTAGTGGGGTAAAAATTTTAACATTCTCATGTGCACTAGTTGATTCACTCATATATGTATTTCCCATTGTACATAGTAGAAAACCCAATTCAGCTAAGGCTAAGTCATGACCCTTGATGACTAGTTATTTCCATCATATAATGTTATAAGAAGGAAGCAGTGAGACTCATTTTATTATTCGTCCACAAGTGCATTCATCATAAGGAAACAAGCCCAGGATCCGTATACCTTAGAAGATTGAGCTGGATAGGAGTGGAGAACATGTGATGTTCTTGTTTTGTCTCAAGTTCTAGTTCAAATCAAAGGAGGAGAGTTGGAAGAAGTTCTTAACTTTTTGGCATGTTGATTTTGGGTTGTAAATTTTATATTTTGGCATGAGGTTATTTTGAAGTTTCGTGAGGGAAAATGTAATATCCCTATTTTTACTGCTTTTATTAGGCAGTTAAACAATCCTAAAGGTCAAGTGGACCCAAAGGAAAACCATTATTGTGGACATATTTTATTATTTTAAATTTAATGAAAATAGAAATTGAATTATTGTGCAAATAATAGAGTATAATTAGATATCAGGAATCCAAGTCCATGAGGATGGATAAGATTCCAAAGACTTTCCTAGATTCTCCAAAAAATACTTGGAGAAAATAAATTAAATTTAAATATTATATTGGAGATAAAAATCTAAAAAATATACCTCAGTAAAGTGGAAAGTTACTGGGAAGAGGTGGAATAAAACTAGAAAGAGAAAAAAACTAGTTTTAAAGTACTTTTGTGGAAAAAACAAAAGGAAAGACTAGGAAAAAAGGAAAATATTTTCATGATTAACTGGACGCACTTATGGAAACAAGCTGATGGCAAAGAAGGCTTAAATAATACATTCTTCAGTATATAAAAGGTTGTCTACACGTGGAAGGAATTGGTCTTTGCTCGAGGGGAACTGTGGAGAGAGAGCTCAAGGTTGGGTGGAAAATAGTCTTACGAGAATTGGTATGCACAAATTATTTAATTCGATTTTATTATTGTGTTATTATGATGAAACTTATATATGTGATGGGTTAGATAGAAATATTTGTGATAAATTTTATTCTATTTTGTTAAGTAGTATTATAATTTTCTGTTAGTGGTAAATTACAAGGTTTGATGTATCTAACAGAACCTACTATAACAGATATATTCTGGTCCTGTATAGTTACACAAACAATTATAAGAATTATACCAACTCTTAGAATGTCTAAACCTTTATAACAGGTTTAAATCTGAGGTTAGGTTGGTAATATTATTATTATATACACAGAAAATTAGATAAATACATGGGAAGGAAAGTAAATCTAGTGTATTTATCAATTTAGCTATAATAACATAAATCTAAAACTTATACAGAATGAGGAAATCATGTTCTCTTACTAAACATGAAATGAGGAATTTCATAACATATCTTCTATTGTAACATATATAAAATATTTAGATATTTACATAAACCATAGTATTATCCAAGAAATGAAACAAAGATTAAACAACACATAATACATGCAGAATAGTAAACATCGTTTAACCTTTGGAAATAAAAGTATATTGTATTATACTGAAACAAAGTAAGTCTCAAGAATTCTATGTACATAAATGTTAATTAAATATTCTCATAAGATTTAGACAGAGTCCGGGATTCAATCCCATGATTACAACCAAATTATCACTTTGAAAATTGTTTATAATACAAATAGAGCAAGTCCTTAAAGAATTTTGGACCAACCTGTGCAGATAAAATAAAATTTATTGTCAATGTATGACTTATAGAATTATAACATTGATGTATAATTGAGTAGAAAAGAAAAAATATTACCTGCACATAAACAAATTAAGCTAAATTAAGGAATGTCCTTAGATTCAAGAAAGTAGTGAATATTTAAAGAAATGATGTGGGTAATTAAATATAGAAATATTACCTAAGTAGTTGAAAAAGAGCAGGAAAGTAAGTCTGCATATACAAAATCTGGAAAACAATTAAACTGGGAATAAGAGGAATATAATAGTAAGAAGAAATTACTACAAAGAGAGGGAAAAGGATTACCTGAATTATTTTTAGCAGAGTGCTTGACAAACTCTAAGGGACTGTGGAAAAATTTGTATTCCTCTATAAATTATTGACAAATGTCATCAGATCCTATTATGTACAATTAATTATATCAAAATAAATATCAGAAAATTTTACAGGCTATCAATATTTAATAATGTGGTGTGAGATTCAGTTAGAATAAATGAAAAGGAGTGTAATTTCCTACACCTGAGAAAGGTTGGATAATTTGAGAACAAAAAATATTCTCAAATCCTCATCAGTGCACGATGAGTTGAAGTCAACTCATAAATCGAAATTGTGAAGAGAAAACAAATATCGATAGGAATTTTTATTTAACTCTTAAATCGTAATTATGAATATATAGAGAGCATCCTAGATCTGTAAGGATTTATCAAATGTAGCCAGGGTCAATGACGAATGAAGAGATACATTCATATATTCTGGAAAAAAAATAAAAATTAAGTGCCAAACGAATGATAGTTTAAATGTAGAAATCTCGGAATGAAATTGAGAAAAAATTTATATTATATAATGCAGTATATTCACTGAGCACAAACCTTATGTCTATTAAAGAAGGGTATGAATGCCAAAATTTACGTTGGATTCTCAAAATAGAGAAGAGCGAGGTGATTTAATGAAAACCATATTCTAACAAAAACCCATATAATTATTTAACAAAAGGTTGTTGATACACATTAAAAAGATGCAGAGAGAATTTGGAATAAAAAGAGTCATACTTGGAGAGGCATTTTTATGTCGAGAAGAAAAACGATTTGGTAGGAATACTCGTAGAGGGAAATTCCTCCTTACTTTCGGTCAAGCCGTAGGTGAAGGATACATTGTAACGAAGGTAATCTCCAAACTGCATCCAAAACAAAAACAAGGAAATATTATTACAAAGAGTCAAAATATGAATAACATGAAGGTAACCATAAACAAAGGACATAGATAAACTATTATCGATGTCATACATCGAAACTCTGGAATGGAAACGATACCAAAAATACCCTAATATAATTATGAACAATTTGAAATTTCATTAAGCTCGAATTTATGCTGTAAGTGGGTGAATTTCTCACTTAGTATACATCGAGGAACAGTTACATTACGGATTTCCAGCACTTCGAAGAATATTGGCAATGATACTCCTTCAAAAAAGTCAACCCCTGTAACAAAACGAACATGTTGCAACCACAGTGAGTACATATGTATCAATTGCAGAGCATAATCATTTGAAAAAACTAATTTGAAAAGTAAAATACATAACAGATATTTCATATAAAAAACGTTGCATTACCTGATGAAGACATGCAAGTATTTCCTTTTGAAAACGTATCAAAAACCATGGACCTTTTGCGTCATGGGTCTGGCAAGAAAAAATGAAAGGCATGGAAACCTTTGAGAGGAGGGTTTGCAGAAGAACCAGAGCTAGAACAAAAACAAATACAGTGCCAAAATAATGAGCAAACAATATTAGGGCAGAATAAGAGTTAAGTTGAAACAACGATATGATTCATTTGTAACCATCCATGTGGAGTGGATCAAAGTGAAGAAATTAAATCTGGAGTGTATCTGTTGCTTATCAAATTTAGAATCTGATCTCCTCTATTTTTCCATCACACATGCATTAAAAAAAAAAAAAAAAAATCTTCAAAAGAGCTTTTCCTGCTCTGATACCAAAATGACGCAGCCAAGGTTGCGTTTACCCACATCTACACATATAAAATGTGTTTTCAAATTTAAAACCCCAAATAAATCTCAGACAGGGGTAACCTTCATAAGCGGAAGTTGTTTCCCTTTTTATATCCTATGGTTATAAACCATATACCAAAACCCATTTCATGAAATTCGAATCAATATTCGACTTTGCATTAAAACCCAAAGTATCATCACACACACACACACACATATATATAATGGCCCATGGTTACCAACTCACCTTTAAACAGTGACTATGGGTAATTTATTTAATACCATATTAAATATTTCTTTAATATGCCTTCCACCAATCCTTTACCTTTAACAAACTCAAAGATGACTCGAATTTCACTCTTGGTTACAAAACCAAGTGTCGACAAATGTTATATTTGCCCCACAGCTTTCCAACAAACTTATCCACCAATGATCTATCCGCTCTCATCAAATCAACGACAATCACATACCATCAAACACGATGTTTAAGGTTTAAACTTATGTTATTTCAAACATACCTTTTTCATTGTCAGTCCACACCTTTCGTTAACCTCTGCTTTACTTCTGATGTGAACACCGTCAGATCTTTGCCTCCTTTGATCGGATGGCTATCGCATAAAATTAAGCCCAACAACTTATCATTCCAAACTAATGTGAAATAGGTGGTATTGCTTTGTGACATGTCACTTCTGGAGGTCTATCGCGTAAATTTCTTCAATACCGCTTACCCTTCTCAACCTATGCAAAAACCATTTGCTGGTTTCCTAAAACCAGATTCAAATTCTTCGCTCCTTTGCACCATTTTGATTCGTGTTTTCGCTTGCTATTCATGATTTCTTGCACATGTTTAGATCAATGGTATTTCATAGAATGGATTTCATTCCATTCGATTATTTTGCATAGATCCCCCACAACTGAATTTGATTGAATTCAAATCCCTTCCTCAGTAACACCTGTCATCCAAATATCATCACTGTTTATTCAGTAACCATAGAAATTCCATTTAAGGAGAGAAGATCCATACACATCTGGAACATATGATTCCTATTCCAATTGCTGGTTCTTAAATGATATACTTAAGATATCGATTTGAGAGATCATTTCCTCTTCTGTCTCATCGATCCATTCTGTGATCGATACACACAATTTCAAAATCACAATTCAATATTAAACACACAAACTCATACAATCAACAATCCTATAACCCAATATAAAATTGACGGACTTCCTTTGATTCTATCAATTTCACCTGCAAGCCATATAACTCAGAAATGAAATACGAACTCAGAAAATTGAGTTCTTTGTATTAACACACAATAATTACATAGGAAATTCTTCCTCTGGCCTGATCTTCTGTATCAGTGGCCTTTTCCCTATTCTGCCTGTAGCCTTACAATTAAAAATCTACCTCTCTATCTCTATCCAACTTTTTTAATGCCTTGAGTCTTATCATTTTTTATACAAAAGGTTCTGAAACTATTTTTGGTTTCAGATCCTTCATCCTCTCAACAAAACCCTGAATATCCTCTAATTCCTCATTTGCCTCAACTCACCCCTAAGGATCATATTTCATCCACAAAATAATGAAACCAATTATAATTTAGGATTTACCATTAATTCCTAAATCTCTTAATCTCTATGCACTCTCAACTAGCCTAATTCTCTCATGTTCTCCAACATTCGAGAACATTTACAAAATTCCTCACAATATTTAATTAATTCTCATTAAAATCACTCAAAACATATAAGAAACCAACTCCCTTGAAAACACAAAAACCCCCAAGTCTATTAAAATACAAAGAGATTTCTGAGCCTAATGCTCCTGCATCAAATTGGAATTTTATGAGTTTAGGAGTCCATTAAACATATAAATGGAGCATGAACATAAAACCCGAGCAAGAGGCTTAAATGCTCAAAAGACCAACTTTGTGGCCAACATGGCCATTGCGATAATCCCCCACACCTCACTCATCCCTAAGGGAATGGAAAAGATACTCTAGAGTGCTAAAGGCGATGTCACAATTAGTAAGGTCATGTTCCATTTATTCATTCAATATTTCTGGATGAGTGAAAACCCTCAAAAATTATGAAAATAAGTATAATTTACTTTAAAAATGTATGATTCATGCGAAGAAATTATTTTAAAAAAATTGTATATATTGTACAAGGAGTGAAATAAGAAAATACTCTGTGATATGCTCACACTAGAAAATTTGGCGGAATTTCCGACGGCCAATTCGTCGCTATTCCGACACATAGTCGTCGCAAGAGCGATAGTTCGAGGGCGGGCAAAACGTGGTTTTCCATACCGTCGCAGTTCCGACGCACTTAAAAAGTGTCGCACTATCGACACTTTTTCCGTCGCTTCCAAACAAGCGTCGCTCTTCCGACGTTTCCCAAACCTTCGCACTTCCGACGTTTGTAAAATGTCGCACTTCCGACGAAATGTGGTCTGACGTATTGAATGTCACTCTTCCAATGTTTGTAAACTATCGCAATTCCGACGAAATGTGGTCCGACTTTTTGAACGTTTCTCTTCCGACGTTTGTAAACTGTCGCAATTCCGACGCAATGTGGTCCAACGTTTTGGACGTCGCTCTTCCGACGTTTGTAAAATGTCGCAATTATGACGAAATGTGGTCTGAAGTTTTGAACGTCGCTCTTCTGGCATTTGTAAACTGGCGCAATTCCGACGAAATGTGGTCCGACGTTTTGAACGTCGCTCGTCCGACATTTTTATACTGTCGCTCTTCCGACGTTTTTAAGCTATTGCAATTCCGACGTTTACAAGGCATCAGTATACCGACGGAGGGTTCAATTTAAAAAAAAAAAAAAAATGAAACTTTAAAAGAGGAAAAACGTTGTTTTGAATATATTATATAAAGTAAAACAGTCCATGAAGTCATTACATTTTTTCATTTGAAGATTGGAACCCAAATATCCATCCAGAAAATTGGAAGTCCCACCCCAGACAATGATAGAAAAATACCCCATGTCACATACAGGGACATGATATAAAACCCAGTAACGGTCCACATGGAGATTATCGACAATCTAAGAAAGCATCCAAATTAATATGCCCAAGGCATCTATAAGAAAGTGAAATAGCAGTATGTAGAATAGTAAAACAACAGATAGAGTACCGACGCCCATTGTTCCAAATACAAATTAAAGTACCCAAAATCCTTGAACAGAGAAAAACGCTAATCATGTGAGGAGTGTGATATGTCCAAAATATAAAAAGACCATCAGACCATATCAATAAACCAGCAACATAGACCAGCATCGCTAGTTTTGAAGGCAGAGTGATAAACAATAATCATTTTTTTTTTCACAAGAGATAAAAAGTTGTTTTGAATATATTATATGAAGTAAAATAGTCCATGAAGTCATTACATTTTCACATGTGAAGATTGGAACCCAAATATCCATCCAGAAAAGTGGAAGTCCCACCCCAGACAATGATAGAAAAATACCCCATGTCACATACAACGACTTGATATAAAACCCAGTAACGGTCCATATGGAGATTATCGACAATCTGAGAAAGCATCCAAATATGCCCAAGGCATCTATAAGAAAGTGAAATAGCAGTATGTAGAATAGTAAAGCAACAGATAGAGTACCGACGTCCATTGTTCCAAATACAAATTAAAGTACCCAAAATCCTTGAACATAGAAAAACACTAATCATGTGAGGAGTGTGATATGTCCAAAATATAAAAAGACCATCAGACCATATCAATAAACCAGCAACATAGACCAGCATCGCTAGTTTTGAAGGCAGAGTGATAAACATTAATCATTTTTTTTTTCACAAGAGAAAAACGTTGTTTTGAATATATTATATGAAGTAAAACAGTCCATGAAGTTATTACATTTTCACATCTGAAGATTGGAACCCAAATATCCATCCAGAAAAGTGGAAGTCCCACCCCAGACAGTGATAGAAAAATACCCCATGTCACATACAGGGACTTGATATAAAACCCAGTAACGGTCCACATGGAGATTATCGACAATCTGAGAAATCATCCAAATATGCCCGAGGCATCTATAAGAAAGTGAAATAGCAGTATGTAGAATAGTAAAGCAACAGATAGAGTACCGACGTCCATTTTTCCAAATACAAATTAAAGTACCCAAAAATCCTTGAACAGAGAAAAACGCTAATCATGTGAGGAGTGTGATATCTCCAAAATATAAAAATACCATCAGACCATATCAATAAACCAGCATCGCTAGTTTTGAAGGCAGAGTGATAAACATTAATCATTTTTTTTTTCACAAGAGAAAAAACGTTGTTTTGAATATATTATATGAAGTAAAACCGTCCATGAAAATAGTATCATAAAGCGGATACAGGAAATGTGCAGAGACATGTACTGTTG